>OY796880.1:74245128-74794834 GCA_963680785.1 Diplosoma virens
ATTGACATTGTTTGCTTGGATAATTGCCATAGTGTGGATATGTTACTGGGCAATGACAATGCTCACCTTATGTATGCCAAGCAAGAACGAATGGGCAAGAGTCAAACTGACCTGCATGCACTTCTCTCTCCATTAGGTTGGTTAGCTTTTGGTGAAAAAACACCATTAAAGTAAGGTACCTGTCAAAGTCGTAAGAGCCAATGTTGAAGACAAGCACAGCAAGACATTAAGCTTGCAACAGGCTATTGACAGAAAAGATGCAGAAATTGCTGAGTTGCGTAGCGTTGTTATTTAAGATTTATCTGTCGAGGATAAGATAACTCAATGGTCTTGCACTGATATTATTGCCAGTCAATTGGTAGAGCCCTGTATAAAGGTAAAAGATGACCGGTTTGAGATTCCCGTACCTGTGGTTGAGAAAGCAACATTGCCTAATAACTTTGAGTTAGCACACGAGCGACTGTCTGCCCTGCGTAAGAAGGCCCTTAAGCAACCTGATCTTAAAGAATTTTTAGTGGAATCTATGGCAGAAATGCAGTCCAATAATTACATTGAGCGTGTGCCTGATACTGATTGTGCAAATGACCAAAAATGGTATCTACCTTATTTTGTTACCTCAAGTTAAGAAGCGTAAAGAAGCGTATAGTGTATGATGGAAAGGCCAAGTTTGAGGAAACCTGTGTGAATGATATTATTATGTCGAAAATTAACGAAAAAAATTTGGTGATCATATGCAAAACATATAAGTTGCTTTGCATTACAGCATTATCTAGACTACATATTTTATAATCACCTACAGTATATTTACTGTTGAGGAACGCTGGGTCATATACGACCCATAACAGTTTTCACTTTTGTTTTTAAAATCAAAAGGCTTTAAGAATTCAATAATGATTTTAAATCACTAGCAAGAACTTTATTTTAAAAACTATAACTAAAATTATATGAAGTATGATTATTTTCTTTTAATTAAGTTGGCTAATTAAAGTTAAAATGTTTTTCAATTTTTGTTGTCAAAAAATTTGCAAAACTGCATCAAAAGAGATAAAAATTTTTAATTTTTTTTTAAATTAAAACTTTTATATCTTTTAAGAATCCAACTGTCAAAAAACAAACTTAATTTTTTGGTCCAATTGTCTGTATTATAAAAAAATACTCATGGGTCATATATGACTTGTATATGTCATATAGCAACTGCCTCCAACGTTTTTCTGCAAGGCAGGAAGATCAAAATATAAAAAAATTATATGGGTGGGCATACTTTGTTATTGAGAGGGCCACCAACTCTACATTTTTATAAAAAATTTCAGGCTATAATTAATAAATAAATTAATAAGGTGTTCAATTTAATGCTTACTTATATTTTAATAATATGCTTATTTCAATAAATTTTTTTTCGTAATTTGATTATCTTGTAAAAGTATATAACCTTATGAAAATGATTATGATGAAAATAATCTTGTAAAACCCTGATGAAAATAAAAATCTATAGATTGCCAGTTTTTTGGCTCTAAACTTTATTGCCACTTCAAAATGCGGCAAAATGTCCTTTGCATGTCGTTCTTAACCCATTAAATGCCGAGGCCAAAATTTTTTTTTTTTCTGAATCTTTTTAATATGTTATGTAAGACATAAAAAGAAAAAAAAAATTTTTTCTCTTGTAGTTTTTTAGTTATTTAATGGCAACTTAAGTTGCCAGTGGCTGTCAACAGAGTCAAAATTTATGAATTTTATTGATTTTTTAAATTGTAGCAATTTGTTTTGACGTTTAACTCAGGAAATACTAAGATTTTAATTTCTTAATACAAATCTGTTTAATTACCTATGTAAGGCTTTGCTTTAGCTGTAATTTAGGGGTTCAACATCCCCCAGAAAAAAGGTGTACACCGAATGACAACAATTTAGTCAATTTTTTAGTTTTATAAACATTGAAAAAAAGCGAAAAAACTCAATCAAATTTAAGACGTCCATTCAAAAACAAAAGAAGTTTGTTTAACTAGAACTATCTTGGCTGATTGACTAAATCATTTAGTAGAAAAACTACTTTCGTGGTAGCGTTTAAAGCAAGAAGCAGGGTGGAGTGTGACATGGCACTTATGGCATTCAAATACTGATCAATGCTTGCAGACTTTGCAACGTGTATATTTTGATTTTCCTTTGACGATAACGTGGTTAATGCTGTCGACACGTATATTTTTCAAAACGTTTCGGGGGTATTGCAACCTAAAAAATTTTTTTTGTCCATATGAAGAAAGCATTGTGAGAATAATTTCTCTCATAAAAGCCAGCAAAGGAACATTTTTGCCTTCAATCTTTTTATGCAGTAGCCATGCATTGACTGCAGCTGCATTCAAACTCCATGCAAAAAAAGGCCACCACCACCTTTTTGAGCGGATTTGAGCTCTGTATGTTGCAACAAATTGATCGAATAAATCTACTCCTCCCATTTGCTGATTGTACAACAAATGAGTGTTTGGAATTGCAATATCAGCTTTCTTTTTTTTTGTTTTCGACCATTGTTTGACGAACCTCTCTGGTAGAGCTTCAGCATAGTTGGAAGCACAAGTTACAACAGCTGTATCATGCCAAACAACCACTGTGTTTCTGCGGTTGTCTGTAGCACCCTGGTATGAGCCTCGTATTGTTTTTTTCATTAACTGCTTTGTTGGAACTGGTGTATTTTCCAAACGGTTTTGTCGTAAAGTTCCGAGGCCACCTATGCCACGTTTCAACAGCTCATCAAGTAGGGGAAGGGAAGTGAAAAGACTGTCGAAAGTTAGGGTACAACCACTTGATAAATTACATTTTTCAATTAGACCTAGCACTACATCAGCACCCTGACCAAGACCAGTGTCTTTCAGCTTAGTGTCAGATCCACAATAGGGTTCTGCATGAAACAAGTAACCCTCAGTCGAGGTAAGGCACCATAACTTGAAACCAAATCAAATTGGTTTGCCTCGGATGAATTGTTTGGTTCCATGCTTCCCATAGTAAGGAATCATGCTTTTGTCCACACTGTGGTCATTTGCTGAAAGATATTTTTTTAAATTATTATTTAGCATGTCAAATATAGGACGCACCTTGTAATATCTATCCTCGTTTATTTCAGCATTGTTTGCCAAAAGCAAACACTAAAATATTTCTCTAAAGCAATTTCGGCTTATTGCATTGGAAACTGCTTCATTGTGGGTGTCAGGGGAACCAAACCAACATAGGTCACGACAAGGCACTTTGCAATACCCAGAGAGTAAAATGATTGCTATGACGGTGATAACTTCACTCTCATCGCAATTTAAATTTTTTCCTTTTTGGGAAGCATAGAGGTTAGTTTGAGTAATGTGAGTTATTATATCACAAGAAATCATTGCATTGAAAGTGTCTAGCGGGTTTTTCAAATTCTCTTTAGTTTGCTCCGATATAGCAGGAACAGAATTAGAAAGTACAACATTAGGATTATTTAAAGGAAAAGTTTTCCATGTTCTAATTATTTTCTTTTTTTTAAATTTTTTTGTTGGGGGAGCTTCGTGTTGGCTTTCTTGCTCACTTTGATGTGATAACTTTGAATTGTAACTTAAAATGTTTGTAGAGCAAATTGAGTTCAACAACCTCCTTGGCAAATGATGAGTAAGACCCTCATTCAAATCATCTGATGCATCACTGTCTCGGTCAGAGTTGACGCATGCTTTTTCAAGAGGGGGGATTATGGCAAGAGTCATTTCATCATCATCTGAGTCTGTCTTTGACCATTGGTCACAATCAGGATCCATCAATATGTCCAGAACATCATTCAATGAGTATCTAAACAATAGAATGATCTAAAGTAAGACTACCTACCATTTGAAAAGTTAAATAAAAAGAGCCTTTTTGTTCCAACAAACAATGTTGAGGTTTGTAAAGAGAAAGCCGCAAGAAGATCATATTAGTGTTTTTTTATTATTTCCTGGCACCTAACCCTTACCCTAACTCTAATTTTGTAATGTCTGCCCTTACCTTTACTTCAACAAAATTATAAAGTTTACTTATTAACATTTGAATTTGTTGTCAGCGAATAATAGGTTAGCACATGGCTTTCATTTTATGAGCCCCTGACAGAATATACTTAATAGTCTATAAATTACAAGGAAGCCTACAATTGTTAGGTTCTGGTGCTAATTAGCTAATTAGTTAAAAACTATTATTTTATATGATGTTAACTATTGTATTAGCACTCACCTTTCATTGGAATTAACTAAGTCTGCAGATTGAATAGAAATGCAATAAGCTGATGGCTGCAACCAAACGTATAACCTTTAGTTCTACAAGTCTAAATAGAGAATTTTAATTAAGTGAATCAGGGCAATATATGTAGCCTAACTTTTGAAAACATAATAAACGTTTGATTTTTGACTCCATATTTGGCCACTGGCAACTTAAGTTGCCATCACTTTATTTCCCCTCATTATTCTAAGTAAAGTCTTCACTAGCATCAACAAATAAGTTAAACTAGACAAGAAGGTATTTATGATTTACTATACATTTAGTTTTCTAACTTTATACAAAGCTTTTCCTATTTTTCACAGCTTTTTTATAACCTACTTAAGACAAAAAGACAGTTTTTGCCATTTTTTACTGTAATCACTTTTCAGTCAAACCATTCAGTGCTTCCGAATAAATTTTTTATACATTTAATTTTTTTAGAGTTTACAACAGGGAATGAACTTTCGGTTGATACCATTATATAAAAAAATTGCGTGTATAAGCTAAGTAATGAAACACTTCCTAAGGACACCTTACTGGCAACTAAAGTTGCCGAATGTCCAGTCTTGAGACCAATTTAGAAAACAAGAGACTGAGATCGAACCACTGGCACAAGGTCAAGACGAGACCAAGACCAGAAAAAAATTGGTCGCGAGACCTTCATCACTGTTACATACACTCCCAAAGAAAAATTATTTAAACTGCCCGGGCATGCAGCTGTATCAATTAAAAATAGAGAGCCTGGAGACGTCACAGAATTTACTTGCCTTTCTGAGTTCTTTTTGTTAAATCCCATGGCCATTGTTTTGCAGACGCAAGAAAAATTTCCTGTTTTCCCACAGGAAAAGCAGCTAACTTGTGCCATACAATCAACTTGCTGATGATAGGAAGGTCCATAAAAGCAGCACTTTTACCGCCAATAAATGCTGCCACCCGTAGATCATTAGATGGCGAAGATTGGAACCATCGCTTTTGTCTCGAGCCACAGAAGCCCTTATGAAGTCACTTCTCCACATATACATAGCAGAATATTTTTCAGTCTTGTATAGTGACCTGGCCTTGTTAACTAACTGTAAGATTTTAAGTTCAATGCAAGGATTTTAAAGTTGAAATGGAAAACCTCATGTGCTGAAAATCCGGTGAAGGTTAAGAATATTATCATCACTTAGAATCTATCTCAGATCTCTCAATTTTAGTTCCAAAAACGTGGTGATTTCTAAAAGAACAAAAAAGTCATTACTTGGAATCTTTTTGCGAGTTCTCGATTTTTGTGACATGCTTTGCTTTTTCCGAAACGCACGTGGGCCACATTGAAAAATTTTGCAGCCCACAGGTTTCCACCCCTTGTCATATATAATCAGCTAAAGCTTATGGAACCCTTTAGGAGTTTGATTAAAACTCACTTTGGAAATCACTGCTCTAAAATAATGTCATTGCATATAAATAATCATGTAAAAATGACAATTCTAGGCCTTAGATTTTAAAAAATTTGGAGTCCAGAAGGACCTCCAGGCACTGCTTTTTTATTTATACTTCAGTTTTAGGGTAAATTGTACACTGTTAAATTTTGGTTTAGCAAAAGTGAGTTTCAATGATTTGTCGTTTTTAAATTAACCAGCTACTGGGTATTAGCAATTATACCTTGTATATTCTGCATTCCATAATACTGTAAAAGAATCTTAAACGTAATAAAAAAACAGTTCTTGTGGATTAAAATGTGTTCCTTCAGAAACACTAGTAAATGTTCTTTCAAAGTACTATTCTAGTGAGGCTATAGAAGAAGCAAAAAATACTCTATTTGATCACTTTTCTCAAGAATTTAGACCAAAAAAACTTCGAAAAATTACATGACAAGGTCCACATAAATCTGAAAATAATATGAAAGATATAATTGAAGTTTTTCATGAAATGGCTGTGACTGAAGGCTTTAAACAACCAGTATTTGTTACAGCAAACACTGATTTTCCTCCACTAAATGTGGCTAAAGTAGATATTACTGCACTTCAACATGATAGTGCCATAACAAAAAATGAAGTTTATAAATATAAAGAAATTACAGAAAATGAGTCTATTCAGCTGAAAGAACTCAAAAGAAGCTGTACAACAATTTATTCCTAAAAGAGATATAAACATAGCAAAAACTGCCTCTTGTAACTGAAACTGATGTTGCTGTCAACTGTCAAGGATAAAAGGTGCCAACAGCATCATAAGCAATAAGCAGAGTTACTCCAAGGCAGTAACTAATAATTTTCAAAACAGTTCCCAGTACAAAAAAATCTAACAAATCTTCAGAATTGAATGTAGATTTGGAAAAAAATAAACAAGAAAATAATTGGAAGACTGTTAAGAAAAGACTTAAGAAGTCACATATTGCAAAAATAAAAATGACTGATATTAAATCTATGAAACCAGTTTTAAAACAGCTATTGTTTTTATCTCCAGGCTAGATCCTAGCACCAAAGAAAAAGACATTGAAAAGTTTGCTAAAGACCAATTTAATGGATTGTCAAAAGTAATATGTGAAAAACTGATTACAAAATATGACACATATAACTCATTTAAAGTCTATCTTTATGGAGTTACTTTTAAAGATTTATTGAATACTGACAATTGGCCTGAAGGAATTTTAGTCAAGCGATTTTATTCTGTTGAGAATTGTAAGTCCACTGAATAAAATGGAAGAAAATAATCAGTTAAAAATTGTCTCTTAACTGCAGAGGATTTTCTAATTCTTTGCCAGAAATTCATGATCTAACCTGTCAATATGATGTTATCTGCTTACAAGAAACTTTGGTTGGCTAAACAACTAATGTATCAATTGTCAAATGTTAATGATAGTTTTTATGCTGTTGGTACCTTTTCCTTTGACTATCAAGATGGATTATTAAAAAGCCGTCCACATGGTGGTACTGCTATACTTTATAAAAAGTGGTTAAAAACTACTCCTCTAAAAAGTAAAGATGATACTATTTGTGGGTTATCTATAGATTGTGGTAATAAGACTTTGTGTCTCATTAATGCTTATTTACCATATTATTGCTCTGCTAATGTAGATGGCTATTTACAATACTTGAGTGACTTAAGATCATTTTGCAATGAAGTGAGCTGCCCAAATATATGTGTAATGGGTGATTTTAATGCCAGTGACTCAAATGGCTTTTATTTCAAATAAGTAAACAGATTTTGTAAAGAAAATGGATTTATTTTATCAGATAAACAATGGCTACCAAGTTCAACATTTACCTATATAAGTGAAGCTCATGGAAGTGTTAGTTGACTAGATCACTGTCTTACCTCAACAAATGTAAATAAATCAATATGTAAAGTATCTATACTGTATGATTTTGTTTCCTCAGATCACAAACCAATGGCTGTAAATTTAAAAATTAATTCTTTACCCACATATAATAAAGTAAGCTCCAATAAAGTACCTTATTCTGTAAAATGGAACAAGTTGAAAATTGGTCAAAAACAAAATTGAAGTGCCTTTTGATGTTATACATTGCAACAATCCACTGTGTGACAAGTTAACATAAGTTTATTGACAAATTCTATGCTGACATAGTTTCTGCTATTCTAACAGCATCTGAAATTTGTTTTTAAAAATCCAAATGTAGTAGACCTCATAAAAGTCGAATTTTAGGGTGGAATGAAGATGTGAAACACTTACATGATTGTGCAAGAACTGCATTTCAAGAATGGATAGCTGATGGTAGATGCATAGATAGTCAAAGTTATAGTAATATGAAAGAAAAGAGTAGGATTTTCAAAAAAGCTCTGAAAGAAGCATGTAAAGCTGATTACCTTGCCACAGCTTTACAGAATGACAGATCAAAAAAGCAATTTTGGTCAAAAGTTAAATCAGTTGGTAAAAAGAAACTTCTTCCTACTGAAATAGAGGGTAATTTCACTCCCATATCCATAACTGAAATGTGGAGAAGTCAGTATAGCCAGCTACTAAATTCTTCAAAATCACAATGCCATAAAACAGCTGTTCTTGATCATCGTTGTGATGGTGCCCAATACGAAAACATAAACAAATTTTACTGTAGCATAAAGCTAGTGCGCTCACTTCTTGTAAAATTACCGCTAAACAAATTTGTTGGTGTTGATAAATTGTCAGCTGAACATCCTCGTTTTTGTGACCCAATCATAAATGTTTATTTGAGTTTATATTATAATATGTGTTTAAAGCATGGATACATTCCCTCTAATTGTCTTGATACTGTTATAATTCCAACTCTTAAGAATATTAATGGAAATATTAATGATGCTAACAACTTTCGTCCTATTGTTATAGCTACCATCTTATCTAAATTGTTTGAACATATTATACTTGATATCTGCTCTAAGGTTTTTAAACATGTGATAATCAATTTGGTTTTAAAGCTAAAGTTTCAAGTGATATGTGTGTATTCACTCTAAAGCAATTAATATCATCGTATCATAAACAAGGTAGCCCAGTGTATTGTGCTTTTTTAGATGCTTCAAAGGCTTTTGATCGGGTTAACCATTATCCCTTTATGTTCTAAATTATTTAATTCATGTAATTTTATACAATGTTGTTTAGTACATTTTTTGACATTTATAGAAAAAAAAAACATTTTGCTGATTTTTGATATAACGAGAGTTGCCGGATGCTTTTGAAACTGTTTTTCTTTGGTACTTTAAAGTCTCGTCAGGAATAATCGCTTATCGTAAAAGTTATAAGCAATTTTGAGAGGTGGTACTTCAAAGTACCGTCAGTACATAAAGGGTTTGTCCTAAATTATTTAATTCATGTAATTTTATACAATGTTGTTTATATACATTTTTTGACATTTACAGGAAAAAAAACATTTTGCTGATTTTTGATATAACGAGAGTTGCCGGATGCTTTTGAAACTGTTTTTCTTTGGTACTTTAAAGACTCGTCAGGAATAATCGCTTATCGTAAAAGTTATAAGCAATTTTGAGAAATGGTGCTTCAAAGTACCGTCAGTACATAAAGGGTTATATGTTATTTAAAAATCTAATAGAGAGAAATATGCCTACTTGTTTTGTTAGAATTTTATACTATTGGTATAGTAAACAAAATATGAAAGTAAAATGGGGTAACTGTTTATCTAGTCCTTTTTCTGTATCAAATGGTGTTCGACAGGGTGGTGTGCTTAGTCCATACCTGTTTGCTTTATATATTGATGACTTATCAGTTAAATTAAATTGTGTAAAAGCTGGTTGCTTTCTTGGCAACTCGCGACTTAATCATATTATTTATGCTGATGATTTATGTTGCTTTTCTCCTAGTTTAGATGGTCTACAAGATTTACTTAATGTGTGTAGTAACTACGCCGTTGAACATGATATTACATTTAATTGTAGTAAATCGGTTGGTGTATTATTTTTGCCTAAATATCTTTCGATTTCAAATGTTCCAAAAGTCTTTCTTTGCAACAATGTAGTAAAATTTAAAAATAACGTAAAGTATCTGGGTGTTTTTCTTAATAATAATCTTAAAGATGATGATAATATTTGTCGGCAAGTTCGTTATTTATATGGAAAATCATATCAACTAAAAGCAACTTTTTCAAAATGTTCCCGTACTATAAAAAATATACTATTTAATTATCATTGTACTTCGTTTTATGCTAGTCATTCATGGTCTAAATATCTATGCTCTTCATTAAATCACTTACGAGTTGCATACAATGATTCCTTTCGGTTAATTAATGGGCTTAAGCGTAATGTTAGTGCAAGAGAACTACAAATAAAAGCAAATATTCCCACTTTCGATGCACTACAGAGAAAACTTATTTATCGATTTATAGTACGGTGCTGCCTTTCTAGTAATGTATATGTTAACTATACGGTGTATAGCAATTTTTTCTACCAGAGTGACTATTATAAACATTGTCTTCAATTGTTGATGTAATTCAAATGTTCTATTTTTCTTTCCGGCTTGTTTTCTTTTTTTGTTGTTGTTGTTGTGAGTGTTTTTTCTCTTTTCTATGGACCTTATGTCTGACTCAAATAAATAAATAAATCTGTCTAGCCTGAGAAAACTGTACCAGTACCAATTTAATTCAGTGTTCCGCCACCTGTATGCCGCAAGACGATGGTAGGTGTTTCTCTGAAGAACTATAATCTGAACAACTTTTTTTAATTAGAACTTTTATTTTATTCAATTCAAATTCAAACATGATCTTCCCATAAAGTAATCAATACAATTCAAAAATACTTCAATAAAGTCGGCCTACCACATTTGGACAGATGGCGTTTCACAATTGGCCGCTGTAAGTTTCGACAATTTCCACAGAGTTGGGCTGATTGCCATTCTCTTAAAACACCACACTGCTTTTAATCGAATGGATTTGCAGAATCTGCATTCAAAGTAATTACGATTTTATATTGCCAAGTAAACAGGAGAAATTGACTACAACGAATTCTGCAAAAGTCTTTTAGAATACTTTTTTTAAAAAAGGCCTCTAATAAATATTTAAGATTTAATTTTGATTATAAATAATTTTATGAAACATTAGTCTAAATTTTATTGATTACGTCATAGATTAAGGAGCTGCTTGGTAAAATCATCAAGCAAAGAAGTGCCCTAAAATTTTTGGTCCAAACAATTTTTGTGTCGATTTAATTTTCTCTCTGATTCGGTTTAAATTTTGTCCATCTGGTTCAGTTAAACTCATTATTCAGTTGACATGTAACTACGCGTAGGCCTATTAAGTTTTATCATTTTTTTAAAGTGAAAGTAATATTTTGAACTTGAGATTGTGCATATTGAAGTAAAGTTTTTGGTTGAATTAAAGAAGTCTTCAAAAATAAGCAAAATTTTTGTTTGAACTATTAAAAATAAGCTTTGTTGGGTTACATAATATAGCTGTATCTAAGTAACAGTGCAAAGAAAAAATCATAGTGCTTTAGCTAGGTATTTAGAAATTTTCTACACCATTTTTTTTTCTATGACTTGAGAAGAGTCGCCTAGGAGTTCAACTGATACCATATTGAGCATGTTCAACATAGGTAACTCCAGTCTAATCGATCACAAGCACTAATCAACATGGCTGATGTTGATTAGTAAACTAATCGAATTAATCGACCCCGTAACAATTGGACCAAAAGTTTCCCAGCAGCAGTTCTTTCCGGTATAAGTCAACTTTCTGTTATCAAAATATCTAAAAAGCGAAATTCACTGTTTAATAGGTAAAGTTGAGCAAAAGATAAAGAATTAAGCTGGTGAAGAAACCGGTTGCAATCAGTATCATTACTAAAATGGATAAAATTTTAATTACGTATGAAAAGTAGTTAAGAAGGTTTAAAAAAGTTTTTTTTTTTTTGAAGCCCAAGAATATACGTTAGTAATGCTAAACCGAACCGCTTTTTTGAATTCAATTTCAAAAAATTTACATTCAACTTTAAAAATTTTATTTTTATAAATAAGTTGGTTGAAAATATTTTTACATTTTTCAAAAATTGTTTAGGCCAATTAATTGCTTTAAATTATTATCATCCTTATAAAAAAAAATTGCATGACTTTAATTTTATTAAATGTTTTAATTATAGACTGAGTACATAGTTAAAAAATGCCGTAATTAACAAATAAAAATGAAAATTGGATCGAAAAATTTCAATTAGAGTCAAAAATTTAAATAACCCAAGCTTGTCAATTTGACGTTTCTTATAAATACCATATAAAATATCCGTTAAAAATAATAACGCAAGTAGAAATTTGCTCCCCATTATTTAAAAAAATATATAAATCTGCTTTGAGACTATTTAAGTAAAAATAAAACTGTTTGACGCGAACCGTCGTTCTCTCAGATTAATTTGTTCGCGTAACCGCGGCACGTTGCGATGCTTTGTCGTATTTCCTTCAATTATATTGAAAATTATTTGTTTCAATAATTCACAGTTAGTTTGCTTATTTAGATGATTTTTACTCGTAAACCGTTTTCTTATTTAAGTTTTGCAAAAAATGAATTGTTCCATTCAATCCATTGTTTTAAATATTTTCGGGATTTAGTTTAGTAGCAACTAAATATTTCAGAGATTTGATTGTTCAATTACGTTGTTTTGAAGATTTTATTAGATCATTTCCTTTAATTAACATTTAAAGTTATATTTTCTGGAAGTAGTTAACGAGCAAAAATCAGTCAAAAATTCAAATAAGCAATAAAATGCTACAAATTTTTAGATTCATTTTTTTACGTAGGCTTATTAATTTTATTGCTAATTTTTACAATTGTGAATTGCATTTAATTTATTTTTCTTGACTTCAACGTAGCAGAAAGAAATAACAGCGGTTGACGCAAAATAATCATTAGTTGACAGAAAATGATGATTTCCGTTAGCAAAAAATGGATTTACAATTGTAACATGGTGAGTAACATTTGTTTAAGACTTATTTCAGCCATTAAATTGTCACAAATATACTTAAAAAATTATAAACTTATTTAGAACAAAGTTTTTGAGCTGTTTGGAACATGCCCCCTGACGTCACTTTGAAATTCTAATACAAGTTTTGTAAATTGAGGCCAAAATGGGCTTTGCTCGCTTTGACGAATTAACAAAATTATTTATAGGAACTTACGTATAAGTTTCTATGACTTGATTTTCTTAATTGCCGGACGCAAGCGTAGGGTAATAAATACTACTCATGTTGTTGCGCCCCCAATTTAATACTCATTGAACTCGCTAGAAATATTTAGCCGGTAATTTCAAATTCATGAAAAACCAAGAAAGAGTGAAAAATTTTAGCCAATAGAAAAGTAGGAATGCGAGCACTATTTTCCTGCTCGTTAGCTGAAAATTTTTTCAAGAAAAAAAGTTCTTGTATCCAATTCAAAAGTCAGAGGAAAGTCTTTTATTCGCTATCCTTTAAAATAATTCCTTGTTTTACCCCAGCTTTGACAGTTGTATAGTTTATTTATTGAAACGATTTCGATAATTGGCGAATAAATAGAAGAAAAATAGGAAGAAAAACGTCGTCACCTTGTGATTGAAGCGGTTTTCTATAAAGATGCTTTCTAGTAGAGGTCCTCCTACTTCGATAAGACTACCTGATAAAAATTGTTTTACTAGAAAATAGTTTTAGTATATATTGTTGTTATTATTTTTAAAGTTATTTAAGATTAAAAAATAGTTTTTTCTTTGGCTTTTTTATTGTTTTCGTGCAAATTTTATTCAATTTGCATATCGTTTTAACTTTGTTTTATAGTGATTAATTTTAGTTTGAACAAAACTTATCACAAGTAAGTCTTTATTGTAAACTATCGATTGGTTCAAAATTTTTGACTAGAAACGAAAGCTTAATGGATTTTAATGGGTTGTTCGACATTAAATAAATCCTTTGAAGGTTTAAACGAAAATTTACGCAATTTTTTAAATAGTTTAAACTGAATTAGCGAAAATGGCCGTTCTTTACATTCTTAGCGTTTCTGTCATGACTATAAAACACATTTCTCATTGCATTGTGTTGCAACGACTAGTAGTCACTCAAGCATAACCAGTTAGTCACTAAAGCATAACCAGCTAATCACTCAAGCATGACAGTTATCGCTGCAGCATGACGCATTTGGCTTAATTTTTTTCTATCAAGCCTTGAGCCAGAAATTACGTTAAATGCGTTACTTGCACTTTTATAAAATGATTTTAGCATGACGAAGTTGTAGTCTTTTTGAAAACGACCAGTCATCAACAACGTCGCGGTTAAACTACAAAGCATTTTACACTATTTTTCTGGAGAAAACCGCTTTGTGTCACAAGGCTTTGTTTGGCAATCTCGACAAAGAGCTCAATTATACTCATATATACTGTACAGTGTTTCAATACATCTGTGACAGTGCTCTATGATAAGAATCAGAGCAAACTTCATTTATTAATTTATATTAAATACTGAGTGTTTTAATCTAAAGTAATAAATATATCTATGTTGAGCTCTCTCTATGTGTATATAAATATATACTGCTTATTAAAAAATTTTTAATACAATTAAAAAATTTCGACCACACGAAATTCCCTTGGCATTTTTAAAGTCGAGTAATTATATTTTATAGTAAAGTTGTTAAAGAGTAAAGTTGAATACATTATATTTAATAGTGATTTCTTCTGCTAGTGACGAAAATCTGCATAAGCTCGAAATTTTTTGCTCGTTATTATTTTTTCCGCTTGGGGCGCAAAAGATAAGAGATTGAAGGCAGAGTTTTGGTATGACGTATACCGTCTTTTAGTAGCAGCGCGTTTATCAGCGCGTTTATCAGCGCGCTGCTTAGGAAACACTAATATATCGCCGTACTTCCGTTAAAAGTTTTTCGATATTACCTTCCGTTAAAAAGTTTTTAATAATGACGCTATAAGATTCGTTATTTCAAGCTGCTTGGCTCAGGAAAACACTGATATATCGCCTTCCTTCCGTTAAAATTTTTTGCTATTGCCTTCCGTTAAAAATTTTTAATAATGAAGCTATAAGATTCGTTGTTTCGAGCTGCTTGTTAAATCCTTTGAACCACGGTTTTCCAACCTTTTTTGTTGTCCGCACACCTTTTGTTTTGTTAAGACAATCGTCGTACACCTTTAACATTTAAGATAAATTTTTTCAATTTTGTTTTATATCCCTGAGTATATCGATTTCATCCAACACACATATTGAGAGAGTAGCAATATAGCATACATTAATGCAATGTATTTCTTTGTAGCAAAATTCAAAAAGCAAATTATGTTTCTCCAATTTATTAGCATTTTTTTGATGAATTTTAGTGCGATTTTTCATGTTACTTCATTTCCATTATTCTTTTAAATGGTTTGGTTTTAGTGGAAGGGATTTGTTACACTTATTCCATTACAGAAAATCTATTTTCATAAACATAAGTTTTTGAATATACATAAGTTTTTAAAAAGAAACTAAAACTATCATGGCTTCCTTAGCAAAAATTGGGAAGGCTTTGCTTAGCAACACATGGGAAATCGTCAGACTTCAATGTGTCTTAGCATTTGAAATCTATTATTTCTTTTATTTCAAAAAGGTTTTTCTTCATATTATCGTCACCAGACATTGAAGTCATATCAAAAAAAGATAGATTTGTGATCCATGGTCAGTTGGTTATTATCTAAAAAGTATCCATTGAAAGACTTTTAGCTAACGTCATTAAATAAACATAATTCAAATAAAAAATGAAATTTTACCAAACAAAACTAAATGATCAAAAACGTCTATAAAAACGAACCAAAAAATTTCCTACCCCATGAAATTTAATTTCCTACACCTAAGGCAGAGGTTCTTAAACTTTTTTTTGCAGCGGACCCAAAAAATATATTTTTGGTTTTCACGTACCCCTTTTTTTTATCCTAGTGGCCTTTATTTTTAAACCGTAAAAATTTGCATGTGACGATATAATGCTTTGAATTCAAGACAATTTCGAAATTTTCTAGGTATGCAAGCAAACTTCCCAATTGTTTTAAGTTATTTAACTTTTTCTTTAAATATTGCATTTCAAAACCTAATTTAGTATTTTTTAATAGTTTTATGGGACCTTTACAGGCCCCTTAAAACGTCTCCACGGACCCCGTTTAAGAACCCCTGCCCTATTAGGGGTACGAGTACCCCCAATTGGCAAACACTGCTTTAAACAAAGAAAAATGACGTATTTACTGTCGTAAAAACGTCACACCATAGCCTACACTGTTACAGGTTGAACTGACATTTGTGCGGTTCACATGACCTCTTTTTTGAGCCACTTAAATGGCAAGTTCAAATAATAGTGAATTTCTCTGGAACAGCAAGCTTTATTACGAAATGTATCGTCCAACTCGCGGCCAGTGAAGTCTTTTGGTGTGGCAAATTAATCAGATACTCTATTCGAAATCAAAATATTAATAAATTCAAAAATGTTAAACCAGTAAAACGTTTACGCTTCATTTTGGAAAATGACATTAAATTTTTTTCCATAAACCGTTTGGATAATGACTTTTTTTATTTTTAATTTGATTTCAGCTTAACATTTATAAGATCAACTAAATCTTTGATCCGAATTCTAGTGTCCAGAAAAATACCCCCATAAGCTCATGAGTTTGACGTACCCGCCGTACAACGTTTAAAAAGTTTTAAGCTTCTTAATTTTGTTCTCAAATTAAAGTGTATTACACTAAATTTTTCCAACAACTAATCGAATTTTAGTATAAAGAACCAAAAGAATTATTTTCCTATGATGTCATATTGCAACAACAATTAACTTATTCCGGAATGAGCCACGCGGCTGACGCGTGTTTCGTTTCCATTGTAGAGTTTCTTGGATAGAGCGTTGCCATTTAATTACTACCAATACTTTCATGGGTTGAAACACAAAACATTAATATTCAATCAAGTTAAACTAAAAATGTGGATTTTGATTTCAACTGTTAATTTTTAATTAGGGTTTTTATTTTATGAGAAATCATTTTGTTTTATTTCGGATATTATTTTACGTAATCTTAGTTGTTGTTTTCTTTTTCGTCATTGACCAATCGCAAAGCTGGTTTTAGGAGAGAAAAAAGAAAAGTGACGTATTTATCGTATAAAGCTTGTGCATTGTTGCGTCACGCTCTGATTAACGGCAGTAGTCAATCAAGTCAGGCAGTTTATGAGCGAGATATCTGAAACAGTTGTTATGAGTTTTGTATCAAATAACAATATTGTTATTTTATCAGGTGGCATTGACTTAACTGCTGTAGAGTACTTCGCTATAATTGTTATATTTAAACTGCCTATTAAATTACAAATGGCGTCATTCGTTCCAGATCAACATTGGAGAAAACCCTCGACTAAAGCCTCGATGGCTTCGCTTTCCCGGGTTCAAAACATAATCGGTGATTATGATCCTGCCTACACAATGAAGTATTATGACGAATGGTCGCAGCATTATGAAGAAGATTTAAAGGTTCCTAATTAACTTTGAAATTGTTACGTGATTTAATAACTTGATCCAAAGGCTGCCTCTAAAACAGTTTTGTTTGTGAGGTAAAAACATTTAATGGTTAATTTAGATTACCGACTCGAAAAATGAGATCACTTAGAGTTTACTCTAATTTTTTTGATTGTTTCTGTTTATCTGCCTTTTAGTTTTGCCATTTATTACTGGAGTAGTATAGACTTGTTTAAAAACAATTCAATTCATTATTTTAAATCAATTGAACATATGTCATGTTGACAGATTTTAATTGTTAGTTTTCAATCAGCGAGGTATTTATCAAAAAGAAATTTCATGCACAAAAGTTATAAATATTATCAATAAAAGAAAAAATGCTCTAAATTTTATATTTTTAATTACAGGTAACACTAAATATTGTGAGCAAGTAAAGGCTTTGTTTTGATTTACAAAGACAAAGCAGTTTAAAAAAATTTTGCAGAGCTCTAATTACCATCTATTTCATCACAGATATTCAATTATACTTTACAAGTAAAAGATGAAATTGAATAGTTTTGAAACAAATGTTTTTATTCTGTAATAATGAGTAAAATGATAAAATAAGAAAGGTGCGAGGTGTGACAAAAAAGAAACCGGACTGTTATAAAAATTTTTAAACTACACATTTTGATAATTTATGAATTTTTTCCCTTCAAAGTACAACCCCTCCAAGTCAATACACTTTTGGATTTGATCCTGCCACCAACGGAAGCGCTTGGTAAAATCCTCTTTGAGTTTCTTCAGCTCCCTCGTCACTGAGGCCTTGGTTTCTTCTAAAGACGAGAAATGATTTCCTTTTATCACAGTCTTCAGCCTGAAAAAAAAAAGTCACAAGAAACTGAATCTGGGGAATAGGGAGTGTGCTCAAGAGCTGTTATTTGTTTTTTGATCAAGAGCTGCCTCACACAAATTGCCTTTGTTCGGGTGCGTTGTCATGGTGGAGAAACATGACTTGTCACTCCACAGTTCCCGCCTGCTGCGTCGAACTCGAACGAGAACCTGCTGGTAGAAGTGCTGTTTCAGCCTCATGCACAAATTCATGTTGAATCATACCCTTCTGATCGAAAAAAGCGATCAGCATGACCTTGATTTTTGATTTTGACAGGCGCCTTGGGTCTGGGCGATTCTGCAGTCTTCCACTGCATGCTTTGCCTCTTTGTTTTAGAATCGTATTGGAAAATTCAAGTTTCATCTCGTGATGATCTGCCTAAGAATATCCGCATCGTCTTTAATTTTATCCAGCATGTCTTCACTTGCGACAAAATCTTGGGCACCGTTTTGGCATCCCCAGATAATGCAGCAAGATCGTCTGCACTGATTCTCTGTTTAGGCTCACTTCATTCGTACTGTCAACCTGCGATTACTTCGTACCAGCTGCTTCACTCTAGTGATGTTTTCATCTGTCCTCGTTGTGAAAGGTCGTCCCATCTTAGGATCATCCTCCACTTCCTCGCGGCCTTTCTCAGAACGTTTGTGCCATTCGAAGATTTGCATCCAGGACATCATACCTTCACCATAAACCTCTTTAAGAAGATTAAAACACTCAGTTGGGGTCTTCCTCAGTTTCACCAAAACTTCAAGTTAATTCGTTGTTCCATTCTTGGGCTACTAACAGTTTCGTAACAACCAACAGCACGAAGTATAAACAAACGCGACACAAAAAAATAACAAAATTGTGACAAAGGATACCTTTTTGTGTTACATAAAAGAACATGTAAAACACAAAAAACACAAAAACGGAATAACTTACATTAAAGGTATTGCTAGACAATAGAGCTAAGAAGTTGTGTTTCACGGTGAGCAAGTGGCTTGCCAATTGTCATTGTGCCAACAGCGTGGTTGATACAGTCCGGTTTCTTTTTTGTGATACCTCGTATATAAATTTAAGATCTAAACCCAACTCAAAGAAACTAACACTTAGTTTTTGCAGCTCAACTTAAGTAAGTTTAAACCAGGGTTTCCCAGACTGTGTGCCGCGGCCCAAACAGGTCTAGGTTATGCGTACGCCGGTCCCGAACACCGATCAATTATTATTTAAAGTTTGGTTACAGTTATCAGTTCTTTTTTTACATGCATTTAAAACCTGTACTCATATTGTTATTCTGAGAAAATAGCCTACTTAGTTTTTTATTTAACTTCTGGCTAATGTGTTATTTTAATGGCCCTATTTCACAGTAGCAATGGCAATTACTTTACTCTTGATAAATAAACGGTTTCTTTCAACTTTAAACTTTGCTATATTTTTTGGTACTTTTATAGTATGCTGTCTACGTCTCTTATACAAGGTGTTTCATCTCAATATGTCACTAACAAAATGTTGTATTTCGGTAAGTGGCAAAAGAAAGGAAAGCACAATAAAACTGGTTTCGTTGGAAATGTAAATTGAGTTTTTGCTGCAGTGGTCTTGCCAGACAATTGTTACGTCACAATCAAGCCTTGAGCTTCTTGCGTAAAATGCATTTGCAATGATTTTTCTTTCATTTGCTTAAGTGTAAAAAAGAAATTTTTCTTTTACTGGAAAAAAAAGGTTTTTTGCTTTGGAGTTTGTAACTTACGGAGAGAATTTTCAAAACAGCCATACAGAAATGGCAATGACCGGAAATGATGCTTTCGTGCTCCTGCCTTTGCCACCTAAATCTTCAGACCTAACGCCATGTGACTTTTATCTCTGGGGGTATATAAAAGGCTTTGAGTACGCTCCTCTTTCAAAATCAGTTGGATCTGAAGACTAGGACAGCTGAAGCTTGGCTACCTTCAAACGCAATATATACTGCTTTCGAGTTCAGCAAGAAATTAAATCGTTTTAATGTACTAAGGTCTCGCATTCTGAACATTTGTGAAAAGTTTTATAAATCGTTTATTTTTTGGATTTTTGGATAAATTTAAGATCATTAATTGTCAAAAAATGTATGTATAGTTTTCATGTTTTCAACAGTTATTGGAAAGTAAGTTATCATTAAGTGACATATTGAGACGAAACATCCTATAATAAAAGTAGTCTCCATAAAGTTCTCAAAATTTGTGATAGGATGAATAAAAAAATAGGGTTGTTAATGTGTGGGTAAAACCAGTTTTCAAAAAGATTACCTCTAAATAGGTAGACCGCTTTTTTATTTTTGTAGATATCGATTATGGCTGTAGACCGCATACTATAAGAGCACCTATTTTTTAATAACTTTTTTAAACAAGATTAATGTAATTATTAGGTACTCGATTATAAAGTTCCAGATTTTATGTCCTCGAAACTCCAAGGATTTTTAGATGAAGAGGATTGGAAAAATTCAAAGTTAAAAGTTCTTGATATAGGAGCAGGTAAGTGAGCTATATACAGACTTCTTAACAAAAAAGTATTAGTTTTGTAAAAGAACAACTTCTTCCAAAAAAAATTTTTTTTTCATCTTACTTAGGCACTGGTCAGATGGGAATAGCTCTATCAAAGCTGGATTTTAGGGGGGCGATTGATGCCTTAGATGGAAACGTAAAAATGCTCGAGAAAGCTCAAAATAAACAATTATATCAGTACGTTACGTTTAATGTTTTCAAAAAAAGAACAATAGAGTAATTTATATTTTCCAATTAATATAAATTGTGTATTGATTAAAAAATAGCCTGTTTTGAAGCGTGAAATGTTTTAAATTACCCGATTTTTTGTGAAGGATCTATTTGAAAGAAAATGTACTTGTCGTACTTGTCTTGTACGATTAAAAAGCAAATTGCTTATTATGTTTTGTTCAATTCATTCAGTGGTATTTCTGAATGAATTATATGCAGCAAAGTGTTTTTTTTGCAAAATACAGCAAAGTTTAATTTTACCAGTATTTTTATTTTGCTTCTATTTTACTTTTATGGAAGACAGCAAGTACGTAGAAAGCAACATAGTAATCTTGTAATGTTTGTTTTAAAGTGACTGTAAGCTTAGTAAATTGGCTTTGCGCCGTTTGTTTACACTAGAAGTGTTTGCGCTAGATGCTGACATGCTTGACTAATTGCGGTTTATTCAAACCAGCAGTCGCAGTCGTCATTCGGTACTAACTTGCTTTTGCCCTGTAAGCATATTGCTGCTTTTGTTCTAATTTAAATTTTTTAGGTAGGTTTCTTCATGTTTTAAATGCAAAAATCTTTATTAAGTTAGCTTCTATCTGTAAATTTGATTGTTATTTTATCTATTCCAAAGCAATAGTAATTTCTATTTTTTCAGTGGACACATTTGCCATTTGTTGACTGATACCAATCCAATGCCGTTTCTAAGCAACAGTTATGACGTTGTGGTTTGCTGCTGCGCGATGGTTCCCGCCCTTATACAACCGGAATGCCTTCCGGTAAAACTTGCATTAAAGACTTTTTTACTTAAGCTTACTAAGTATCTATAATTACTAGTTTTCAGTGTTCACTAGATTAATTGAACTGGCCCAACTCGGCAATCATGAAAAAATTATATTCTCGTATTGCTTTCCTGCTTTTCTTCGATATCTGGCAACAGTGTGCATCAACATCATCATCAAGTCGACTATTCAAAATATAAAAAAAAATTTTCAAAGCAGCGACCAAACACCTAAAAGTTTTGAGCGCTCTTCTTTGGCTGAGGCTTCATTGAGCGTACAGAAGGCCAAAAAGTTTTAATTTAACTACAAGCAAGTAGAAACTTTTTTTCTCCACTTATCGTCCAGATTAGGTTTCTGCATGACCTAACATGATTTTTGTGATTGAATCGAAAGTGCCGATCACGACGTCATCAAGACGCCCCCTTTTGCGACAAACTACGTGTTTGACCAAATGTTAACAAAATAAGATCATATTCGATGAATTTATGGTTTTCATCAAGGCTGCCCAACGCCGTAACCTGCGAAGAAATTTTTATGAGATTCGCAATCAACTTGATTTTTTGCATTGCCACTGAACGAAATTCGGAATAAAGAATTTTGGGTACAAAAAGAGATTTTTCACTTACATTTGGAACAATACAGGGAATTTGTTTTTGCAGAAGCCAAAGTAAAAACTTTTTTTCGGCCCTCACTTTGATTTCAACGTAATAGTTTTGAATTCAGCTTCTTGACAACTAGTATTTGAACATTAAATTTAGTTACCAACCGACTGTGGCCCGCGATAGATTAACAAACAAAACTTTGACCCGTTGTTGGCGTAATGTTTACCTTAACATTGTTTACATTAAAACTATCCCTTAAAAATAGCATTATCGCATTTTCAATCTGTCTTGATTTTGTCAAAGCAAAATTGTAAAATTTATTATCGTCTCAACAATTAATCTCGAAAAAATTTGTAGGAAATGGTCCGCGTGATCAAGCCGGGGGGCCTTCTCTACTTCACTACCAGGGCCACCGACGGTAATTCCCATTTTCGAGACCGAGTTGACACGCAATTATCAGCATTAGTAAAAGAAGGATTAGTCAAAAAAACAGCCGAAGACGTCATTCCTCAGTACAGCTGGCCGGTTGATGAGGAGGAGGAAGATAAACATTGCATTGCAGCCGTCGCTATCTGCTTGCATAAACTGAAACCTTCAGGCTAAACTAAATTTTAAACAATAGTTTTGATTTTTGATTTACAATGTTTGTGTTACTTTTTATGTAATGATGTAAATGCCACTTACTGTAAGTCTGTTTTATCGTTCGTAATGTGCTGTTGAAATTTTACGTGGTGCTTGTTTTGCAATCTAGCATTTAAAAAAATGTTATACTGGTGATTTTTTAATCGGTTTCAAATAAAGCAAAATAATCTAAATGATTTCTTAAGGAGAATTTTTTAGCTTTAACTTGGTACTTCTGCTACCATACTTTTAAAGGAACATACCGGGAGCTCATTAATAGGAAATAATCGTCCCTAAAAAGTAGTAAGTGTTAGTAGTAAGTAGTAAGTCCTAAATAAAAAAAATCTTCACTTTCAATCATTCTCGAATTTCATGATTTTCGTTCCTAAAAACACGTGTTTTCTAAAAAAAAAAAAAATCTTCATTTTAATCTGTCTTGAATTTTATGATTTTGGACCAAAACTAGCGATCTCGGAAAAAAAAGGAGGCTGCACATGGTATTTGTCTTCGATTTCTTCCCAAATGGGTGGGACAGGGTCCAAAAGTCTGGACGTGTGGTAAACCTAGCTTTAACGGGATTGTTAGCTTTCAAAGTTACGTAACTATCGCCTGCAACAGAACGGCAAACAAACGCTGCATCAAAATACTTCCTTTCTGAATCATTGTGACAACAAGAAGAAAATCGTCACACTTACCCTTGTTCATGCGATAAACACGTGATTTTTATCGTTTCGACAGTATGTCGATAAAAGTTTGGGAGTTGCATTTACGTTTTTGGTTTTATTCTTTTATCTTAAGCTCCAAAAGAGAACTAAATTTTATGAAAAAATAATAACTACTGCAGGCAAGGTTTGACAAAAACTAAATTGATCTAAAACTGTGTTCTAAGTAAATTAATAATTTTGATGGGGTATGTTTATGTGCATGGGCGTTTTCACGGGTTTTTGTGGTCAAAATGGTACCCCTGTTCATAATACTTTTAAACATCTTAATCCGGCTTTTAACTGATACCATAAATCAGGGACTGTGCAACTTCAGCGCTCTGCGACGAACGATTTGCGTCGTTCATTCAATATTTCCGTTGGTTGCTAGAAAAGCGATTTAAATTTGCAGCAGATCATGAAAAAGTTTTTGTTTCGTTTCAATGAGAAGATTCAAGCATTTTTTCATTGCGCTAAAACTTGCTGCAGTAACATTTTGTTAACTAAAAGCGCCTTTGAACAGATGTTACTAAAGAAAAAGCGTCATATGCAGATGTGTGGGTTGGACTTAATATTCAATTAACTTAGGAAAATCAACAGAAATATTTCCGTGTTATAGTGATCTAAGAAGTCACTTTGAAGAAGCAGAAGCAATAGCATTCCGCTCATCTCTGCTCCAAAATACAGGGTGACCCAAAAAAACAGAACCCATACAAATTTTATTAGATCTTACAAACATCAATAAAATTTAAAAAAACTTGGTTGACTTAAATATCAATCTTTGCGCTATCATTCCTCAAAGTTTCAGTTATTTTGGTTGCTTTACATTAAAGTTATCTACTGTTTAAAATATGCTCCAAATGGGCGCAATAGCGTTGGAGGCAAACTTGCAGACGTTACGCAATATCGTCACTCATTTAAACTGATCTCTCTTTTGAGATTTCTCAAATTTTTTGCGGTATTTAGTGCCATTAGTTTAAACATTAATGAACTAAAAACAATAAATACAGAAAAAAATTGAGAAATCCTAAAAGAGAAATGTGTTGGAATGATGGACAATTTCACCCCCATGGTGCTCTATTTTGCAACCCTTCCCCCATAGTGGTGTTCTATTAGAGGGTGGCGCTCTATTTTTCGACTAGCTGGTCAGAATTTCGAAAAGATAAATTATGAATGAAAAGAAAAAATATCTAATACATTTAAACAATTAGCAAATGACATGAATTACTGGTAAATAATCACAAATTCATTGGTGAAAATCAAGTGACACGTCGCTGTTGTAGCCGTCCTTGTCATTTTCAACAACTTCTGCATCAACGTCGAGGTGCTGAATAAGTTCACGTTTACCGGTAATGTCGACATTGGTTCGCACTTGCTGGTGAAGTTTCTGTCCAGTCGGAATCGGGCCGTCTAACCTGAAACAGTGGATCTTGCAATCCTCAGAGCCGTCTAGAGGGTTGGTCAGTCCGCATCTCTTAAACGACTTGATGATCAGACCCTTCGGCAGCTGATCCCAAGCATCGCCTATCCACTTCAAATAAACTTCCATTGATGGTGCTCGCATGTTTCCGGATTTGGTGTAGCTCTTCTCGCCGTGCAACATCTAATTCTCGTAAAATTGTCGGACGTCGTAGTCCAATTCTCGTAGAACCTTAATTGGTCGCTGGTTCCTCAATAGGATGTACGGTCGTCATTTAAATCCGTCAGATCGAGCGGTCAGCATGACAGTAACGTGTAACTTGTCGTGACCGCTAGTCTTCACGGGGACCTCTCCGACTCCCTTATTTTCAACGGTTGAACTGCTTGAGTAATCCAAGTAGACGGCCGTTCGTCGGCAGCATAGATGTGTCGTGATTCGTGTATGCCGAATGCGTGGTTGCGGCATGCTCGGCTTATGCTTTGTTTTATCGGTCGTGCCTCGCTTCTCATAATATCCATTGTGTGAAATTTTGTGTGAAGGCGTTTCTGTGTTTCACGGTCGGTGATTTATTCATTCATTCATGCTCATTATATATAGTAACGTGCTATACGATTTGGTAGTGAGGCGACGAAATAATGCATAACATGATAGCGCTATAATAAATTCAATAAAGTTTATTTGATATCAGTTTTGGTTATACTGTGTTGGGGTTAGTTTTAAAACCAAACTCCTAATCCTAACAGATGTATGTATAATTGGAGGTGCGACGCTCGACGAACAATAAGTAATCAACGATCTTCTCAGCGTACTCCTCCAGCTCCTTCTGACAAGTGGTCGTTGGGCGGCGTGAGATCAAGTTGTGACGAAGTAAAAACTTTTCCAATCAGCCATTGTTTGCCTTGAAATCTTCGTCAATCGACAAAGTGAGCGCCTCTTTCTGGATCATCGTGCGACTGACACGGAGCTTCTTCTGACGTTGCTGACGAACCCAGTTGATGAGTTTCTCGTCAAAATCCTTGTCTTTCAAAGGATGTCCGGCATCTTAGAGTCGCTTGCTTGAAGAGGTGGAACACGACGAAGACGCCTTCAACTGAGCCTCGAGCTGTGCTTTTTGTTTCGTCCAATCTTTGACACATGAACAAGGAAACTTTTTGTCTTTTGCAGCCTTTGATTTATTGTATCTCTCAGCGTTCGCAACAACTTCCAGCTCAAAGTGCATGTCGTAGTTCCTTCGTTTCAAAGAAATCGCATCTTCAGATACAGAACTGCTTGACATGGCTGCAAAATTTTTTATGTTCTCATCGGGCTCTGCGGAAGTTTAAATACGTTTCTAGCATACAAGCTCCATAGAATGGAACTTCCTTGTGTCTAAAAATAAACGTGCGATGTTGCTCCATAGAATGGGAATGTAAGATTTTAAGCTTAATACATTTTTTGTTTTGCCTTTTTATTTTTTACGAATTAAGTTCGTATATACGTACTTCGTACTTAAATTACAATTCTCATTTTGTTTGATTTTTTCCTTCGTTTTTTGCGGCACGAGGTAATTTAAAAACTCGCATGTAAAAGCTTATAATGGAATTTGAAAGCAAGAAGATTTTTGAGTAGTAGTTTGTAAAGATTTAAATTTCGCTTGTGTTTAAGTTTTGTTATTCTATTTGAATAAGGTTTTGTAAATTCTATTTGGATTGTTTTTTGGATTACAATTATTGCTTTCGGGTGAATTTGTAGCTTAGTTTAGTGAATATGAGTGAATTTGAGTGGATTTGAGCGTCAATAAAACAAACAAAGATCACGCTGAAAAAAAAGTACTATAAAGGGCTGTAAACGCGCTTTTAGTGTTAAACGAACTGACAATATGATTGACTCTTCAGAAATTGGTATGATCGCGTGATGGTGATGAGATTGCATGAAGTACACATGACCAGAAATAATTAGACCTCATTTGACTTTTTGCTACATAGGCCGGAGTTGAAGCGGGCTATTTACTGTGGTCGTTGCCAGGGCCGACAAAGTAATGTGTATTTAACCAGGCTAGAAACTTTGGTGTGTGTAAAATAATTTTATTAAGGTACGCTCCAGGATGTTGTACCGGTTGTAAATTTTGGTATATTTGTATATTTTAGATCAGTGGTCGGCAGCCTTTTTTTATGATGACCCAAATTCTATCTTTAGAAATTATTGAAGGGCCAGCAGTACACTTGAAACATGCAGTGGTTAGTACTATTACCTGTATAACTGCAAAAGCAAAACACACAATAGTTCCATTACACTTAAATCATACAATAGCAAAATACAATCCATAAGACTATTTACTAGTCTGCTTCATCAATCAATGGGGTTTTTAAAATTGCATGCAGTCATTTGTTTCAAAGTTTGGTAAAAAGTCAGTTGTTGCAGCAATAAATAAGTTTCTCACATTTGTATCCAATAAGCAATTTCTACTGACTGATTTGATGCGTTTCATAGCAGAAAATGATTGATCATATAGATATGTCGAGCTGAACATTGTGCTTTTTATATGTCTTTACTCAACTGCATGTTAAAATGTACGGTAGCGAAAGAGTTAAAATGATAAACACCCTACTAAAAAAATTTAGTTCAGTTCAGTTCAGTTCAGTTCAGTTTTCTTTTATTTCTGCTCCACCACATGAACAAAATAACAAAATGTTGAAAAGTTTGTATGTTGTTAAAGACGGGGTTAGAAAAAGGAAGAAGCAACAAAACAAGTTGACGTTGTGTCTTGCTAATTAGCGATGAAAGGTGTGACTTGTTGTTTAATATAGAAGCAAGGTTGCTTCACCTCATTATAAAATTGTTTAAAAAAATAGAAAGAGAAAAAGAAAAAAAAAAAAAGTATAAGACCGAGGTATTTGCTTAATAAAACACTGCTATGGGGGCGGTGCAATGGTGGGACCATAGCAGAGTTCGGCTGGATGAATATGATCAGTCCTTAAAAATATGTAAAAGCATGAACATATTCTACCAGCCCAACAGGCAAACAAATTCACCGAAAGAAATCCTGTTGCGGATCAAAAGATCATTTCTCGAACAAAAACCTCAGTAAGAAAAATACAAAAACATTACACCATTAGTAAAAAAAAAACAAACAAAAAGAACACAAAAACAACATAAGAAAACATACTAGAAAAAAAATAACAAAATAAAAAAAAATCTACAAAAACCGATGCAAAGTAGTAACAATAAATAGTAAAATAAAATTTATGCAATAGCTAAAAAAAAATTGTTCAGGTAGAAACAAAAGTGATCCTGAAGAACTTTTCTTGAGTCTTTTCTTGACCGTTGTAGAGTTGAAGATTTTCAAATTGTTCAGTTGTTTTCCTGAAACACAAGAAAAGGAAGACCAGCAAAAGATATTAAATGATGACCTACGTAACAGTTTATAAGTTTGATTGTTGTTCAAGGAAAAATGCTTTAGATTTTTTAACAAATGTACTTAAGGATTTACATAGTTTTATTTTTTCAGGTAATTCATTCCAAATTTTTGGGCCAATGTATCTTATTGATTGTTTTGTTAGTGTGTTTTTGCATGATATAGATATGATTTGAGAGTTACTTCTAGTAATTACAGTGGACGTTTTTCTTTAAAATATATTGTTAAATGCTGATGGTAATTGTTTGTGGAATGATTTGTACATGAAAATTGAAATATTTAATTTATAGAGTTGTTGTATATTAAGAGTATTATCTTTTGTTATTTCTTTGTTGCGTTTTTTTGCGGGATTAGTGCATATTATCATATTAATAAACTTGTTGCAGATTTTTTGTAATTTATTAAGTAACACAGATTGTCCATTGCACCAAGTTGTAATGCAATACCTTATATGACTCAGAATTAGTGAATGAAAAAGTGTAAGTAGAGCTTCTTGAGTTAGAAAAGGCTTTACTCTCATTACTGCGTATAGCGATGATTTTAGTTTGCTGATTAGCATTGCCATGTGGTCTTTCCATGTTAGGCGTTCATTGAATATAACACCTAGCCACCTGACTGAAGTGACTCTTTCAATTTCATTTTTTCTAATAGTTAAAACTGATTCTTTTGACAATGTTTTTGTGGTGCGAGAGCTGAATAAAATGTATTTTGTTTTTTTGACATTAAGGGAAAGCTTATTTGCTATTAGCCAGTAGTCAATGTTTTCGAGTTCTTTATTTCCTTTTTGAAATAATAAATTATTGTTTTTTGCACTAAGGATGATCGTTGTATCATTAGCAAAATACAGGTTGTTGCTATATTTGAGACATTTTGAAAAGTCATTAATGTAAATTATAAACAAGAGTAAACCGAGTATTGAGCCTTGAGGTACCGAGGAAGAAATAGGTTCTATATTTGAAATACTTGAATTATAATCAACTTGTTGGGTTTTTCCAAATAAATAACTTTTAAACCAATCATGAACTGTGCCTCTCACACCATAATGATACAATTTATTTAGTAATATTTCATGATTAATAGTGTCAAAAGCTTTAGACAGGTCAAGAAAAATTCCAAGGCTATTCATTTTTTCTTCAAATGATGTTGCTATTTGATCAGTAAGCAGGGAAGTAAGATGACAAGTTGAGTGTCCTCGTCTGAAACCGAATTGATTTTCACTAATCAAGTTAAACTTATTTAAAAAAGAATGTAAACGAATATAGACAAGTTTTTCAATTATTTTAGAAAAACAGGAAAGTAAGCTGATAGGCCTGTAGTTAGAAACATCTTTGGGACAACCTTTTTTAAAGAGGGGAATTACTTTGGTGTGTTTAAAGCAAGAGATAAATTTTCCTTGTGATAAAGATTGATTAAAGATGTAGCTAAGAATGGATATTACATTTTTAGGGAGATGTTTAAGTATAAATGAAGGTATACCATCCCAACCTGAACTGAAGCTGAACTGAACTGAACTGAAAAATGACAGAAGCGGCCCATACTTTATTACAAAATATATTATGCGGCCCAATACATTTTGCTAAAAGGCCCACAGGTTGCCGACCACTATTTTAGACAAAGAAATATTCAAATTTAACGAAGTTAAAAATTGAAATAAACGATAATAATACGAAATAAAGAAATAAAAGATAGTAATTAAAAATTGAAAATGAAATTTGTAGAAAATTGCTTTGAGTTGAATACTGATAAAATTAAGAAAAGCATGCACACAGAAATAGCACACTATTACAATCAAGAGCTCAAAAAAGTATAAGCTAATTGAAATTCTTTGAGCAATTGTTTTGATAGTACTGTAAAGCTAAGTTAAATGCTAAGTTAAAACCTTCTGTAAGGCTATTGCTTTTAAGAATTGCTCGTTGTCGTCGTCGTTTGAAGGGTATCCACTCCAGGTCAGACACAAACAGGACTGGGGACGAGGGTTTATCCTTTTACTACCCCAGACTGCTGCACTGCCTGGATCAGATGCTGGCAGTGATGTCATAAAGCCAGCATCGAGTTTCGTCATCCAAAACCGTCAGACCTCGTGCTCCATGTGGTGCCCGATGTATAGGGCACGCTGTTAGTACATGGTCTGCGGTTTGCTCAGAAGCGCCACACTCGCAATTCGGTGAAGGAGCGAGACCCCATTTGTGCATGGACGAATAGAATCGCCCAACACCAGTCCGCAGGCGGTTGAGCTTAACCCAAGCTGCTCGGGGTAAGCCCATTCCAACAGGCCTGGCACCGGTCTCGGGCACAAAAGCACGGAGCCTGGAAGCATTTTCACAGTACTCCGTTTTCCATTTGTGATTTGTCCATTCAGAGGCGCGGATGCCAAGTCTGGCAAGGTTGTCCAAGAGATTCCGCGTACCTGGCACAAACGGGCGTATGGATCTTAGTCTCATTTGGCGAGTATCTGAGGATCCACTTAAAAGACCATACAAGATATGATCGGGCTCCAGAGATTCACGGTAAGCCAAGGAGAGTGTCGCTCCCATTCGGCGAAGCTCAGCTGGCTGGATGCCTGAGAGTACAGGTAGGTGGTCCGTTGGAGTGGGACGCAGGCATCCAGTAACTATGCGCAAGGCGTCGTTCAAGACACTGTCAATGAGGCGAGTGTGAGCACTGCGACACCAGACTGGCGCACAGTACTCAGCTGCTGAGTAGACTAGAGACAAGGTGGCTATGCGTAGTGTTTTAGCACCAGCACCTCATCCCGAGCCCACGAGTCGCCTCAGCAGTGTGACGCGCGAGGATAGTTTTTTGCGCAATGCCACTAAATGCTGACGAAACGTGAGCGATCTGTCCAGTTATACCCCAAGGTAAGTAGGGGTTGGACAGAACGGTAAAAGTCTACCGTTGTTGTAGACCTTTAGCTCACGTTTGGCCTCTCGGTTATTTAAGTGAAAGGCTGCCGTCACCGTCTTAACAATTGCTAACCAGTGGTGGATATTCCAATTTAGGCAAGAATTTTCAAAAATTGATTTTCAAAAATTGATGTTCAAAATCTGAGGCAAGAATTTTCAAAAATTAATGTTGTCTGAGAAAAAAAAGGTCTTCACTTCGATTTCATCTCTGATTTTTCCATTTTTCTCCCAAAATCAGGTGTTTTCTAAAAAAAAAAAAAGTCTTCACTCAGCATCGTTCTTTACACTGTGAACAAACATCTGCAGCGGATTGAAACTGTATGTGCTATTTTCGAGGGGGGCCATCAAAAAAAAGGGCGCGCCTGAGGGCGCTGCCTCATTCGCCTCACCCAATATCCACCACTGTTGCTAACCATCCAAATTCAGCATAAACCTAACAAAACATTTTAAATATTAAAAGAAACAATTATATTTAACAAATTAAGATTGTTTTAAAGTAGATTTTGGATGCGATGTTTAGGATAAAAAATTTTTTTATGGCATTTTAGTTTTTGGATTTATTAGAAGCAGAGTGGCTTTATGGTAGCTACAGTTCTTCCTTGAATATCCACACTTTGTTTATCCAGCCGCTATATAAATGTTATTCTATGTTAACCACCGATTTTTTCAACTGTATTATGTTTCAACGCATTGCATTGCTTTCGAAAAGTTGTACGTTTTTTCAAAATAACTTCTCATTCCAAGCGAAATAAAATACTAAATGAAGTAAATGTCCTAATAATACTGAGTTGTGTAATAGAACTTGAAAAAAGAGGTACCGTAAGCAAATAAAATCGTTTATAGCGCCATTCAAACCTTGATTTAGAATTATTTCCAACTCACTCCCATAAACTAAGCAAAACAATGAATTCTGTTACTTTCGAAATCAAGTTTTAAACAATGAGTCTACGTAAAAAAATCTTAATTTTCCACCTAATTTTTTAATAGCATATTTCAAAATTGGCAAAGAACGCGTTTGGACGTTGACGATAAAAGTGACAAACCAAAACCTAATCCATTCCGAGTTAATTGAACAGCTTTACGAACAAAGCAATGCGGGAAGCTGTCAATAGAGATCACCTGATTTAAAAAAAAAAATTTAATGAAAATGGTCTAAAACAGGGTGGTCCAACTTCTGCACTCTTGTGGGCCACTTTTCAAAATTATTCGAGTTTGCGGACCTCAACCGGCTAAAAACACTTATTTTTGTCCCAAACTCAGAGTGTTCTCTAAAAAAAAAAAAAAAAAGGTCTTCAATTGGAATCGATCTCCGAAATTCCTATTTTCGTCCCAAACTCAGGGTGTTCTCTAAAAAAAAAAAAAAGAAAACGTCTTCAATTGGAATCGACCTCTGAAATTTTTATTTTCGTCCCAAAATCATAGCGTTCTCCAAAAAAAAAAGGTTGCCGCTGCTTGTAATCGACAAGACTTGTGCAAAATTGTTCCGCGGGCCCGTAGTTGGACCACGCTGGTCTAAAGGTACCGCACGAATTTTACACAAATAGAAATTAATTTTTTGGTCTACAATGTCTGTACCTCCTTTCGTATAATCACTTGTGTAAAGCCGATTTCTTCTTTTTGTTTTTTCGAAATTATGTGCTTTGAAATACTTGCATGGTGCTTATGTGATTTCTTAGAGCTTACTTTGAAATTGTGCCATCTTATAACTTAATTTGACTTAAAAGTTTGGGTCTTTTTAAGATAGGACCATAAATGTACTTTGTCAGTAAAACTAACCCGAGTCCCTCCTCAGCACTAGGAGGGAATAAAAAAGGAACCAAGAGCAAAAGTTGTGACAGACAATTCGGGTTAGTTTCACAAACAAAAATTGCTTACTGTCATTTTTCAAAAAGACTTAAAAAGAAATTTTCACTAAAATATGTTTATTTTTTATCAGAGTTTTGTTTACTTAATTTTTAAAATAAATTGCTATGCTCCATAGCACAAAGCTTGAGTATTTTACTTTCTTGGTAAATTGTAACTACTGTATCTATAATTATAAAGAAACTTAATATCAAAATGATTTCATAGTAGTTGTTGCGACGGACGATGCGCCAAGCTGTGAGGTCCTTAAATGAAGGCGAACAATAAAACCTCCAGCTTGGCAAAAAGACCATTTATTGTTTTAATTTACAGCACATTTTTGTACTTAAGAGAATGTTTTAGTAGCTTTTTTTTAACTGTTTAATTGAGAATTTTTCCTTCGAGTGGGGTATTAAAAAACAGATAGTGACGTAATAATGTGCTTTGTGTAACCTAAGTTTATTTATTCGTTTAACGTGACATTAGCTTAGCTAGATTACAATTAGGCTTGTTTGTAATAATTTATTTGCGTTAGTTATGTTTTAATTAATTCTTTTTGTTTTAATTTTTGTTTCTATTTGAATAAGGATCATTGGTAATTCTAGTTTAATTGTTTTGAATTTCTATTTGAATAACTTTCCTGGTTAAAAATTGTGTAACCAAAATTGTTTGTCTCGCTGTTAAACCTCATTTGTTGATCCAAGACAATTTGAATTTTCGAATACCTGGCTGCACAAGTTTAGACGAGTCATTCCCTCGTCCCGTAGAAACAGTAGTGGTGAGAAGATCAATCAAAATTGAAAATCAGTGAATTTTAGGAATCAGAATTGGCATTAGAATTGAAAGATGTTTCACGAAAATTTGGATTCTTTAAACCAGGGCTCTTCAAACTGGGGGTCGCGACCCCCTGGTGGGTCGCAAAGTGGTTCAATGGGGGTCGCGAGATTTTAAATTTTAGATTTTTAGAGATTACGATGATTTTGGAAGAAAAGTAGCGAAATACAAGATTAATTCGAAGTAAAAACCTTTTTTCTTTTTTTTTGTTTAAAGCAGCGGTTTCCAAACTTTTTTTTTCACGGCGCCCTTTGAAGACTTAAAAATACTCGCGGCGCCGTAATGAAAAAAAGGTATTCAGTTCCATTACTTCTTTGAACAATCTTTTTTTCTTCGAAAATCAGGGTGTTCTCTAAAAAAAAAAAAGGTCTTCACTTCGATTTTATATCCGATTTTCTTATTTTTCTCTATTTCCCTCCCAAAATCAGGCTGTTTGAAAAAGGTCCTCAATCGGAATCGTTCTTTGAAGGGAAGTTGCTGCTAATAACCTTCACACTGCAATTATTGTGAGAAAAGCAGTAAGTACAACAACTTTTGCATACTTTCGCGGCGCACAGTTTGGGAACCGCTGGTTTAGAGAACACCTTGATTTTTGGGCAAAAATAGCGGAATGAGAGATCGATTCTAGGTGAAGACCTTTTTTTTTTTTTTTTAGAGAACACCTTGATGTCGGGGGAAAAATAGCAGAATCAGAAATCGATTTTAGGTGAAGACCTTTTTTTAGGGGTCGCGAAAAAATTTGGCTGTGCAAAATGGGTCTCGATGAAAAAAGTTTGAAGAACACTGCTTTAAACGATTGCTAATTTATTTATGTATTTGCCTTTTTATATACCGATGATGATGATGATGATGATGATATTTTATTCATGCTTAGTAACATTATTTAAGTATATGCAATGTACAGTACTATGAAGCATGAAAAGGAAACGCGACACAACGATGAACGTTAAACATGCAGAAAGTATAGAGAGAGTTGAGAAAGAGAAAAATTAAGAAGCACGGCCGCCACCATAAAACAGGGTAACTGATATTTTGGGGTAACATAATTCAGTAAGTTCTGCAATATAAAAAATTCAAAAACGGGCGAAAAGAAAAGACTAAAAATGTTGAATGCCTATCGTAAATTGGGGTAACTTTGATCGGTTGGGGAAACGGAGTACTATTTGACTTGTAGTTAAGAAAACACAGCTGGAAAAAGCCATTAGGTTTCTATGCAAACTTCCTGCCCCCTTTCAAAAAACACAAAGTTACATATACTCTCAAAAAACTAAAAATTATGTTTTGAGTTCTTATAATATTTGAAAAATAAAAGCATTGATCAAAGTTACCCCAAATGTGTTTACTCTATTTTTATATTGGTTTTTAATATATGATGAAAGTATGGGGTAACTTTGTTCAGCAGTTTGTTTGAAAGCATTCTACCGCAACACTGTTATGACATCATCAAAATATTTCATTTAATGGCTCAGAGGTAGAGTGTTATATCCAACAGGAAGAGTTTTCCCATGACAGTGTCAGGTTATTAGAAGTTAAAAACCTCAAATTGATCAAAGTTACTCTGTTTTACAGTACCTCATTATCATTGAGCATGTAAATATACTGTATAAAACGTATTTTCTTTTTTAAAGTGATATACAATAACTTTAATTATAGGTTGTTGGGAAATCTACCATGGCAAATTGTCACCAACTTTAACTAACCTTAACCCAAATTGGTCATGGCTAACTGTCAGCGACAAATCGATGGCAGCGATTGTTCTAACCCATTTATATATACGTATATATTAATGAAACCTCTAAAACAGAATAAAAATTAAGAATCAAAAATCCACAACAGCCTGTTTCGCCAAAGACGGCTCATCAGGTGGAATCTGTAAAATAAAAAAAACGTAGAATATAAAAAAATATTAAAACATATCAAAAAAATATGAAATGTATAAAAAAATATACAAAACCCGAAAATATTACTATATTAACTGACACTTATATTATCCACTAAAACAAAAAACCTCTGAGAAAACGCTGACAATTGCACACGCAAGTCGGCTAAAGGCCCGTTTCCACTACGAGCGTGGAAAAAAGCATTCTTTGTTTGTTTTATTGCTTTTTTTTTGCGCTCGCTTCAATTTTAACCGCTCTCTTCAATCGAAGATCAATAAAAGAGAGAAAGAATGCTCTTTTCCATGCTCGTAGTTGAAATGGGCCTTAAGTCTGTGCTGAGCATCAAAAATTGGTCTAATTAAAAACATCCCGCTTCTTTTCTGTGTCACCTGACCAGACCTTGCTTTTATCTCTTTGTTTCTGTGTCATTTCTACAGTATGACGTTTTTATGCAGTGTCATTGTGTTTTCTTGTTGTTTTCAATCAGACCAATTTTTTATGCTCAGTACAGATTTTGCCGACTTGTTAGCGTTTTCTCAGAGGTTCTTTCTTTGTTTTAGTGGATAATATAAGTTTCAGTTAATATAGTAATATTTTCGGCTTTTTTTATATTTTTTATATATTTCATATTTTTTTGATATTTAATATTTTTTTAAATATTTTTTTTATAATTCTACGTTTTTTTTTATTTCACAAATTCCACCTGATAAGCCGTCTTTGGCGAAACAGCCTGTTGTGGATTTTTAATTCTTAATTTTTATTCTGTTTTAGTGCTTTCATTAATTAATACTGCTGTAACTGTTTGGTTATTGAGCTCTGTACCGGCGGAGTAAGGCATATATATATATATATTAATAAAAGCACTAAAATAGATTAAAAATAAACAATTAAAATCCACGACAGCCTGTTTCATCCCAAGAATTGTCAGGTGGAAACTTATTCAAAACAATACTGTTTTTATTAATAAAAACTGTTCTAACTATCTGGTTATTGAGCTCTGTACCGGCGAAGTAAAGCAAACAGATATATATATTTATATATATCTGTTTGCTTTACTTCGCCGGTACAGAGCTCAATAACCAAATAGTTAGAGCAGTATTCTATTTGAATAAGTTTCCACCTGACGATTCTTAGGATGAAACAGGCTGTCGTGGATTTTAATTGTTAATTTTTAATCTATTTTAGTGCTTTATCGCAATATCGCAATATATATATATATATATATATACACAGTATATAGCTAATAGTAAAAGTGGCCAGACTGTCATTAGAGAGCTTAATGAAAACTCAGAGCATTAAATTAAGTTAAATTACAGAAGCCACGTAAAGAATTTTATTGAAACCTCAACAGTCTGTTTCGCCGTTTCGCCTCATCAGGAGGTGATTCTAGACACAAATGGAAAGTACATAATTAAGATGATAACGCACGATAAAAGCTAATTAGTTAAGAGCCAAAATCGCGATCGTGATCGACACGGTGTCGGTTCAAAAACTCCTCGCCCATTCTATTGTGTCCTTAAGAAAGACACTTAACGGCATTTTCCCCTGCTTGGTAGTCTTGGCAAGCAGTTCTAAATTAAATTCATATCTCTAATAAAAATTTTAAGCGGACAGCAATATCTTGGTATCTCCGGAAGCAGGTCGGGGTAATTGCTTGCCCTATGTATAGCGCCTCCGTCGCTTTCCTGCGAGTCAGCAAGATAAATATAGAGATTAAAAAAAAGTAATTATTAAACGAATAAAATAAAAGAAAATTGAAAAAGAATTATCGAGTAAATTTTTGAGAAAACAAAAAAGAAAATTTAAAAAGAATTATCGAGTAAATTTTCGAGTAAACAAGCTAAGAAATTTAAAATTCAAAATTTAAAATTTTCTAAGCAAGCTAACCATTTTCATTTATGTATCTAACGCTGCAAAAACTGACTGGCGATCAAATCACAGACGCGCGATAGGTGGTGGGAGAGAAAGAACATTGCAAAAGAAGAAGAAAGTAGCCACGCGTGAAAGGACAGCGAGGGAATGGCTATAGAGGAGATCTGGAAGGTACAGGAATAGATATAGTGGGAACGCGACAACAATGAGCAAGCAGGGCGTAAACGGGGAAAGGGGTTTAGGGAATCGCAAATTTAAAAATCAAAAATTCAAATTGAAAATAAACTTTAAATATTAAGTCGGGCTAGACTTTCTTTAGTTTAAATTTGTTCCGGTGTCGGTATTTGGAGACAAATTCGGATCGCTTGTTTAAGAGCGTGCGCTGGTCGGCTTGCAAGATGGCGAGCTTCTCTGCTAAGCAGAGGTTGCAGTGTTGAGCCCTCCTGGTGTATGCAAATGATTTGCAAACATTTGACCAAGTTATTCGCGGTTCGATTCCTTTGTCTTTATAATTCCATACTGTTTTGGAAAGTTCTGTAGCGTTTGCTTTGTCTCGGTGATTAAAGGATTGTCGGCGGTTGTAAAAACGGGTCTTGAATTCAGTTTCGTAGCAGCCAAAGTAATGTTGGGTGGGTGAGTGGAAGCACTGATGGATGCTTTGTAGATGATGAACATTACTCGGCACTTTCCTATGAGTGGGCCGTCGGGAAGGTTTCTGCTGTTGCATGGTAAATCTTTGTTGTTGGTGTGAAAAAGCACCAGTTTCTTATTGTGATTGTTGATGATGCTCATCATGTTTGGCATACAACTGTAGCTTAACTTTACGTTAAACTTGTTACATATTTTGTGGAGTTTGTGGTGTGCGGGGAAGTGTAAAATGCTTTTTCTATGTTGTTCTGTATTTTGTTGTAGGGAGGGTTGAGCCAGATAACGTTTCTTTTCCTTTTATTTTTATCTTAAAATAATAGCTAGATATTTAAAAAGATATAGAAATTCACGAGAAGGATATGGAGAAAAAATTGGCAGAGGTGAGTTGATTAAAAGAGCACTCTGATTACATGATTTTATCCTTTGGTCGTCTGCAGTTGTCCCAAAACCAAAGTCTCGCCGCCGAACTTCGAGCAAAGCTGAACGATCGTGACATTGAAGTGAAGCGTCATCTTGAAACAATACCGAAATTGGAAACGTCTGCGAAGGAATACGTAAGTCGCTTTTGTGTTATAATCAGGCTTATGAACTAGTTAAGAACTTTACTTGAGTCAGAGTCATATCGAACATTTGAAAGCTAAAAACTTTTATTTCCATGCTTCACTTGTATGTGTTTCGGTTTCATCAACAACGTTGTTTTTCTGCGTGGTCGTAGTCGGCAATCCGTTTGCTTCCGGTTTTCTTTGTTAACGAAAACCTTGTTTGTGTTTTCAGAAGGAAACCGCTTCGAAGATCGATCACATGCGCGAGAAGATCCAGCAGCATAACGAGAGTTTGACCGTGAGTCGTTTAAACGTTTTGATTAATCCTAATTGCTGTCACGTGACGTGTTTTTTCAGGAAGCGAATCGCCGTTCAGCAACTCTTCAAAGCGAGCTTGATCAAAGCAATCGGTTGATCGAAACATACAGAAAGAAAATCGACGAACTTGAGAAAAGGGCAAGTTGATTTGAACTTGATTGTAATTAATTATGAAGGTTTTTCTTATGATAGTCGATTCTTGTCAGCTTGCACACTACACCTGAATAAACAGCTGTAAAATATTTTTTGATACACTTTTATGTAAACTAGCATCGGTAGTACTTTGATGATGATGATGATGATATTTTATTCAAGCTTAGTAACATTATTAAGCATATGCAATGTACAATACTATGAAGCATGAAAAGGAAACGCGACACAACGACGAACGTTAAACATGCAGAAAGTATACAAAGAGTTGAGAAAGAGAAAAAATAAGAAGCACGGCCGCGTTACCTAATTTAAACTAAATATTATTATTTAAAAAGACAAAAAAATGACAAAAAAATGTGCAGTGCTGAACGGTTATGTAAATCATTGAGAGGCACAACCGCCCTTTATTGCTAAATATAAATTTAGCTCAACTGAGCATGGTGAGTAAAGAAAACCTCCCAAAAAGAAACCTCACAACTATATATGTATACTCGTATATATATATACATTTTGAAGAGAGAATAAAGAAGTATAAAGTTTAGAAAAGAATAGAACATGCCAACTGTGTAAATTGATTTGAATAATCAGTTAAAAATAAGGTTAATTGTCCACTCAACGGTTTGAATTTGTTATATCAGTTGATTCCAATTTTCTTGCGTAGCATACACTCTTTCTTGATAGAGATTGAAAATGTTTTGAAGATTGTGGCCTGATTGAGAATTGATAAGAGAACCAATGTTGATGATTGTTCTTTAGAAAGACATGTGCTTGAATTTCCTGAATTCATTTTAATTGAAATAAAAATCCTTTCCCGCAGTAAGTAGCTCACTGAAATCATTAAATTTAGATCTTATTTAATATTTAATTATACACTAATTCTAGTTTACAGATGTATAAAAACAATACCTACATGCACTGTCAAGTTATGGCGCCTAAAAGACAAAGCGCCATTAAGACGTGGTAACTTAATTTGTAAAATCTTTTATTGATCCTTATTTATATTGATTCATTGAGTAGGAATTTTTTAAGATTTTTAAGATTACTTTACGCTTAACTACAAACATTTCTACCAAACATAGGCAAGACAATAAATACATGCACAAAAACTTTAAATAGAATTTTAAACTTTACTTACTAATCATTAACATATTTTACGTTTTCATAATTAGGCAACACGTCAATCAATTCAAAATAATAAGTTTATAAATAGATGTGGTACTGACTTGGGAAAGGATCAAATAAAAGTATGTAAGCTTCAAGTACCACATGACTTAAAAAATCTTTTGCCTTTTTGTTTACCCTTTGACAGTCCCTGCATCACATGTGATACTCAGGGCATTTAAGTCAAACGTCTTGAAAACCCCTTAGACTGTTAAAGGGTTAAAAAAAGATATAAATATTTACTTGAAACCTGTTAAGTTGCAGTAGACTTTTTTGTTGTGCTGGTTTTTTTGCTTTCCTTTTTCATTTTTACCACCTATTGTTAGTTTAATTGTCAATTACAAACTATTATCACATTTGAGGTTGCATTAAACTACCAAATTACACGTTTTTTTTGTTTTTATTTCTTGTCTTTTGTTTTTGTTCTTTGTCAAAGAATACGTTTTTTGCCTTCTGTGCAAGCACTAACGTGCATTCTTATCAATAAGTGTTTTGTTGCTATTTTTACTGCTTTTTAAAAATAAATAAATGCTATGTTACATAATGAATTAAATGGATATTTTAGTTATATATTTTTATATTAATTTTTGTTTATTTCAGTTGGTTGACATGCAAAGAATCATACAGATCATAAATAATTTTATAATTTGCGCAATTTTTAATGAAATTTTTTAAGTTTTAAAATCACTGTCTGATCTGCAGGACGAAGTTTGCGCGTTAAAGTCAGATGGGAAACGCTCGACGAGAAATTACCAATTAAGGCGAGAACCTTCGACCTTGGCTCAATGCCAGAAAGATGCTGGAAAGCGTGCTAAAAAAGATCAAGTTGAACGGACCTTCAGCTCTGCGGGATCTCAGACTCAACACGAGGTATTCGTCATTTGTTATTTTGTGCCATATTGATTGCTTATTAATTTACTTGTAATAGATGTTCGAAGACGAAAAGAAACTTCAAGATGCAATGCGTGAAATCGAATCGCTTAAACAAGAAGTAGGAATTGTCGTTTAACTTTAAACTTATTCGCGCTTAACAACACTCGATTTCTCAGATGTCGAAACACAGATCCGAACAGAAGAAGCTGGCTGACGAAATGAAAAAAACACTCGAAAGTTCATCAGAAAAAGACGCGATTGTAAAGAACGATAATGATGTTTCTCAAACTTATCAAAAATCATTTTATAAATTATTTTAAACAGATATCGAACCTCAAAGCCGAGGTTTTAGAATGGAAGACCAAATTCAAAATTTTCGATCGAGCTTTCCAGGAGGCCATCGAAACCTCAAAAGCTGAAATTAATCGGCTGAGTTGCGAGGTTCGAGCGCGATTTATTTCGATATTTTTCTTGCCACCAACATAGTTTAAATGTTTCAATGCTCTAAGAGCCTGCAGAAGTGCTTTTTTAAACAGAAATGGGTCACTTCGAATTGGGTGAATTTCAAAAGTTTAACCATCAAATGCATGAAATGGGTCCCGTGGGACCCAAGACATTTTGTTTTTTAGTGTGTGTCCCCTATGGAACTGCAATTTAATTGTTATTTTCCGTATTCTTCTAGTAACATGTGTTTTTACTTTTTCCAAAGTCACACTTGTGTAACCTTTATAGTAAAAAAATTATAAGCTCAAAACTAACAAAAATGCCTTGGGTCCCACGTGACCCATTTCATGCAAAAATGTCACAGAAAATTGTTTTTACACACTACGTTCTGAGGTGCAGCTTATTTCTGACAGCATAATCGTTGGCTTTGAATTATACGTTTATGACGTAAAAGTCAATTTCAAGCTAGGAACAAAATTCATTTATGACGTGTGAATGACAGGAACAACCAAACAGCGTAGCTTGTTTCAGTTTTTTACATTTTGTTCTTGCAGATATAACATTACTATTATTTAGCATGAAAAGGAAAAGATATTCTGCTTCTCAGTCTGCGAACATAATCAGGAACTGGTTAGGGGAGGAATCTGAAGATAACAATAGTTACTGTAGCTTAGCAGAATCAAGTGATGACGAAGTAGATTATATTTTGATTAAAGATGCAGCAGAAACTGACGATAGCAGCTCAAGTAGTGCGGAAAAAAATGGTGTTTTTATAAACTCTGTGGTATGTACAGCATCAGCTGAATACTTAGGCAAATCAGGGCGGCGTTGGTCAAATACCCCACCACCCACATCTCGTAGAAAAGGCAGCAAAATATTTATTGTTAGTAACTGGGGAGTTCAAATGAGTCCACAAATCAAAGTAGAATGCTTCGATTCATTCTTTTCACCAGCTATGTTACACCACATTTTGAAGTATACAAATCAGCATGCTGCTGCTCATTATGCAAGAAAGAATGTGCAATGGGACCCCATAGATATGGTAGAACTAAAGGCTTTCTTTGGTATCTTATACTTGCTTGGCGTGAGTAAAGGCAATCACGAAAGCATCAGAAACTTGTGGAGTGATGGCTCAATGGCAAGACCTGTTTTCAAAGCAACCATATCTGTCAATAGGTTTAAAAGTATTCGCTGCCATCTGAGATTTTATTCAATGGATACACGAGAAGAGAGGAAAGCTCTAGACAAGTTTGCACCTTTCAGAGAAGTTTGGAACTTTTTCGAGAGTAAATGCAGAGAAAACTACAAACCATCAGCAGAAGTTTGCATCGACGAACAACTCATTCCATTTCGTGGTCATTGCCCATTTCGACAATACTTGCCCTCCAAACCGAACAAGTATGGCATGATATTGTTCTTGCTTGTAGACTGCAACACTGGTTATGTCTATACAGGCTAACCATACGTTGGTAAGGTTGGAAACAAAATCACACGAGGCTTGGATGCAAAAACTGTCTATACAGGCTAACCATACGTTGGTAAGGTTGGAAACAAAATCATACGAGGCTTGGATGCAAAAGTAGTTAAATCGCTAGCAGAAACCTTGTACCATGCTGGACGCAACATTACTGCAGACAAATTATTTTACTGATTTTGCTTTGGCATCTGAGCTACTTCTCAAAAAAACTATTTATGTTGGAACTTTGCGAAAAAACAAGCCTGACATTCCTCCAGAGTTCCAAGCTAACAAAACACGACGAATTGGATGAACTTTGGTTTTGATAAAGATACAACACTGGTATCATTTGTTCTCAAGAAGTCGAAAAGTGTTGTGCTTGTTTCCACAATGCACCACGACGACAAGATTGATGATCAAACTGACAAGCCAGACATCATTTTGTATTATAATCAGACTAAGGGAGCAGTGGATACAGTGGATCAGATGTGTCGCATCTACAGCGTGCAGAGGAAGACTAAAAGATGGCCTGTGGCATATTTGATAAATCTGTTAAATCTTGGTGGACCGAACTCCTACATAATCTACATTACTCGGAATCCGCAATAGTGCCAAAAATTATCTCACAAACAAACACAGTTCTTAGAAGATTTGGGTTTAAACTTGGTGAAGCCAATGATGGAAAGAAAATCAATGTCTGTTGTTGGCCTTACTAAGCCAATACAACAAGCCGTGTCTGTTTGTGGCATCACACCGCAGCTTCTGTTGATTATAGCCAAGATGAGCAAGGTCCAACAAAATCTAAAAAAAAAGAGATGCTACAGATGCATTATGAATCGAAAGTCTGCTCGGAACTGCACAAAGTGCAAAAAAACTGTTTGTTCCCACCATTCTACCAACACTGAAGAAATCAAATGCCCACCTCCATAACTACAGAAATTACAGAATTTCAGAAATTCTATGTTTTTTCAGGAAACCTGCTCCATCTGCAAATGCAAAAAACTGTTTTTGTGCCCTGTATGAACAAAAATGAACAATTTCATGTTGACTTTCATGTCAGCTACGTAAAATCTGTTGTTTCCCAATAATTTTTTCGTTACAAGAGTTATGTTTTTATGTAAAAACGGTTGGGTCCCCGAAGACCCATTTCATGCAAAAACGTTTGCAAAATATTATATGCATTTGAGGGTTAAGTCAAACTTTGTAAAAGCTTTGTATTTGTTCAACAATTGTAGGGTTTAAACTGTTTCGATTCTTGAATAATTAATTACCAGATGGTTTCATTAATAGAAATAAATTTTATTCGGGAAAGTCACCCTGATGTAAACAGACTGAAACGAATAGTTTTTTCGAGTAAATCAAAACAACATTTAACGCAGATCGCCCATGCTTACGTTGATGAATATCACAAGATAGCAAAGAGCAAAATCAAATCGCTTAAACAAGAAGTAGGAATTGTCGTTTAACTTTAAACTTATTCGCGCTTAACAACACTCGATTTCTCAGATGTCGAAACACAGATCCGAACAGAAGAAGCTGGCTGACGAAATGAAAAAAACACTCGAAAGTTCATCAGAAAAAGACGCGATTGTAAAGAACGACGATGATGTTTCTCAAACTTATCAAAAATCATTTTATAAATTATTTTAAACAGATATCGAACCTCAAAGCCGAGGTTTTAGAATGGAAGACCAAATTCGGAAATTTCGATCGAGATTTCCAGGAGGCCTTCGAAAACTCGAAAGCTGAAATTGATCGGCTGAGTCGCGAGGTTCGAGCGCGATTTATTTCGATATTTTTCTTGCCACCAACATAGTTTAAATGTTTCAATGCTCTAAGAGCCTGCAGAAGTGCTTTTTTAAACTAGAAGTGGTCACTTCAAATTGGGTGAATTTCTAAAGTTTAAGTCAAACTTTGTAAAAGCATTGTATTTGTTCAACAATTGTAGGGTTTAAACTGTTTCGATTCTTGAATAATTACCAGATAATTTGATTAATAGAAATAAATTTTATTCGGGAAAGTCACCCAAACCCTGATGTAAACAGACTGAAACGAATAGTTTTTTCAAGTAAATCAAAACAACATTTAACGCAGATCGCCCATGCTTACGTTAATGAATATCACAAGATAGCTGAGAGACTGAAAGATAGAGAAGCTCACGAGAAGGATATGGAGAAAAAATTGGCAGAGGTGAGTTGATTAAAAGAGCACTCTGATTACATGATTTTATCCTTTGGTCGTCTGCAGTTGTCCCAAAACCAAAGTCTCGCCGCCGAACTTCGAGCAAAGCTGAACGATCGTGACATTGAAGTGAAGCGTCATCTTGAAACAATATCGAAATTGGAAACGTCTGCGAAGGAATACGTAAGTCGCTTTTGTGTTATAATCAGGCTTATGAACTAGTTAAGAACTTTACTTGAGTCAGAGTCATATCGAACATTTGAAAGCTAAAAACTTTTATTTCCATGCTTCACTTGTATGTGTTTCGGTTTCATCAACAACGTTGTTTTTCTGCGTGGTCGTAGTCGGCAATCCGTTTGCTTCCGGTTTTCTTTGTTAACGAAAACCTTGTTTGTGTTTTCAGAAGGAAACCGCTTCGAAGATCGATCACATGCGCGAGAAGATCCGGCAGCATAACGAGAGTTTGACCGTGAGTCGTTTAAACGTTTTGATTAATCCTAATTGCTGTCACGTGACGTGTTTTTTCAGGAAGCGAATCGCCGTTCAGCAACTCTTCAAAGCGAGCTTGATCAAAGCAATCGGTTGATCGAAACATACAGAAAGAAAATCGACGAACTTGAGAAAAGGGCAAGTTGATTTAAACTTGATTATACTGTAATTGGTTATGAAGTTATGCACTGCAATGGTTATGAAGAAAAAATGCTTTGAAATGAAACGACGTGTGAAAATAATTGATCCATTCAGGCAGTGGTTCTTCGCCTTTCTTTGCCCTAGTACCCATTGAGCTTTAAAAAGAGTTTCTCGTACTCCTTGTTTGCAATGACGCATACAAATATAAAAATTTATAATAAATGACCTGAGACTCAACAATATGCATAAAAGCAAAGTATTTAAGTTTAATGCGCAGTATTTCTTGCACACTAGGGGCGTGCGGTGCTTGAGGATGGCCATGCAATTCGCATGCAAATGCTAGTCATGCGATTGGCATGCAATACTTTAGGGATAGAACAAAAAAGTTGTCCGAGATTCTAGGACAAAGACGAATTTTGTCCCAAATTCATGTAGTTCTCAAAAAAAAAGTCTTTTGTTAAAATCAGTCTCATATTTCCTAATGTTTGTCCCAGAATCATAGTGATTTCTAAAAAAAGTCTTCGTTTCAGATCAGCCTAAGATTTCTCTTATTTGGTCCCAAAACCGTGGTGTTCTTTAAGTAAAAAAAGGTCATGCAAAGCATGACTTGCATTCCCTGACCGCACGCCACTGATTAGATTTTAAACAGTCGCGTTACACTGTAACATAAGCCAGAAGCAGTCTTTAATTTAACACTGTATTCCGTACCTGGTTTGGTGCTTTGTAGCCCAGGTTAAAAACCCCTGCATTAAGGGGTTAATTAGTTATAATAAAAACAACCTCTCTGACCATGAGTAGCGCTATTGCGTTATACTTAATTTTATCTCGTTTTTTATTGAACAGTTTAGCCAGTCACTACGTGTAGAGAGCATGACCGATTATACAAATCCACCAACCGTGGAACACAGAAACGCCCTCGCACAAAATTTCATGAAACAGTATGAAAGGAAAGCACGATTGGTAACAGAAAAAGGACAAGCCGAGCATGTTGCAACCACGCATTCGACATACACGAGCCACGACACACCATCAGCGCACTTCTGTTTTAGTTTTGAATATGAAATAATCTTTATCTGGTCATCTGAGTTCTCAATGACCGGCGCTTATATTTCCATTAATCGCTTTGTATTGTATTACCTACTGTTAATAGCTTTTTTTATTAATTTTAATACTTTTTTTAAATCTTTTTTTATTTAATAGCTTTTATTTAATTAATTTATATTTTATTTATTTAATAACTTTTTTTATTAATTTTAAAATTTTATTTCTTTGTGATAAACTAAAATTATTTGCATAGGCCTAAATAAAAAAAACATTTGAAAAATAAATTAAAAATGCGCCGATATTTTTGCTTTCCCCGTCTTTGCTGCATGCCATAGACTCGTCAATATATCGCGGATCGGTCTTCAATGGGTGAAAGTGAATTTATAATTTTATGTATTCTTTAACGGTTCATTTGAGGTTTTGACTTGTTTTATAAGAGGTTTAGCTGCTTACATCTCTATGCAAATGTAACCGAGAAGAGCGCATGGCTCAATCCTGGTATTTCGTGTGCTCTCCTGGTTCACGACGTAAATATGGTTTGCAATGGACCCCCAATTTAAAAACTCGTCACCGTTTTAAACTTTTAATTAAACTGCTTTTCAACAGACACAAAGCAATCCCGCGACTTAACGAGTCTCCCATGCGGCTACCGAACAGAAGAGGCGCTATTAGGTTCGTTGTTTGTTACGGAGTTTTTTTACTTTCTGCGCTTAAGCGCTAAAATAATTTATAGAAAAAGAACACTCCCGCACACGCTCGTCATGGAAACGAGTTTTAAGGTGAAATCCATCAACGTTTCAAACTGATAACACTGTGATCTGTTGATGTTACTTCATGAAAACATTTAATTCCCAACGTTTGGTTTTGAGATCTTGAATCAACAATACGGCGGCGCCTTTGAATTAGATTAAAAAGCTTCAAAACTTTAATCTTACCAGACTTCAATATGAAAATGTTTTTTACTTGAGACAAATTCATTATCTGTAGGCCTATTTTTTTGTATTTTTTTTTTTTAAGCGGAGTGACATGTCACAACAAACACTGGTTAATTGCTGACGTCAGAGCATTTTTAAGAAAACAATATCAAAGAGTGAAAACACCATCAAATGATATATTTGTTTGAAATTTTACTCGATGACTTTTTCGTCCAAGCAGAAGAACGGGATTTTGTGTTGACTTGATTGTCTTCCCGACCTGAGAGTTCGAGCCAATGAATATAAAACATCCCAAAAGTAATGCTGCTGACTAACATGAGACACAAAATCATCAATCGATACATTGATTCGAAGGAATTCTGATGCAAAAAATATCGCATTGAGGTTGTTAGAAAAGTAATTTCTATAAGAACTTGAAGCAAAATGACCACAAGCTTTAGACCTGCCTGTACGGGACATTTTGTTCTTGAAAATAAAATAAATATTTTATAACTTCATTTAATAGTTACGAAAAATACAGTTGACCTTCAAAAATCTGGATCTTTCCATTTTCTAGCACAAATTTCGGGAGCGCATTTTCATATTTTTCGCGTTGGTGCGCATGCGCACTACTGTTTTCATGAGCTGCCGCTTCTTTTTAGAAGGTGCTGTACGCCTGAACGCCATGTTGGTGCATTTTTCCACGTGCTGACAAGTAATCCTGCTGATTACTGATTTTGTTGTGCAGGTGGTAATTTTTTAAAAATATAAAGGGGGTACATCATATAAAATTATAACATTCAAAAATCCGGCATTCCTCAGGTCCCGAAGTTGCTGGTTTTTTGAAGGTTAACTGTATTTAAATTAATCCAAAATTCAATAAAAAACAAAAAAGATCATACCAATTTTAAGTGTTTATTTTTTTTTCAGAAAATTTTTGACGTTTGATCACTGGCTAAAAAACTTTCGTTGAAAAATTTATAGATATGATATAAAAAAAAAACAAAGTCCGTTATTTAACTAAAACACTGCAAAATTGGCTACGGTTGATTTAACCTTATTTAACAAATTCGAGCACAAAGACTATAGTATTCTAATAGATTTCCATGAGATAGGTCCCATTAAATTGGTTGCACTTTTCATAGAATATTTTAAATAAGAAAAGAGTTTTAAATAAAAAATATTTCTACTGTAAACAAATCAAATTTTGTTTTAGCTTTTTCATTTCAAAACACTTACGTCAAATTTTTTTTCAGGATTCTCAAAATTCGGAATATCATTTGGTTTTGCATCTTTAATAGTTGTTGTTGATGATGAAATTTTGATTATGGCTGACAATAGATCTTCCTTTTTAGAATCATTGACAATCCTTTCGTCCGTTTGACCACGATAAAATTTCCCGGAAAATAATGGCGTGGTTTTTTCCAATGTCGTTGCTTCAAGTCGAATAGTTTGCAACGCAACAGCCAAACCAATAAAATAAAGCCAATGTTTATGCATTCTAACTATGAGCCGTGTACACTGCGCACACCACCGCAAATAAACGACTTTCTAACGTCAAAAGCACAACCTTTCTTTACGAAGTCCGATCGTAGAATAGAAGAAACTATTCGGCAAAAACAGTTTTAATGACGAACGGCTGTTAGCTTTTTTGCTGCAGGGAGACAAATCGATTCCAATTGCAGCGTCTGTTCTACGCAACACGAGCACACCGCTGCTTTCAATGAAAAGCAGATTAAGTAGGTCTTTATTTGAACAACTGGTTTGTGGCGGTGCAAGAAGTGAAAATTCTCTGAATTAGCTTTTACAGAAAACTGCTGAATCCTTGTTTCGCAAATGCTTATTCGTTCTAAAGCCATGATCAATAGAACAATTGACGTCGATAAAAATTAAGTAGACGAAAGTATTAAGAAAATTGAAAGTCTAACATCTTTTTGAAATAATTCTGGTAAAACTAATACTTTGTTTTTGTTAGAAAATTAATATTTCCAATACGAAAAAAATCATTTGAACTTTTACGTCATTTTTTTGGTCTTGAGAAGCTTTAATGATTAATAGAAAGCAGAAATAATTATTCAAAGATGTTTTTATGTGAAACAAAATATCATTCATATTACAGAATATTACAACATTGATTGAATTTCTGCAATTATAAGAATAATAAACATCAAAAAAATAATATTTGTCTTTTTCTGTCATGAGATCAAATTTTAAAAGCAACGTTGTTTACATGTGCGTTGTTAATTTTTAACAAAAATTTTAGGCTCAAATCAAAAAATGGAGACTTTGTGCAAAAACTTTCATATCCGAATAAAAATTCATTTTGAAGATTTTAACAACTCTAATATCCCAGAGTGGTTAAATATTTTATCCAAGAAACATTGATGAAAAAGTAGACACTCAATCATTTATTTACAAACAAGTTTTTTTGTGATCTTGGCTTATTTTGACGAGTGTTTGCGATATGAGCAGCACATGGAAGACACACCCATTGCGGACTTTAATTTAAGGTTTTTGTTAATTCAACTTTGATTTTTTTATCAAACACAAAATTTTCAAAAAAATTTCGATTTATATTATGTATTATTTATCAAATAAATATGTTCAAGAATTATTTAACTCTTTGTAATGTATTTTGTCATGGAATTTCTTAGTAATATTGACTTACACTTCAAAGAGTCTACCTTATACCGGAAGTTAAATCAGGTATGTGCGGTAATGGTTTTATACTTAAAAGCATACAAAGTCGCTGTACACTCCTTCCTCTTGACAGCAGCACTATGGCAGCTTAAAAAGTTGTTAATGAAGTGGAAGCCTTTTTTTGGTTTACAGTTGCATTGAATCCTGCTTAATAATCAATTATCAAATCAAATGCTTTTTTAAAGGCAACCACTCCGCTTAGAAAATAAAACTCAAAAAGATCTTTATTTGAACCACTCTTTTTGAAGTTTACTTTTAAACAGTTGCTTGTTTTTTGTTTCTTCCATCAGTCCCCTCTTCCTAAAGCCTATCAATGGGCATATGGAATAGCAACATTATAAATTGACAAACCCACTTCGTAGTAGAAATCTACATTTTGACCAAGATTGATAAAAATTCAGAAAAATTAAGATTTGGCAAATTGGTTCATTTGAACCATAATCAGAAATTTTACATCGTAATTAATTTTGAAAAATTATACACAGTTTGTTCGTAAAAACGGTTAATAATAATTCACTGTTTTAGAACTGGTTTCTGCTGTGTTTGAATAGGCTTTTATATTTTCTGTCAAAAAGAAACTGTTCCCGATACACCACTTTTTTCTGACTCGATAGAAGTTGACTTGTCTGCAGAATTTGTGAGGACAATACGGTTTTTCGCATTGTATTATGATACATAGTTTGAATTTTATCTCAATAGTTTATTTCTCTTGTAGTTTTGAAAGAATTAATTTTTGGCAATTTTATTTTTATATTTCCTATGATACCAGACTGCGCAAAGTTTGAACACATATGATTCAAGACCGATTTTGATTCAAGAATAGACTTTGACAATATTGGTGCAAACAAAATGTTTGCAGGACAGAAAAAGTTCTACGAAGGAAATTTTTACTTAAACAATATAAATGTAGCCACAAGTTTTAGCAAAACTTTGAGCGAAAAAGAAATTTTAATAGAAACCAAACTGCTTAAAATGAGAAGCACCAGACTCGAGTTTAGCTCTTATTAGAGCTCGTCAGTGATGCATATCTCACTGCGAATCGAACTCGCTACGTGTTGTCTTCCAAGCAGGAGACAACACCACAAGACCACGCGAGCCCGACAACAACTCGATCACAAGCAGCTGGAAATGATTCCCGGCTATGCCGCGCAAGGAATACACAGAATCCACTGTGTGGTAAGACCAAGGCCGCACCTCATGACCGGGACTTTATTTTATTTACTTTATTTATAATACCATTAAAAAGAAATTTCTTTGTAGAAACTTTTCCGATCCGCACATAACCAGCAAACTAAGATTGGATGTACAGAGCAGAATTGAAAAAAATGTAGAGCAATTGCTGCAGTCTCTTGTTTCACTTCGTGCTTGAAAACAACTCAGTAACATAACAAAGCTCTGCATCTAATCACAATGAAATCGATTAAATAAGATGAGTTAAGTGAAACAATAAGATAAGTTTTCCGTTTCCTTAGTTAGTCTTGGTGAACTTCCACGTTAGTATACGAACTGGGATCGGAGATCGTGTCAGAAAGAAGCTTCAAACATAAGCACATCAGAAAAGCTGACACGACGATGATAATCAATAAGACAAAGAAGTAGTTTAGTTGATCCTAAAAACAAATGCACGAAATTTTAAAAGCACATATAACCAAACAATTTTATAAAATGAGCGAACAAGGTTGGTTTCTGGATTGCATCTGCATGTCAATATTTTGCATTTTGAGGGTGGATTTGTGGATATTATCCCGAGACTATCAAAAAAGGCTAAATGAGATCAATTAAGTTCCAATTAACCAATAAAGTTTATTTTAAAAATTTAAATAAAATCTTATTTTAATTTTGCTTAAAGTTAACCAAAATTTATCCGTTTAAACTAAAGGTTTTCGAAGGTGTTTAAAGCTCAACTTTAGATAGAATTCTTATCATTCCGTAAAGGTTATTCATTAACATAAAGTGTAGATAAAATATCTTTTTAAAAATAGAATAGATAGCTATAGGCACAGTTAAATATTCATGATTTTTTAACCAAACCCCACAGTTTTCACCATCTACTAATATCAAAAAGCAAAATCGTTAAGACTCGTCAGCAATGTTCGAAATCAAACTTTTTGGCAATACGCAAAAAAAATGCCTTGTACCATTCTGCCACAGAATTCGACAACAAGCATCACACCGAGAGTTAAATCAAAAGATTTCTTAAGTAGCCTTGGTGAAATCCACAATTTAGTCATCACAAAACAAGCAAATATTAGATTAATGTGTTACGTGTCTAATATATCGCGTGTGATTAGATAAGCAGTCATAATCAAGATCATTGCAACCTATTGAAAGCAATATCTCAGGTTATGTCGAACAAGGTCGCTAATAAAACAACGCCTCATTCGACATCACGAATGGTCGAAATTTAAAATATTGTCGTTGTAAATTTTATTCTCCCCTTAAATCTCAGTTATTGATGGTGAACTTTTGACGCTGTAAATGCATCTGACGCACATTCGACAAACTAGATTTAAAGACACATAAGAACATTGATGAAAACGTTACCGCCTTCTTATCTTTCTGTTCAGATAAAAATGATTTTGAAGTTTTTTCTGAGACAAATCTATTTGATGAAGAGAATTGCGTCGATGATTTCATGTAATCATTATTGGTAAGATTTCTAAGAAAAACTTTTTTTAATTTAGTCACTTTTAGATCAGCACTATTTAAGCTCACCTATATGCTCTTTTTCGTGGCACCGTGCAGTAAGTTATTGCTGAAATGCTAAAAATAAATAAAAAAAGAAAAAAAGTTTTCATTTTTATACTTATAATATATTTCTAAAAAAAAATTAAAAAAATCAATTTATTTATGTTTCAATAATAATAACGTGAAATTAAGCGATTCTTTACCGCGTTATACAGTATAGATTCCTACTGATAGCGTAGAAAAAATTTTGTAGAAAAGTTGCAACATATTTTAAAGCCACAAAAAAATAATTTTGCAATCGTCCACTGTATATGTTTCTACGGACGAGGGGGATGACTCGTCTAAGCCTGCGCAGTCAGGTAATCGAAGATTCAAATTGTTTTGGATCAACAAAGGTCAACAAAAGTTTAATGGCGTTTGAACGTGAGTTACAAAACAATTTAGGTTATACAATTTTAACGAAACTATTTGAAGTCAGTAACAATTTATCTAGAATTAACAAAATCTAGACCCTTATTCAAATAGAATGAAAAATAAATACAAAGAATTAATAAAAACATCACTAACGCAAATAAATACTTAATACAGAACATACCTAACCCTATTCTAGCTAAATTAGCATATAAACAAACACTAACCTAACCCTAAGCTAGCTAAGCTAAAATGAACCAGGTTAAATGAATGAAAAATTCAGATTACAACGCATTATTACGTCACTATAAACTGTTTTTTTAAAGTAAAACAAAGGAAAATTCTAAATTAAGAAATGCTATGGAAAGGTAACTTAAACAAAGCTTTTTAAGAACAAAATTCGCGCCGCTAGAAAACGAACAGAAAGAAAACAAATTACAATACTAATTAACTAAGTAGAAGAATTGGTGACGCGAGTTCAAATCCAACAAAAAAACAGTAAAGTAAAGTTTTAACGGAAACAAACAAAAAAAAAACAATTTATAACATATAATAGTCTTTTTGCCAAGCTGGAGGTTTTATTGTTCGCCGTCTTGACGGGACCTCACAGCTTGGCGCATCATCCGTCGCAACAGTATACAATCTGTTGCATTCTGTTTCTAGTAAATTTACGATAAACATCATCATGAGATTAAGTCAAACTAAAGACTTTTATTAATTCAGCCAAACGCGTTTTTGCAGCAGTTGAACGAAGCAATACTAACCATCTGGACAAGTGCAAATCAACAGATGTTTTTTGGAAATACGTGTGCGCTTTTCCTAAAACGATTCGTAATTATGTAAGTTCCACTATAATTTCCAAGTTTGACTTTGACAGCAACAGCATTTTCAAGATTTAATTTAATTTAAACAATAACCAATCTGTCGAGTAATTAGAACGTTCGACTCTAAAGCGGGGAGTGGGTTCGGTTCGGTTCCAAGTCAGGTTAAATTAAGGATCTTAAAATTGGTATTTATGCGTTCTCTGTTTGAAGTTCAGCATTGTACACGGATCGTTGAAAAATATCGAAAGCTTTCCGACTAAAAGACATCCTGCTCCACTCTGTGTTGCCACCTCGAGGGTGTGGTATGTTTATGTGTGTTCTGCTGGCTGTAAGATAGAAATAAGATTACAGAAGCAGATTCATTTAAATGCTACACGATACGTTTGCGCGTTCGATTGTACAACATCATGTCGATCAAAAAGGAATAAAAAAAAAATATTTTAAATATTTTTAATAGGAAAGGAAACATTTTAATATAGCTTTAATTTCATTTTAAGCTCCAGTCAAGTTCATGAACACGTATACACTATATTCATATAAAACATGGTCAGATTTAAAAAATAAAAATTTTTAAGACCAAAATTTCAAAACTTTTTGGATTGTTTAAAAGGTAACAGCAGTTTAGCGTAAAACAGAATGACCCCAAGTGCTTATGCTCTTTATTTTACCTCATGTACCCGTGTTCGAATAAAAAGTCAGCAGTGACAGTATTAAACAAGCATGGAATGAAGTCAGTACAAACAATTAAATCTAAAACTCCATTTGTTAGGTGGTTTATTGTCACAGTCACAATGGCGTACCGAAAATTTTTGAAAGAGGGGGCCATACGACCACAATCAAATGTACTTTGTGGAAAAATTTGTAGGTAAAAAAAAGGTCATCACTTTGAGTCAGTCTCGGATTTCATACATTTCTTTCCAAAAAAGAAGTGTTCCCTAAAAAAAAGGGTCTTCACTTTAAATCAGTCTCAGATTTCATAATTTTTTCCAAAAAAGAAGTATTCCCTAAAAACAAGGTTTTCACTCTTGAATTAGTCTCGCATTTGATGATTTTCGACCCAAAAATAAAATGTTCTCTTAAAAAAAATATTTACTTTTAATCAGTCTCAGATTAAAAAATAAAAAAGTGGTCTGCACACGGAATCTGTCTTCGTTTCTGGCGGGATTTCTGCCTTATGTTCTGGCCTAAGTATTAGTGATCTTCAAGGTGGTGAGGTGTATAGCACTAAAAATACTGTCCTAGCTACGGTAGGCCTACATATTAGTCACCTCCAAGGGAAGAGGGTATGGCAGAATGCTCCCCACTAAATACGCCAATGGGCAGTCAGCAAAACTGAAACGTGAGGAAAACTTTTGTTGAGAGACTAAATAACAGCTTGTTTTTGAGTTTAAATTTTTTAAAATCTTTATCATAATTAAAAAAGTTCGTTGAATGCTTCTAAAAAGATGATTGTTGTAGCGAGGGGCACAAAATTATTTTTGTTTTTTGGGCCAACTTCATGTTTCGCCTCATTGCACAAAGTTCATTTCACTTTAATAATTAAAAGATAAAAGTAATTGTTTTTCCGTTATCTGCAACTGCTTTCTAGCATTTGTAACTAAACGCTGTTGTTTTGCCAATCATCATTGTGCAAAGCTAATATATTTCTTTTATTCTTTGTACGTCGTTGTGTTAGATTTTTTTCTTACTTTTTTCATTTGGGGTGTCAAGCTTTCGCAAATCAAGATAATAATTTGATTTTTATAAGCTTTTCATTGCAATGAAAAACTAGATTTAGCTTTAGGATACTTATTTTTTTTCCTTTATGGTTTTCCGTTATTTTCACTTTTTTCAGTGATCTCACTTGACAGCTGCTAAAAAGTTCCGCTTTTGGGAACTGAGTTTCTTAATATATGAAAGTAAGTTAGAAGTAAAAGTCAATTTTAGATAAAGTTTTCTCTGTACAGTTTAGTTAATCTTAAGTAAATACTTAAAGTTCAGTTACTTATAGCATAATTTTTTTTCATATCTACATTTATTTTCTTGGCTCAATAGGAAAGCGTCGGAGGCGTTATACATAGAGGAACTATCAAGCAATTACACCGACCTGCTTCCGGAGGTGCCAAGGTATTGTTTTCAGAGCAATTTTTTTAGTTTTATAGAAGTATGATTGAAATTTATAACTATTTACCAGGACCGTTAAGCAGGAAAAATTGCCGTAAAGTATCTTTCTCAAGGACACAAATAAATTGAGCGAGTTTTGAACCGAAGCCGCGTTGAATACAATCGTGGCACGTGATTATTTTACCAAGTTATCGACTTTGTTAATATCTTAGGTCGGTCAAAATATGAAACTGATCGTGAGTTAATATATTGGTTTCAACTTGGCAACTAACCTTAGTGTAATGTCATCAAGAAAAATTAATTTTTAAAATGTCGATACTGAACAAATTCGCATCAGTTGTGATATAAAGTTTCGAGCGATTAATTTTAACTCGCAATCAGAATAATATTACTTTGATGTTCGATATACTCGTACATCACTTTTGCTGTTCATTTTAAGAAAGGTAGCAATTAAGTAAATTATAATTTTTTGAGGTGTAGTATGAAAAAAAGATATCATTTTCATGTTGCATTGTGTAATTCCGAGGGTCTTAAACTGGAAAGTGCGCCTCCCTTGTGGGGCGCGAGAAAATGGTTGCAAACTGAATAAATAACTTCAATTACATAAAATAAATGGAGAAAAAGAGAAGCACGACCGTCATTACTTAAAATGTACTTTTATAGATTCCACAATGAATAGTCAAGCGGTACCACAATGCATGAATATGCCATGAAAATCTCTCAGCAATCACGCAATGTAACTAAGTTGTTTGTCGCGTCATCTTCAAACAAAACACTTTTGCAATAAAGACAAACCTTTACACCTTTTTTTCTTAGCCAAGAACGCTATTCGAAAAATTGAAAATTGCAAGTAAATGAGTGCTTTCGCCAATCGTCATCTTCAGCGATAGTAGTAGCGTCATTCAAAATTACTCACTTGGTTGCTAAAGATAAAACCTCATAACATTGATAAAATATTAATTAAACCGTTCGTATCAAAAGCAGCTGTCATTGTGTTGGGAAAAACATACAGCAAGAAGATGGCAAAGATTTCACTCTTGAATTCTACCATTAAAACACGTATTGACGAGCTTGCAAAAAACATTGAGTGTCAACTTCTCCAAAAATTGCAAGCCTCACTTTTTTATTCCAATTAATGTGATGAAACGACTAATATTGCCCAAATGCCGCAGTTGCTAGTCTACATTTGTTTCAATTGAAGTGGATATTTTGTTTTGCACACCCCTAGAGACCACTTGTAGAGCATAAGATGTATTTAAAATTGTCTTCACATTTATTGCAACGATAGTATAGCTTGAGAAAATTCGTGGATGTCTATATAGATGGTAGTATGAAAATGTTTATGTTTCAAAGTGAATTCATTGCAAAGATAAAGAAAAAAACCTTTAATAAAATTAAATTTCGTTGCATGATTCACCAAGAAACTCTGAGCTTTACTTATTGCTATGCAAAATAATCTTGCAACAATTATACAAGCCGTCAACTACGTTAAAACATATGCAGTGAATACCAAATTGTTAATCAAGCGTTGCTAGGACATGGATTTTAATCATAAAGCTCTGCTTTTTTCATACATCCGTTCGGTTGTTATCAAAAATTAACATGATGAACTGATGCTGTTTTTTTGAAGCTCATGGGAAACAAGATCTTTTTTTGTCTATTGAATTAATAGAGTTTCATCTGAAGTTGGCTGACCTCGTGGATATTTTCAAAACGTTAAATGATTTTAAATTGATTTTGCAACGCACAAATATCAATCGTATCAATCATCATTACCGCTGTCGTGGCAAAACTGGAGCTCAGCATTGTCGAATTAAAAAAGGAAATACAGCTTCCTTTCCTAAACTAAATATTGCCGTCTAGAAAAAACAATTTAAACTTACGGCAAGCTTAAAGTTGAGATGAAGGACTATCCATCTGCGACTTGTTTTTGAATAATATTTCCCAGATTTTAGCAACACTGAATTTTGTGTTTGCTGCATTGAAACTGCAGAACAACTTCGCTCAGTCAGGCAACACTGTAGCACGATGGGCAGAATATAAATGAAACATGGAGTGGCGAGAAAACGCTTCTAGACTTTATACATTTATTAAAGATGTCAGCCCAACGCCACCGGGACGTAGCTTCACCAGACCTGCATGGGTCGGGCTTAATCGCCTTCGAACCAGCGTTGGTTTATTCGGTTCAGAAATGCACAAAGGATGTGGTTTCTACCGCAGTGTGTGAGTGTGGCGCTAAGAAGCAGATAGCCGAGAACATAATAACATCTTGCCCCATTTAACACTATTCAAATGGAGCCCGTGCTCTCTCAGATGTCAATAAGAACTTGCCAAAATGGCTGATGGAAACATGTCCAGTCATTTAGTGGACTATCCAGCTCCCGTCCATCTCCCCCAAAACGAAGAAGAGATACTGAACTTCCAAAATTGAATATGACAAGTACTTCTTTCCGTCTGAACAAAGATATTTTTTCAAAGATTTGCAGGAAGAATTTTTAGGATTGAAATGTGACTTCACGGCGAAGCTTTATGTCACTGACTGATTTCCTGGAAAAATATGTGCACAAATACAAGAGTGTAGAAGCTGTAGCTAGATGTATACTTCTTCCGTTTTTATAGACTTACATGTGCGAAAGTGCCTTTTCTTACTAGGTATGAAGATAAAACCCAGGAAACAGGAATTGAACTTTTTATTTCCAAAAAACGGTTGCATTCTTCTTATTAACAAAATTTAGCTATTGTTGTTCTGTTTAATACTGTTACGATTTTTTAATGTGCTTGGGCTTGAGTTTTATTAGTAATGTCAAGGGGGAGGAGCGAGTTTTGTCTGCATGAAGAAAGCGGGGCACATCTCAAAAAGTTTAAGAACCCTGTGTAACTAATTTATAATTTCACACTGCTGTAGGTCTTACTGCATTTTTTCAGAGCTTGGTTGGTTTAATTAAACCTGCGATACTCGTATGACAAATCCAAGTTGTCTTTTTAGTGGGGAAGGGTCAATGAGTTGAATGTTTTTAAAAGAAAGTCACGAAACATAAAAGGTGAAGATAAACTGTTTTAAGCCAATCCTATAAATTGCACAAAGTTGACTTAGTTTTTAATTACACGAGGCTTTGATAATTATTTCTCACTTTGTTAAGTGTGACGAGAAAAAATTATATTTAAATAATTAAGTACTGGCATGAAGATATTCAAATTCAATTTAATTTTATTTACAATCAAGGTATTAAGTTTCGAAGTTGTTATTGACAAAGTGATTGCGAAATAGGAAACAGCCGCTGAACCAGTGGTTCCTAATTGGTGGGAAATTTTTTCTGGTCTGCAGCTTTGGAAATTGTTTTAAGTTTACTCGAATATCTACAGACGTACACCTGATTTAGTCACATAATTAACTTTTTAAGACTTAGTGCAGAGGTTCCAATTGCTGCGTCGTTTCAATTTCTTTTGCTACTTCTTACATGTTTGAGACTGGCTTTTCTGCTGTTGCGGTTATAAAAACAAAGTACCGCTCTAAATAGACGTCGAAAGAGAAATGCGCTTAGCGGTATCAAACATTACCCAGGGATCGGATGCGTAATGTCAAAACAAGACAGCTAATGTACATTAAATAACAATTTGTGAAATTTTGTCAGCTGTGCGTCATTCGATCTTTTCTGGTAAATTAGAGTCGTGAGCAAACACAAGTTGGGAAACACTGATCTTGTACTTTGTTTTACAAATATTATGTTTCTAGCTTGAACGATATTTGTATGTAAGCCATAAATTAACAGTTGATCAGGATAAGTGACAATGTTTTTATAAAAATTTTTTGCAGTGAAATATGCCAGCCTTACTTACAAATCTTTATTTTTTTTGTAAAAATCTAGTGGTGGGCAAAAATGTCGATTGCAAAGGCCGATATTAAAATTAAGCAAAAGTACAAGGAAGACTACATCAAGTATGGTTTTACTTACCTTCAGAAGGATGGAGAGGATATCCCACAGTGTGTGTTATGCATGAAAACGATGGCTAAAAGCCGTTTAAAACCATTCCAGCTCAAGCAGCATTTAAACAGTGTCAACAAGGAGCAAGCTAGCAAGTCAATTGAGTACTTCAAATCTCAAAAGAAAATTGTCTCGAACATGTCAGGCTGGACGCAAGAGATACATTTCACCAAGTAAATTTTCCTATAGTTGAAGTATACTATGTTGTTGCACTTCGTATTACTAAAGCAGAAACGCCTCACACCGTTGCGGAAACACTAGTAAAGACTTACGCTGCTCGCTTTCTACTATTGAACCTCGCATCGAGATGTTAACAAAAGGAAAACAATTGCAAAATTCACTTAAAAATGAGCACTTTATTTTTTCTGCGATATGATATGATGTGGTAATAAAATTTTTCATGAAATCATTTTAATTGTTACGTAATTACCCGGAGCTTATAAACTACAGGCAGGGTTAATAAACACTACAAGCTATAGCGTGCGGTAATACATTATCACTAAAAATTACAGTGTGGGAAATCCGAACTTGGTGATTAAATTTAGGAAATTAGACCAAAAAGTTTAAGAACCGCTGGGTTAAACAATATACGTTATTATACGCACAACGTCAATTGTACGCGGTCACCGTACATTTCAAACAAAGCAGCTACGTTAATTTAAAAAAAAGAAAAGAAAAAAAGAAAACAATTACGATAAATTAAAAAAATAGCAAAAACGCAAATAAAAGCAACAACAATTTTTTTAAACCTTTACCAATATTTTAAATTTACAGTGATACGATGATAAGAAACGATAGTAAAATTAGTAAGAGATTTGTTTGCATAGAAGCAGAACATTTTTCATCCAAATCATCCTCGGGTGGTCTATGCATGCGGTGCTTTCACCTAATAATAAAAAAGTAATAGTTTACGATCTTTTTACCAAAATTAGAAAAGAATTATAGTTAACAAAAACTGGCTTTTTTCGTGTATATAATTATTAAAAATGTACCATAAGGTCAGTAGCGACTCCGACACTCGGGCACAACCCAAGTCATAAATGAAATCTAGCTTATTTAAAGTCAACATCGATCCTACAAAAGTCAGGCTTATTACGCGGCATCTGGCATCGTATAACGTTTATACCAGGGTGACAGACCTATTGGTTGACACTGGCTGCTTTGTGAGTTCAACTGAGAGAGTAGCCGCACAAGCATTTAATCATACTATAAAAACCTTTTTCTATACTTTAACAAGCAAAAAGCGCCTTATAGGTTAAGTTAACAGCAGGGCTGCAAACTCAAACTCGAAGAACACAATCTTTTTTATCGTTATTAGGTAGATAAGCTTAATAGAGCTTTCGATTTTTAAATATAAAATAGAACTTGAACTCGAAAAATCGAAAACAAAGAACTCGAACTGAACTCGAATAAAAATCTATCGAGTTCAGAGCACTGATTAAATGTCCTACGGCATGAGATAAAATAAACCAAATTTATTAAAAATTTTAGCATATTAAATTTCCTGTTTAAAATTTAATTTCAATTTGTATTAGAATAAAGACGCGTTAAAAGCAAAGAATTCAGTCAACAGAGGATTACAAAAAATTGCTTACTGAAGTTGAGTGAGTTTTTATTAATCGCACAAGCTTTGGTGAACTACTTACTCTCACTTCGTCAGGTAGAACGGAATAAAAATACTGTAATAATGCAATCCAAAACAAAATTTACACCAACGGCATTAAACGTAATAAAGAGACATATGTGACGTCATGGAATACAAAAAAATATGGTTTAGAAAAGACTGAGGTTAGTAGAATACGGCAACAGGTAAATCAGTGCTCCGCAAGCTTTTTTCACTCACGGCACACTAAAACCCTGTCCAAATTTTTGCGGCACACCTCAGCAAAAAGCGCAGAAAATTTATACACAAAGTCCACTGTATTAAATATTTTAGCTCCAAAAGACAAATTTGATCCCACGAAAAGCAAATCAACTGCAATTTCTCATGCACCGAAACCTACTAGAAAACAACCACATATTTCTCAAAAAATGTGTTATACGTACACCCAAACTGTGGCTATTTATTTGTTGACTGAAAATATCGAGTTTGAAAACAAAAATGCACCTGCTCTATGTCGGATGAATTGGTGTGTTGTTAACGGCAATTGCAATTATCAACTCTTGTTTTAACACTCACCCAAGTTGCGGTGTTGTACCCTTGGACAAGTTACTTTGCGATAATTTTTGTTGCTTGGTGGATTTAAACAAACAACAATCTCAAGATAAAAACTTAACAAGGAAACCAGGCTAGTCACTGCAGCAGCAGTTGCTTTCCCGAAATGAGGATAAATTCGGAATTAATCAAAGCAAATGTAATGTTTTTGGGATTTTCATTTAATCGTAACTGGAGTCAAGTTTGTAGTAACTACACCAACGTTATCAGCAGATCAATGGGATACATGGGCTTGTCTTAATGAGCTCAATCGCTGTATGATGGGCTCAATGTTTGAAAGGGCAACTCGAAGTTCTCGATCAATTTCTTTCAAGCATGATCGTTTGTCACTTTTGATCAACATCAACGTCGAAAAACTTTGTTCACACAAATACGTAGTGTAGAACTGGAGAAGAATTAAGAGCTTTTTTTAAAATTTGCTTACATTCTTTTCCAACAGCTATCCCGAATTCATCGAGTGGAATATCACGGAATTTCAATCGCAGTGTTCTGTCATTTCGTAGTTTAAGAAAGTTTTCTTTCACAGACAATGATAACTTTGCGTTGATATTTCAGCATCTGCGGAAAAAGGATTTCGGGGTCATACTTTCTGTTAGATCCGGTACGGAAAATGATTCAAACTTGAACGAAGAATACTTGTTTATTCCAATATTTACGTATTTAAATTAAGTATACTAAATTAGGTTATAACAAATTTTGTTCCTTTCCGAACGTCTGCCAATAGGCTATTCAATTCCAAAAAGATAGAAGAGAAAGCGTCCAGCAGGCTCTTCAACTAACATCCGTCTCAAAATGTGCCAACTATTACACGTACAAGAATCGCCAAAGGGCAGGCAACAGCAGCGCGCACAATCACCAGGCGCCATGTGCGAACTTTAATTAGGGCGCGATCACAGACCTGGTTCGCGTCTTGGCGACGCTACACTTTCGATGTAACAAAGCTAAATGCTCTCGAGACAAACCTAACACCAAATCGTTGTCAACAATACCGATTTAGTTGCTTCTGGAAAACATTTCTAATGATTCCCGTATTCATTAATTTTTCCAGAGTACTATTTTTTTATTAAATCCTTTCAGCTTGTTAGAACATGTCAAAATGTTTTTATTTTTTCCTTGCATTTTAATATTGAGTTCATTCAAATGTTTAAATATGTCGGCCAGGTACAGGTATGCAAGTTTTGCAATCCAACGGTCATTTTCAAGAATAGCATACAGGTCACGGTTGTTTTGACTTAACAAGAACTGACTTATTTCATGCCTCAGTTCGAAGAGTCTTGCGAGCACTTTTCCACGTGAAAGCCAACGCACAGCAGTGTAAAATAGCATTGACTGATGTTGTGATCCCATTTCTTCGCAAACCAAAAATACGAGAATTTAAGGCTCTTGCTTTGATAAAGTTTACAATACGAATACAGTCGTTCATCCTTTCTGACGTTTCCATTGGTAAAACTTTTACGATAAAGGCTTCTCAATGTATGCAGCAATGCGTAATTTCAATTGCTGGATTTTGACATTTTACCAATGCAGCAAAACCTCTTCCTTCACCCACCATAGCTGAAGCTCCATATATATAAACGATGAAGCAGTTATTCCAATCGATACCATGGGCTGTAAAAAATTCGTTAGTTACTCTAAAAATTTCCTGGCCAGCAGTTTCCTTTGAAAGTTCTTCGCAAAAAAAGTATTCTTCTCTTATGGAATCGTCGTCGACAAAACGCACAACACCTAATAGCTGTTCTTTTTTAGTAATATCCGTGGTTTCGTCAATCTAAAGAAGAAAATACCCAGATGTTTTCAATTTATTAATTAAAGTTTCAAGAATATCACTGGACATCAGTAATGAAGGTCTCGAGACCAATTTTCCGGGTCTCGGTCTCGGCCTTTTGCTGGCAGTCTCGGTCTCGTACTTTTTAAATTGGTCTCGAGACCGGACATTTTTTGATATTTTTGTTATTTGAACCGTTAACTGCGGAATTAAATTTTTTACAAACCGTTTCTCAGTGCGTAATTAAAATGCGCCTCGCTTTTTAAAACGACTCTTTTCTTGCTATCGCGAGCTCTGTGGGGATTTTCCTATCAATCTGTTTTAGAAGCCGTTAACTCAGGCAGACGAGAGTTAATCCTTCTTCAAATAATAGCCGATAATTGAAGTGAAAAGTACTATACACTTGCAAAAAATTAGACTTATGATCATATAAATTTACTATTTTTAGATGTTTCGATGCATTTATTTAGTTGTTCTGTGAAGAAATCGTACAAAAAAGTAGTTGAGATTCTAAGTTTTGATCATAAGAAAATGTTGGATGATTTTTTTATAGCATTTTAGTTTTAAATTTATTAAAAGCAAATTGGCTTTATGGCAACTACAAGGCTTCCTTAATTACTTGCATTTCGTTTATCTGGCATTCAATTATCCGACCACTATATTTTGTACAATATATTTTGGCGCATCACAGCTGTAGTGCATACCATAGTATATTATTTCAAAATTATTTCGAAATCTACTGAGAAAACGTGAATCTACTCGCAAACAATGCAAAATTAATTCATTTTTTAGTACAATGTAGATCTAAAAAGCGAATATATACGTACTGTATACTTTTGGTGCTTTGACAATAGAAATTCAATAAAAATTAAGCGGTTTTTTGCTTTTAACAATAAAAATTACGAGTTTTTTTAGCTTATCCACTCATATTTTTGAAAGTAACTACCCAATTAGACCGGATAATTGAGGAAGCACTATATTAACTATAATGCTTTTATGTTTACGTTACTTTTGGTAGCCTATTTACCCGACAATGTAAACTTATAAATGTTTACCCATTCTACTTGTCGCACCTTTGAATAATTGTAATTGAAGATGCTATTCAATAAAAAACAGGATTCTACGTTATATTTGTGAATTGTTTCTACCACTTAACAAAACCTTATTCTAAAGCTCATAATTAGTGATGGTCTTACAAAAAGGGGGGCCGGTGCAAGAAAAATAGGAGGACCACTTTTTTATCTTCGAAAACAAAGCGATCTCTAAAAAACAGTGATCACTTTAGGAGAGGCCATCGTTATGGTGCCACTATAAAGAAATAGAGTAATGTTTCGCTTAGAAGGGGCCACTTTTGGACTTTTTTTAGGGGGTTCGGTGCGGTCGCTCCATTCATTCCGTACCAAAGACATCACTGCTCATAATCATCCGAAATATGCACACCAAAAAAAAAACAAAATATATCTTCAATCTTGCAACAAAATATTTCGAAACTTGAAGGAAAACTAATATTGTACACAAAAAAAACTACAGTTTTAAGAAAAATAATAACAATAGCCACAAACTGCCAACCTTCATGTAAATAATCGGCGGCATGGTCAAGTGGTTAGAGCGCCCGGGATTGTGATCGACATGGTCTCGGTTCAAAACCTACTCGCGCCATATTTCCCTGCTTTGGTTATCTTGGCAAGCAGTTCTAAATTTCAGTCATATCTCTATTAAATTTCAAGCGGGCAGCAATATCTTGGTATCTTTGAAAGCAGGTCGGGGTAATTGTTTACTCTATGTACAGTATTAGCGCCTCCGTTGCTTTCCTGCAAGTCAGGAGGATAAATAAGGAAATAAAAAAAAATTTTATCTTATAAATGTTGTTCCATGTCAACCGCCGTTTTATTCAACTGTATTATGTTTTAAAGCACCGAATAGTTTTCGAAAAGTTGTACGTTTTTTCAAAAAATATTTATATTCCAAACGAATTAAAATACTAAACGACGTAAATGTCAAGGCCTGATAATACTGAGTTGCGTAATAGAACTTGAAAAAAAAGGTACCGTAAGCAAATAAAATCGTTTATAGCGCCATTCAAACCCTGACTATCAATTTTTTCAAACACACTCCCTTAAACTAAGCAAAACATTGAATTTTGTTGCGAAATCATGATTTCTTCAACTAAAAAGTATTGAAGTTTCAAACAATGAGTCTTCGTAAAAAATATTTTTTTTCCATCTAAATATTTTCCATGACATATTTCAAAATTCGCAAAAAGCTCTTGTGGACGTTGACTTAAAAGTTACGAACCAGTAAAACCTAATCTGTTTCGAGTTAATTAAACGCCTTTACAAATAAAGCAATGCGGGAAGCTGTCGAATTGTTTCAGAACAGAAAAAGTTGCGCCATGAAACAATGCGATTGCCAAAGACGAGTTTTCTCGTTTTACGCAGGAAACGGGTTGATGTGGTTATGATGATTTACTGCTTTCTTCACCATAAACAACTCTCGATGCGAAATAAAATTGAAAGCCTTGTAAAATTTTTGAGTAAACATAGTCAATAAATGGTTTAGTTTAGTGGTTCTTAACCGGGGAGGTACGCCTCCCCTATGGGGCGTGCGTAAATTTTCAAGGAGGTCCGATTGTTAAAATGTTTTACAACATATTCTTTATTAATTTTGATAATCAGAATGACAGGGAACTTGACCTCAGCAAGAAGCGAATTGAACAACGAAATCCAGCAAGCTTTTTTTAATTGGATTTTGCTCTCACTAACGGTAACTATGAGTCCCAATTAAAGCACAAATAAAAACTTTTTATCTGATTTAAAAAAAAATTTAATCAAATAAAATTCTCCTATGGATGAGAAGCAAGAAACATATTACAATGCGAAATAGGCGACATTTTTGATGAAGCACAAGAACAGTTTCTCGAGTTAAAATTTAACTCAGCAGCCAAGGACAAATTTAAAGTGCTGGACCTAGAGGCGTTTTGGGCCAAATACCTTCCCGTTTACCATCTTATTACTACGGCACACTAATGAATTCTGAGTTTACTTGCGGAACACCTACTTCATGAAGGCGAAAACCTACTTAATACACTCTTTAAGTTTACATACAGAAATTATATTTACCTCAATTTGATCTCACATTTCGTTATTTTTCTCTAACAAAAAAAAAGTCTTCACTTCGATTTGATCTCATATTTCGCTATTTTTCTCGCAGAACCATGGTGATCTCTAAAAAAATATATACAGCACAATGAAACTATATGCGGTATTTTCAAGGGGTGCCCGAGGCAACTGTCTCATTCGCCTCACCCAATATCTACCATTTACTCTATGGCTTTCTGTCAAATACACGAAAATTTCGCGGCACACTTTAATCCCTTTCACGGCACACCAGTTTGCCGCGGCACACAGTTTGGGAAACCCTGCTCTATAGTATAAAGTTTTTTTCATAATTGTGACCTGATTACCTAAAATATAATTTATTAAATGGAACAAATTATCCCTATTCCGGTTGTTACGGGGCTTTAGATGTTTTTTAGTAATAAAAATTCTGACTTCAAAGCAACGCATAGCCGTATATAAAGGACTTGCGCATTTGCTGGGTTATTGTGACGTAAACAAGACTTTCTTCATGCGACCACATAGAGCAAGGCTTTTTTATAACATGCTGAGGATGCCAGTTTATTTGAAATGTAACTTTGGATTTTTGGAAAAATAAAAATTAATGTCGTTAATAAATTAAACTTTTTTACGAAAAATATTCTGGTCTCGATCTCGGTCTTGGTCTCGAAAAAATTTTACGGTCTCGGTCTCAAATCATGTGGTCTCGATTACATTATGCTGGACATATTATCAATTCGCCTTTTAATAGTCTCTGCGGATAGTGACACTTTTTTGATCTCTTCAACTTCCTTTTGCCCGAGCATCAATCTTTTAATGCGGTTTTTTTATGTTGTCCAATCAATTTGGCAACGTGATAGCTAGCTGCTAATGCTTTTTCTGAGACTGTGAATGAGATTTCATAAGGTGCTTCTGCTTTTTGTTTTGACTTAACATTTGCTGAAAGAATTTCTTATCCTTGTTAGCATAACTGGAACGTTTTATTTTTACATGGCGAATGAGTTTACGTGAAACCATTCATGATTTTCAAGCTGTTCTCCACATACCACACATTGTGGTTTGGGAGTCTCTTCGTTATCACACCAAGTGAATCCATACCGAATATATTCTGCATTGTACTTTCTCTTTACAGGTTACTGTCTATTTGCAACGCCGCTTATGCTAGGTATACTATCTGTTTCTGGTACTGTTGCTATCCCCAAAAACTTATCCATTGCTTATTTATTTTAGTTTTTAACGATTTCTTAAGCACTGCAAAGCAATCAATTTACTTTTTTACTAAAAATACGACACGGTAACTCGAAAATACACGGAAACAAGCTTATTTAACTCTTCAAGTATGGCGCTTCTGAATGTTAACTGTTTCATCAGCAAGCTTAAAAAAAGAGATAATTTTCTTGAATTTAGCCTAATTGTTTGAAGCGCGTGGTCGCATATTTGTTTAAACAATGCACTTTGTTTCCCTTTATTTACCAGTGGTGGTGTGATCAGTGCTAAGCTTTGCCTCAGTAATTATATTGCTTGTAATTATATAATATTCCCAGTGCTTGTAAAACGATTCGCATGAAATATGAAATAAAAAATGAGAAAAAATAAAAGGAATAAAAATGAAAATTTTATATAAATTCTTTCCAGTTTTTTTTTCAGTTCAGTTTAGGGGTCAAAATACTAATGTTCCGCGGCACACCTAGGATCGTCAGGGTGCCACGGGACACCGGTTGCGGAGCGCTACGGTAAATTGCAGTAATTCACAAAAGATACAAGTGTGAGAAAATGGCATGCAAACATAAAACCGTGAAACGGTATTTGCTGCTTCAAAAGCAGCTTTCAAACTATATTTGCTTTAGTGTGCATGTTTGCATGCCATTTTCTCACACTTGTATCTTTTTTGAATTACAGCAATTTACCGTACTGCCGTATTCTACTAACCTCAGTCTTTTCTAAACCATATTTTTTTGTATTTGATGACGTCACATATGTCTCTTTATTACGTTTAATGCCGTTGGTGTAAATTTTGTTTTGGATTGCATTATTATTTTTATTCCGTTCCACCTGACGAAGTGAGAGTAAGTAGTTCATGAAAGCTTGTGCGATTAATAAAAACTCACTCAACTTTAGTACACAATTCTTTGTTCTTTTCTGATTGATTTCAATAGCTGACACGGCTTTCACAATTTTTATTCCTTCCAATCCTTCGATAACAAAGGACTTTTAAGACAAAAATACAAACCTTATAGAAACGAAAAAAGGAATTGTTTAACAGAAATGAACAGCAAACAAAAGAGATAAAAACCCAATTTATTACTTAAAGACCCGTTTCCACTACGGTCGTTGGCGGGAGTATTTTTTGTTTGTTTCATTGTTTTTCTTAGCGCTTAAGCGCGGGAAGAAGTAAAAAAATCACTAAACAAAGAATGATCCCAGCAACGCTCGTAGTGGAAACGGACCTTAGAACTACCACTCAACAGAGACTCTGGACTGGGTATGTTAAAAAAATTTCCTTAATAAATGCAAGAAATCAAATTTTCAAAAATTTACACGGAACAGTTAAAAAATCAATGCGAATCATTTAACTAAAGTTATTTGACGCGGTGTTGAAGCATGATATATAAAAAGTAACATATAATCAAAAATTAAACTAGATTTACTAATATAACCCTAAGTAAGATTTTGCAAAACTTTTTTGCTTTACTAAGCGCTTAATACTAGTGACGATGCGGTGACTTTGCATGGCATACTATAATTTTTGTCTGCTGGCCTTGATCTGTAACAACTTTTCGTGATGTACAGTTAAGAAAAAAAATTGTTATAGGTAGGCATATCATATTTCCAAAGGGGTAAACTGAAACGGTTGTTAAAAAAAATATTTGTCGCTAAATAGCAGTGTTCTCAAAATAAAAAAAGGTCTTCACTTTGAATCTGACTCGGATTTCTTAATTTTTTGTCCCCTAAAAGTAGTGTTCTTTAAAAGAAAAAGTCTTCAGTCAGCATTTTTGTCAATAAAAAGTAGTGTTCTCTACAAAAAAAAACAAAAAAAAAACGGTCTTCATTTCAAATGTTTCTTGGATTTTTTGATTTTCGTCCCTAAAAACCAGTGTTCTCTAAAAAAAGGTCTACACTTAAATTTGAAAATATCGGAATATAATTTTTTAACCAGGCGGGATGGCGGGAAAAAAAGTATAAAAATCGGCGCCGTACTGCCTAAATCGGGACTATTATATGGTAAGCCTAGTTACAGGTACGTGCTTCCGAAAAGTGATGAAAGTTTGAGAGCTCCCAAGTTTGGAAACTCTTTCTTTGAAACATAAACACGATGGAATTCAAGCAATAGTTTGTTTAGATACATCACTTTCAGCGTGTCGTCACTCTGCAATTTTATAAGTTCGAGTTGAAGCTCAGCAGGTGGAAAAGTGAGTGCAACATTGAAGGGGATAGAAAAGACATCAAGCTCCAGTCCTTGCTTTTGATATCCTAAAATCTAGGAGGTTGATTTTGAATCGCGGGCCGCATGTTCGCCACCTCTGGTTTATACGATGTCAGACATCCCGTAGGTGGTAAGATCAGCCTCCACGTGGCCAGTCCCGGTAACTGGCAAATGACCAGGCGAGTAATGATGAATTTGTGGTTGCCGTCGGCTTGGTAAAAGGATAGACGCTCGGCTCCGAAAGCAAAATACACTCGATAAGGCCATAAATGCTAGATGTGGACCATTTGTGCTCATAATACTACTTTAAATTTTGAAGGCCGAAGCACAAGATCTGCGTTATCAGCCCATTGGCCACCAGACAAAAGGCTCTGGTCATCTTCTTCGAAGAGATCATTGCACAAATGCATACCAGCTGGTAATACCACATTTTACACTGGCTGGTTGGGTCTTAAAAAGCATGGCCTTGCTACGTTTGACTAAAAAAAACTGGAACCGTATGGATCAATCCTCAGAGAATTCAGCAATTGAGTGGTTTTGCGTGGACATTGATGGTTGCAAGATCGTCCAAGTCTACAAACCACCAACATTGCAACTCACTTTAACAGCATTTCAGTGTTCCCATACCCCTGTCTTTATGCAGATGATTTTAAGGCAAGCACAGTGACAGGGGCAATAATTACAACAACCCAGATGGATAATGCCTGGTTGACTGGGCAACCGAGGAAAACCTTTTCTCCTTGTATAACCCTAAAAATACCCTCAGTTTTCTCTGTTAGCTGGAACACTTAAGATTAACTATAACCCTTAAGATGTCCCTAGCTTCTTTTCTGGTGACTGAAACCAATCCCGACTTTTTGCGAGGATTTACAGCTCCAAATTGGACAGAAATACTTTAGAGAAGTTTTTTAGACCCAACATCGACCATCGCTAATTACGGCCTCAAAAAATCTTGCCGCAATCCCAAGTAAGTCGTTTAAGCGTTGGAACTTCCGCACGGCCAACTAGAAACTTTACGACCTCATCAAAAACCGGTTATCTCAGGAGTAACATAGCATATCACACTCTAAATCTATTGATGAGGCATACCAGGACTCCTGTAATTCCATCATAAGCAATGCAGCAGCGTAATTGTCAATTCCACAAGATCGCAAAAATAACTATAGACCGTGTTGGAATGCAGAATGCAAACACCTATACCAGATTTTTCTTCGGGCTCTGCAGGATCCGAAAAGTAACTATTAATAGTTCAGCTGCTTCCGACCTGCTGTCTCATCTTGATGAAAAACGTAAAGATCGTTGGTCTGAGGCTGTCAATGACATCGACTTCAGGCACTCCAGTCGCCTGGCATGGAATGTAATTAACAACTTGACGGGCAGAACCTGACACACACACCGCCTCTGCCCATACCACCAACTCAATTTCCTCGCAGTTGGTTTTGATAATGGAATATACAAAACAATAAACTGCGAGTCAGCCAGACTTGTCATTAAAGAGGTGTTTCAACTCCGGAGAATTCAACACCGCCTAACAAATGTATCTCTGAAGATTTTGCTAATGGCCATCAACTGTTAAAAGTCCTGAAAAGTTATAGGGACTGACACTCTATGCCAGCTCTGCTTTAAAGTCCTGGTTAAACAAGTTCCTGTCTTTCTGCATGCGCCAACTCAAGCTCCAAAAAATTGGAGAGCATTAGTGGTTGCCATCCCAAAGCCCAATTAGCCATTAGAGGACCCAAAGAGCTATAGACCTATCTCTTTGCTTTGTGTCCCCTACAATTGGAGAGACTTATCTATGCCCACGTCAAACCAATTATTGACCCACTTCTTCCTAGAGAGCAAGGTGGGTTTTGGCGTGAAAGGTTGACCGTAGATCAATTCTCTAACTCAAGAAATTGAGGACAACTTTTCGGCCAAAAAGAAGGTCGGCGTTGTGTTTAATAATCTCACAGCAGCCTATGATAATGTATGGCACCGTGGCCTCACCTGCAAGCTATTCCATTTATTCTGGACATGCACACGGTTGCATTGATTATGCAACTAGTTCGTAATAAAAGTTTTACCCTCACTACCAGTACAGGAAAGCAAAGCAGGTTATGATACCATAAGAATGGCGTCCCACAAGGATTGGTCTTGGCTCCCCTCTTGTTTAATATTTATACATATGACCTGCCAGTGAAAGTTGCCAGAAAATTTGCTTATGCTGATGACCTGGCCATCTTGGACTATGAAATCGACTGGCAGGCATTCAAGGGGCTCTTACTTAGGATATGGCAACTCTACCTTCTACCTTTACAAATGAAAGCTTTAAAAAGTGTTTTAGAAAATAGTGAAAAATGAGACGAAGACACACTTTGTCAAGCGGACAATTCATTAGCTGAGTTGAATGATTTCACTTTCATATTTTTCATCAATTGCTTTCACAGCATACTTTCTCAGGGTGAAAAGTTGTTGGATATCGTCATCATCGTTTGAAGGGCATCCACTCCAGGTCAGTCACAAGCAGAACTGGGGCCGAGGGTTTATCCTTTTACTACCCCAGACTGCTGCACTGCCTGAATCAGATGCTGGCAGTGATGTCATTAAGCCAGCATCGAGTTTTGTCATCCAAAACCTTCAGACCTCATGCTCCATGTGGTGCCCGATGTATAGGGCATGCTGTTAGTACATGGTCTGCGGTTTGTTCAAAGGCGCCACACTCGCAATTCGGTGAAGGAGCGAGACCCCATTTGTGCATGGACGAATATTTGTTGTTGGATATTATGCAATGCAAGTTGCTGGGCATAAAATGCATTGTGCCAAAGGATTTTGTAATGATGATGATGATGATTATGCACGAAACAGTTGCTGCAATTAAACAAGAAAACGATTCTGACCTCCTACAAAAACAACAGCCAGTTAGTGGAAAGGAAATTAATCACAATTAATTACCTCAAATTAATTACAAAGGCACCTATTTTGAAGTAATTAATACTATTTTAATGTCTTTACGAGAGAGATTTTTTGATATGAAAAAATATGTATTTGTTGAATTAGTAGATGTTAACAATTTGAAACAGTTTTCTAAATCATTTCCTATGAAACATATAGACTCCTTAAACAACAAATACCTTAATATTTTTGACAGCAAGAGCTTAATAAAGAGGTAAAATATATACATTTTGATAGTGACATTAAAAGTTGCAAGTCTATCAATTCAGATTTAAAATTAATTTATGAATTGACATTTACTTCAGTTATGCCAGAAACTACTAAGTTAATTCAACTACTCCTGACAATTTCTTTAACCTTAGTGGCAAGGGAGAAAAGTTTCTTAATGCTGGATAGCACTTGTTTGTATTTGAGAAGTAAATGAATCAGGAAAGACTTTCATCTCTGGCTTGAATATCTATTGAGAAAGGCTTGTTGAAATGAATTAGAGAGCAAGAAGGAAGGGCATGATAAAATATAGTTTAAGTTTGCCATTATATCATGAAGACTAAAGTTGATGTATAAACGAATAATAATTGTTTACATATAATGATTTCATTTAAATATATGTGCCATACAGATAGTTATTACTATTCTTTGTTTTATTTTAAGTAACATTGTGTTCAATAAGCAACTGTGTATATTGCTTATAGATGTGTAGTGTATGTAAAGAAAAAGGCTGTTTTCCCTTGGTAACCTAATTTTCACTTCTTTGCTGAAAACTCCAAAAGAAACTCATAATTTCCATGCATATTCTGAACAGCCTTTGAGTATCTATTGTGTAGTGTATTTGCTACTAGTTGCATCAGTATCAAATACGAGCAAAGCCTTAGTAACCCTAAGTAACAACAAAAGCCCCTGCCTCAGATTAACTAAATGGACAACTAGTTAATGCATTTTTATTTTGACAAAAAGCTTTACTTATACAGAAATTTAGATTGTAAGCTTTTCCAAAAACTGGTTAAAAAAATTATTAATGTTTATTGATGTTTAAAATAAGTATACAAACAAAAAAATAATTTTTTGAAAAATAAAAACCAATACAAAAATTTGAGAAAAATTTATCTTATGTTGTTTATTTTTAGTAGGTCTAATATGATAATACTATTTTTTTAAACAAACTCTTTTTTAAACATTCTTTATTACTCTTACATTTGCTTTTGAAATAGCCTTAATGGATTGTAGGTCGAAATAAATTGGTTTTATAGCCTCAGTTTTTTTTTAAATAACACTGTCTGACAAAAATTTTGTATCTGAAAACCTGAAGAGCATTTCAGGATAACTTTCAGGTACTAAATCCAAATCTGCAATCAGATTTTTTCTATAACATCTAGTTTCTGAGATATTAAATATATTATGAAATCTGACTCAATGCATTTTTATTACAGTGTTCAACATTGTTGCTACAACATCCCTAAATGTGTGAACAATAGCTGCTACTACAAATAACAGTATTTATTGAACTCTATCAAAACAATGTCTATAAAAGTAATGATACAGCTGGTCTTAAACTGATATCGCTGTAAAACCAACTAAAACCAATTGAAGTGCAGACATATGGGAGTTAATATTTGAACTTAGCCTATATCAAATTTATGTGGTAGGAAAGTGTTATAAAGCATTCCAGACATATCAACACCAATTGAATCACTGTATGCTAGTCAGCTATATTTATTGCTGTTGATATCTCTGCCTCCAAACTTGTCTGAGTAATAAAGTTATATTGTCGGAGTAATAAAGTTATATTGTTCAGATGTGCAAAAGGAAGGAAAGTTTGAGAATTAGTGTTTTATTGAATTTATTGGTTGAAAACATTGAAGGATTTAATTAAATAAAATACTGAATTTATGATGGGGGTAGAGAGATGAAAGAGGACAGCCTTAGGCTTTTTTTTTGACAAATATAAATATCTGAATAGCTTTTTTTATCAGTTATGTTATAGCTATATTATAGTGTAGAATCTTGTGTCCATTAACCATACCAAACAATAGAAAAAAGTGTAATAGTCCCAACAGTTTTTGTCATATTTGTGGAAAGTAGACTCCACTAAAACATTGTCAAAATATTCCTTCGAAAGTGAAGATAGCTTACAAGTGTTATTTCAGCTGTGCAGTTGGTGATCAAGACAAGTTGTGGGCTCCTCCTATTTGCAGCAAGACATGTAAAACTCAGCTATTTTAGTGGATAAATAGAAAGCAAACAAAAATGCCTTTTGCTGTACCAATGGCTTGGCGTGAGCAGACAGACCATGCAACTGACTGCTATTCTTGCTTGGCCAACATCAAAGGATTTTTCCAGAAAAACAAATCAAAATTTGTATATTCAAATTGTAACTTTGTTTTAAAACCATAGCCTCATGGGAATGATCTTCCTGTTCTTTCACCCCTTCAACTGATGAACTAGAATCACAAGAATCATCAACTAAGCATGGAAGGACAGGCAGTGAAGCATGTGAAAGTCAAAAGGGTATGGAAAGATGCAGGACTAAAAAACCAACTTTGATTAGTCAAAGCATGTTAAATGATCTGATGCGAGATTTGACATTAACTAAAGACAAAGCTGGGATACTAGCTTCACGTTTACAGCAGTAGAACTTGCTTCAAAAAAGACACTAAAATTTTGAAGTTTCAACTTCGTCATGAAAAGTGATCATCTTTCTTTGATGTTAAAGATGACTTGTACTATTGCAAAAATTTTCCAAGTTAATGATTGGATTAGGTTATGAACATGACAGTGATGAATGGAGACTATTCATCGACTCTTGCAAAACCAGTTTAAAAGCAATTTTTCTATATAGTGAGAAAGTTAAACCATATAAACCTATAGCTCATGCTGTAACATGAAAGAGGCATATGAAGCCATGAAAACTAGCTTGGAGGCTATCAACAATGCTAAACATAACTGGAAGATTTGCATAGATCTAAAATTTATATCACTACTTGTTGGGTTGCAGTTAGGTTAAGCTAAATACCGTATATCTCGGCGTTTAAGACGACCGTCAGATAAGACGAGGTACAAAATTATATCAGTTTTCGGCGTATTTCGGCATATAAGGCGACCATCAGATAAGACGAGGTACAAAATTATATTGGTTTTATATACCATAAAGACTTTTATATCGGTTGTATAAGACGACTTGTTCAGTTGTATAAGACGTTTTTTGACGTTAAGGGTCGTCTTATACGCCGAAATATACGGTACATGTGTTTCTTGTATCTGTGTGACAGCCAGGATGACACTAACCACTTATGAAAAAAGTTTGGGAACCAAATCAAAATTCAACAATTGGAAGATTTAATTTAAAACACAAACCCCTTGTAAAAATAAAAAATATTCTTTTACATCCACTACACATTAAACTGGGGCCAATAAAAACCTTTGTAAAAGCAATGAATCATGACGGTGGTGCATTTATGTATTTAAAAGAGAACTTGGGATTTTCACAAGCAAAGCCAAACTGAAAGAAGGAGTGTTTTTTGGTTTTTGGGCAAAAAAATTAAAAAACTACTGCTAAATGACCAGTTTACAGAAAAACTTAATTCTAAAAAATTGGATGTTTGGAAATCATTTAAACAAGTGGTGGATAATTTTTTGGGTAAATATAAAGCTGAAAATTTTGTAAAAATTGTTGAAAACTAGTTGCAAGCCTACCAATGATGGAGTTGCTAAATGTCATTAAAGATACATTTCCTCTATGCTCATCTTGACTTTTTTTCACCAAACTTGGGAGCAGTGAGTGATGAGCATGGAAAATGATTTCATTAAGACATTGCTCTGATTGAAAGCCCATATAAAATCTAATGCTAATATGATGGGTGACTATTGCTGGTTTCTGCAGAAAAAATGATTCATCTTAAATTTGCAGTGCTAAACATCCTAAATTGTTCCAGATATTCAAGTAGAGTGTTTAAACAAGTGTTTTCTAGTACAGAATTTGAAGATAGCCAACAAAAAACTCTTTTCTGAGCTTTTTGCCTGACACTTGTTAGGAGATAAACATCGGAATGAAGGAAAAAAAATTTCAATATCTCCACTCCTTTTGGCAAATCTTCAACCCCAGTCATGTTTAGTAAATCTGCAATTGGTCAACATCTTTTAGATAACCCTATATGTACCAAAAATTACATTGATGAAAAATTTACTATTCTTTTATTCAGCCATTCATCTTTTTATTTATCAGCTTTAGAAGCTGTTTAAATCAAATCATGAAAGCTAAATTTATACTGCCATAATGAATTTGTTTACAACTTGAAACTCTTGCATTGATTATATGTTGTGACACTTTTCTCAAACATCCAATCATTTTCGTTCAGCTGTATTAGAAAATCAATTCAATTTTTATTTTTTTTATTTTGACTTTTATCTCCTAAAGGGTGTCAGACAAAAAGCTTAGAGATGGTTGGCAATCTTCAAGTAGTATGATTTGTAAGTAAGATTGAGGTCAATTATTCATTAAAATTTGACTTTGTGCTAATTAACTTTGTTCTTTTGACTGTTAAATATCATCATTGATAATTGAGATTACTTGTGTGGCATTTTTTCGTTTTTAAAGGTTATTGCAGTGATACCATTATGAAAAATTCAAATGAAAATACACAAAATAAGAATTTTCAATATCTCAGAAACTAGAAAAAACCCAGCTTCAGATTTGAAATTAGCACCCCAGAATTATTCAAAAATATTGAAAAACCCTCAGATACATGCGATAAATTTTTTTGTTGTTGTTCAGTATAATTAACAAAAAATATCCCAAATACTATTGTTGAAATTTGCAAGATTTTGATACAGAATACCATCTGACTTTAGACCCAAACAACAAAAACTTACTGGTGTTAATAGCAACAGGGCTGCATTGACTGGTGCCTATAGGATTGGAAGCAACACAATGGTAAGCTCCTGCATCACTGGGAACAACATTCTAAATAAATTAGAAAGAATAAGTTATTCTTTTTAAGTATGATTAAGTCAGGAAAGCATGTTGACAATTTTTTTTACATGAAAACATCATTAAAGAAGCTGGCAAGATTAACAATTAGGCATGACAATTAGGTGAAAATAAACATTACATATAAAAATATATTTATACTATTACATGATTGATATCAAGCTTCATTTCTTAATCAGCATAAACTAAACAAATGAAGCAGAACATGACAGAAAGCACAATAATACCTTAAAAGAAAGCACTCCAGTCTGTGGATCATATGTGACATTAGACACGAAACTCTGAGAACTATCTGCAAGTCTATTTAAATCTTTGAACCATTCATAAGTTGGATTTGGCATACCTAAACACCAAAGAGCAAGTATTTGATAAGAAATTTATTTTCAAGTTAACAAAAAATACCTTTAGATGAACATGTAAATTTAGCACTGTGACCGACAATAATGGCATGGTCACCAGGAAAACCACAAATTGGCACAGAAGGTGGAACTAAAAAAAATTATAAGTTTATTTTCAATCTAAGAAATTTTAATGCTAAGAAATTGTTGACAAAATCGAGAGTTTAATACATATACCAAAAGTACTTTGTGCAAATGGTTACTAAGAAAAAATACCAAGAAGGTTAAATATAACCAATCAAGAAAATAATAAATATAATGAAGAAAAATCAACCATTTTAATATATATTAAAGGATATGATTAAACATATAGAAAATAATTAAAATACAGCTGGCGCAAAATGACTTAGGACCTTTAACAAAATTTCCATTTTATTATATGCTATAAAACCTTACATCACATTAATCTCACAACTCTGCTTTTATGATTGTGATTCATTAATACATTAACAAAGGGTCAGTGTGGAAATAGAATAACACAATAATATTATTTTTGCTTTACAATAATATTAGGAGGTTGATTTATTTAGAGAATATTAGATATTAAAGTTTTTAGAATGCCTGGAAAGTATACTAGCAGTGAGGAAAAGGCTAGAATTCTTGCCTGGAGACAAGAGAAAGTTTCCATTAAAGAAATATGTGCTCGTAGAAGAGCCAAGTAAACAGTAATGAAGCTTCTAGCCTCAGCTTCCTCCCAATAAAGTCCCCAAGCACAAATTTGGAGGTGGACGAAAAAAGAAGACATCATACGCGACGGACACTTTAATAAAAAGGGAGGTGCAAAAAAATCCACGACTGACAGCCCTGGAGCTAAAAAATTTGCATCCAGAACTGCTGGAAAATGTTGCTGTGCGCACCATACAGCATCGCCTGCAAAAAGGCTTGGGCTTGCCTAGTCGCAAAGCTGCTAAGAAGCCTCTCTTAACAGAACGAATGAAAAAGCAGCGCATTGCATTTGCAAAAATATACATTCACTGGACGCCTGCGCAGTGGAAAAGAGTTATGTTTTCGGATGAGAGTAATTTTCAAGTGTTCCGAGTGGGATCCCCTATGGTTCGACACCCTCATGACTCTAATAGATTTGACCCTAGGTTCACAGTCCCAACTGTAAAGCACCCGGATTCAATCATGGTATGGGGAGCTTTTTCTGGGGAAATGGGCAGGGCTGGCCTGTATTTCTTGCCTAAAAACAAAAAAATGAATAGCGATCAGTATGTAAAAGTGCTGGAGGAGCACATGCTCAGCATGTTTCACATTCACAGCTGTGAAGTCTTCATGCAAGACAATGCTCCATGCCATAAGTCCAAAAAAGTTACGAATTTTTTCCAACAGCAAAATAAGAGTGCTTGATTGGCCTGGTAATAGCCCGGACTTAAATCCAATAGAGAATTGCTGGCAAAAAATGAAGAACATCATGAAACAAAAGAAAACACCAAACTTGGAGACCCTAAAACTTGAGCTCATGAGAGTCTGGTGCCAGAAGATGTCACTGGATTATTTTCAAAATTTGAGCAATTCCATGCCCAAACGCCTGCAGATGGTCATCAAAAAGAAAGGAAATATGACAAAATATTAAACACCGTGTTTTTGTTTAATAAAAATTGATAAATATAATAAAAATTGTGTTTTAACTTGAAAAACGGTTATGTCCTAAGTCATTTTGCGTCAGCTGTATGTAGAAAAATCAACTAAATTTTCTTTTCAAACTTTTAGTAATTCATATCAATAAAAATCATCTATTTTAACCAAAATTTGCAGACATTAATACCATTGCAAACAAGTCATTCTTAAACTTTTTTCAATTTCTATATGAAAACAAAATTACCTACCCAACACAGTAACTTTATAGCTTCCAATCCCAATATTACCAGAGGTTGAAGTAACTTGGCATGTGTAAATACCTGAATAAATAAAGCCAATTACAAACATAAAAATAAATTAAATTATTTAGGTCAAATTCTATGACAATTACAACACATACTATTTGCAACCAAACAATTAAATTAAAATAAGTTTATTATGCTTGTAAATTTAATTTTTTTTAAAGAACAGGTTTACTGCTGTATCTAAAATTAAGCTAGTATCATTGAGTCAGCACCAGAGTAATTATTAAAAATAATTGTATGCAATAGTTTAGTGTCGTAAGTAACAATTACCAATTTCAGAAAATCATATAGTCTAACAAAACTTTGGGAGTTTGAATTTTATGAGAGTAAATAAGATGATAAACAATTTCAACCAGACAGCAATATCTTGGCATCTACAGGTAATAGCTTGCCCTATGCATTTGCAACTACTTTGCTTTCCTGTGATTCAGAAAGATAAATATAGAAATAAAAAAAAAGACAAACATCTGGCCTAAAAGTAAAACTATGACAAAATAGCAGTTTTTTAACACTAGAAGGATGGCAATTTTCACCTACCTAGAAGGATGGAGTGCCTCCATTGACACAAAATTTTAGAAAGCTGCAAAAATAACGTATTTCGCACATAAAAGGCACTAACAGCCATAACCTGCAAAAATAACGTATTTTGCACATAAAAGGCACCTTAACTCCAAAAACTCTTTTCAATCAAAAGATAGTTTTGATGTTTTATTGAATTAATGCAATCACTCTCAAAAAATAAGGGTTCGTTTTTGATAACCAATGAAGGCTAAGTCATTGTTGCTCAAACACCTTGACAAGCAATAATTTCTCTTCAAGAAAAAGGTCTGAAAAACAGAGATTTCTCATAGACTTTTTATTGTTAAATCTACGATCTCAGACACTGTTAAACGGTATAGGAGTTGGGAAATTTATCTGACTGACCAGGAAGAGATAACTAGCTGCTTCTAAACATTTTAAAGGAGAAAAATGGACCTTTCAGCAGGATGGTGCCACCTCCCACACCTCCAAAATATCCCAAAAGTTTTGTCAAGAGAATTTTCCAAAATTTTGGAGTAAAGAAATGTGGCCACCTTCTTTTCCTGACCTAAATCCTATGGATTTTTCAGTTTGAAGTTACCTGAAAAAGAAAGTTTGCTCAACTCCTCACACTTCAATTGATAATTTGAAAAAAATTGATTAAAGTTTGGGAAAAAATACCCCAAAATATGTTGCATGCCATTGATGGCAATGTAGCAGAGAGGTTGAAGGCTGTAATAAAAAATAATGGTGGACATTTTGAAAAATAATAAATTCTCATTGAACATCAATATATATTAATATATTTTTACAAATTTTGACTTATTTTTGTGCGTAACCTTTAGATACAAAAAATATTTAGTTTGTTCAGGTATTTTGGCTGCACCCTGTAGTTTCAAAGCAAGACCAAATGAAATAAAATAATTGTCACATGTAACATTGTAACCCCCTTGGAAAAGCAGAGCCATGAGCTTCAGCACAACATCTGTGGGCACAGGCATGTCACTGCTTCTTGTATTGTCTTTTTCTTCATAAGGAAAGCCATTGAATAAGTATTTGTTTTCTACATCAACTGCAAGCCAAAACCTTAGGCCAAATTTGTCAGGCTTATTGGCCACATACTGGATGAATTTGCATTGTGCTTTACATGGCAACAGCTCTGCTCATCCACTGTGATGTTTCATTGCAGAAGGAATGCTTTTTGGCAGTAGATATGAAGCTGTTCCAAAGTTGTGAAAAGCAAGCAAATTTGGTCTGTAAAAAATTTCTACGTCTTTCTGTCTTCAAGTTAAAGCAAAGAAAGAAATCTCATAATTTCAACAAATCTATCTCTTGGCATGGCTTGCGAAAAAATTTGACAACCCCGTGACTTTTCCCAAAACCTCTTCAGAGGAAGTTTTATCCTCAAATCACACCACAAACAACCACCAATCCAATAAATTTATCTAATTAATGCAAAGACACATCCCAAATCTGATCTCTAGTTTGCCTTCTTCCTTTTTCAACTGTGCATTTTTTTATGTTTCTCAGCATTGGTTCATTAAATAGTATCTGGAACGATGAAACCGGGCTGTCAGTATAAACATGACTTGTGAAATATGTAGGTCCAGGCAGAAATCGCAGGATATTGTGAGATTGCAAGCAGCCCTGAGCATCAGATGACACAGCAATCTTTTGCCACATTCATCAATCCCTACCTTGAAGACTGGTCCACCTTGCATGACAATGTGTAACTTGGTCATCAGCTTCATCGTCGCTATCTGACTTGTCAGCTGGTACACTGGCCAATGTTGCATTTACAACTGGGTCGATTTCACTGTGATAGCCATCGTTATCAGAGCAGTCTGAGAGAAGATTTTGCCAAATTTCTAAAGCACGACTTGCTGCAATTCTCTTACAATTTTTAGCAGTTTAGGCTTTTAAAATATACAGTAATTCCTAAAAATAAATACATTGTAAAAAGTACAGTAAAACATTCTAGATAAGCTACTACATTTATATGATAATGTGCATGTTACAAAACTTTTGCTCTGTACTGCAGTAATGGTAAGTTGCATTGAAGTTACAGTAAGTATCTCACACTGCTTTTTCACACCAAAAGTTGTAAATTTTCTTACAGTTCTGAATGCAGACAGCAGCTGTTTACCTTTTGTTTTCCAATCTTTCATTGGATATAATCTGTAAAAAGCAGCAATGCATTTTATAGTACATTTCCAATAATAAAACACTACTGTGTCAATTGATGCACGCCGTCCTTCTAGGTAGTTGCCACTCCATTTTGCTTCACTCATAAAATAGAAACATGAAAATTTCAAGGCATGTGAGCTTGGCTAAATTTGAAAAAATCAGGGGATATGAGAGTTATAATCCATACAGTTTAAAAATTATAGATGCTCAAAGGTGAAAAATGCTTCAATTGACGCATCCCATCCTTCTAGTGTTAAATATATTTTAGGCAGATAGATTATAGGGTAAACAGAAAATCCTTGGACCAAATTTTTACTATTTTATTAATACATAACTAAACAAAAATAACAAAAAAGGATACAAAATGGTAGTTAAGGCACCTAAGGATCCATTAACCTTATTTTTATTCAATATGACTCCCCTTAACCTCAACAACTTCTTTAATTCTTCTGTGGAAGTCTTCTACTGAGACACGAAACTGATCCTGTGGTATTTTGGCCCATTCTCACTGTAGGGATCTCTTTAAAGCTTTGACACTAGTGTGAAAAACTGAACATGCCTTTGCCTCCAACAAGGACCACACACAGAAGTTCGTTGGGTTTAAATCTAGTAATGAAGGAGGCCACATTTTCTTGCTCCAGAACCTTGAAAAATGACAAAGGCACCACTCCTGTGTTTTGTTTGAAGTATGGGAAGGCACACCATCTTGTTAAAAGCTGAAAACCTTATCCTTGAAGTGCATCTCTCTGTGGGATGGGACTAAAATATTGTCAATGTAGTCATTGGTGTTGATCTTGATGCCGTGATCCACAGAAATCAAAGGTGACTTCTAAGCCTTTGAGACTGTGGCCCAGACCATGACAGAGAACAGTTTTTGACAGCAGTAAACAGTTTTTAGAAAATCTGGGATATCTTGTGGACACTTTGTCAACACTCTGTTGTACTGACAGTTGAATTTGGTTTCAACAGTGAAGACTTTTTCATCTGAAAAAATGATCTCTGCTGCAGATGTGCCAGTCTTCAGTTCTCCAAGAAGAATCTGTCAAGTCTTTTCTGTTTTTGGAGAGTTGTGAGGACTTGACGTTTTCTCAATTTGTAGGGAGACAACTGGAGATCAGTTTTGATGATGGTCCTCATCATTGTGTTGTTCACAACATGTCTTTGGCCAACTTTGAAATGAACCTCTTTGGGTTCCTCCTTACCCTCTCCTAAACAGCCGTAACTATCTTCCTAGTTTGGACTGATCATGGTCTCCCACTTCTCAGACAATCCTCAGAGGTTCCAAGTTCTCTGAATCGCTTACCACATGGTAAACAGTCAATTTTGCCACTTTAAAGAGCTTAATAATCTCTGAATTACTCTTCCCTGCATGAAGCTTGATAATGGCTTCTCTTCTACTCATTTTATCTAGAAATTCTTAGATTTTAAAATACTTCTGAAAAATACGATTAAAGTTACTGCTCCTGCAATGCATTTAGTAAATTCAGAAGTTAAAAATAATGGTATTAAGTATGTTTAATTTTAATGACAAAAAAAGTCCAAGGACTTTCTGTTTATCCTGTAAATACAATAATTTATCATACAGCAATATGAGGCAGATGCTTAATTGATAAAATATTAACCAGTCAAATATTTGAAGCAATTAAAGCAAAACAATCAATAAAAACGTTTAGCTGTAAATTCAAATTTATTGAATTTTTAAGCTTGCATAAATAAAAACAATAGCAAAAAAAGCATTAAAACAAGTTGAAAAGAATTTTCAAACACCTATTTTTTTTTAGTAAATATTTAACAGAAGCTCTTATAAATTTGTTCATCAATAATAAGCATATAGAATAATAAATGTCATACGTTGTCTCTTTTTTTTAAAACATTAAGAATTCAAAATATTCTAATGTTTCTTAAAAAGGCTTTATTAGTTTTGTCGGCTATTGTCAAGTAAACAATATAAATCATGTTACTCTGAAAACTGCAAAGACATTGAGCATAAAATGAATTATTTGATGTATAGAAAAAAAGTTTTACAGTTACCAGCAGAATTATAGCAGCAAAATAACAAAAATGACCATGGTCATTTAGTGAGTTGTGCAAAATTTTTTAGATTACCTGAGACAAAATCTTAGAGAATAAAGAAACAAATAAATGAAAACAAAAAATTACATTGGAAAAACTCAACTATATTGCTGACCTTGAATTAAAAATTAGATCAAAAGAAAAAAAAAAAAAATTCCAAACAAGAAGTTAAAATTAAAATAAACACAAAATGCAAGAAATTAAGTTACCTGATTTGTCAGGTGACACAGATTTTATAACCAGACTGTAGCCATTAGAAAGAGAAAACATACCACTTTGATCACTAGTAACTTGATTATTAATGACAATAGGGGTTGCAGTTCCTGATGATTCTGATGTTTGATAATTCCAAGACAAACTACAATAAACTCAACATTAACAAATTATTCTTAATACTTCTGACAGTTTTCAGGCAAAAAAAATAATATCTCCCAAAATTTTCTTTCTTGCTGTTGCCTCTCCTTAAAATCTGGTCTGAGACAAACAATTAGTTAACCACTAAAGCCAAACAAAACTACCATATACCATTGAATAGCCTGCTCTACTTTGCAAAGATTTCTTTCATGGACAAATGATATGGAGTTGTGTTGGTACTGGTTGCAGTTGAAAAATAATTATTGTTATGTGGTGTGTGTTTTATCTTTTTATTTTTTTAACTACAGGCATCATAATTTTATTCCATTACAAGTTTTTGCTGTATTAACATTTTCATTTTGCTTTTGCTTAAGATAAATCACTGCTTCAAACTGATTTGGAAAGTTGTGACAAGTCCAATAAAAAAGTCTGATAAAAAAAGAGTTTTTTAAAGCTTTTCTTACCAACAATTTATAGCATGAATTTATTACTACAACTAATGTCTTTGCCATTATAAACCTTTATGGTAAGACACTTACCAATTCTTTTTATTTGGTGCAACTGGAAAGATGTTACTAGAGACTTTTCGAGAAGCCAAAGATGAGTCTTTTCTCACTGGATAACACAAAAGCTTTACCCAATAGAGATCAGATAGAAAGCAGAAATGTACTAATTTGTAGTGGTTGAAAATAAATCAACAGTTTCCAAACCTCAACATGGCTGACTCATTTAGGAAAGTACTTTTTGAACAGATACTCTGCCAAGTATCTGAAAACAGATCTTTTAATTTGTGCAGCACCCAAGGCAGCGTTGAAAAACGCATGGAAAAAAGAACATGAAGCAATTTTGCACCCATGCTGTAAATAGATGTATGACAGTTTTATTGCCACATACAGTGGCAGCCAAAAGTTTAAATACACCTATGCCATTTTTAGCTTCATGACTTCTAACCGACATTTTTGAAATCCTTGTAAAAAGTTTTATCAAAAAGACATATAAGAAAAGTACTAGCAAGGTTCAAAGTGATTGCACAATTTAATATATTCAAAAACTTGAATTTTTTTTACGGTCATAAGTTTAAATACACTCAAATAATTTTATAATTTTATAAAAAAAAACAATGATATCATCATTATCCTGAGTGATAACCCTTTTTTTTTGATGACTTCAATGCATCTCTGATGCATACTACTGATATGCTTTTTAAATTTTTCCAATATAAATTCATACTAAAATTTTTGTAAATTTGTATAAAGTTCATCCAGATTTTTAGACTTTTGGTTGTTCAAAGCTCGTCCCATTTCACCACAGACATGTTCAAATGTATTGAGGTCTAGGGACTGAGCAGGCCAGTCCAGAACCTGAACTTTTCTTCTTTCACAACTTTTGAGTTGACTTAACCATATGCTTGGGATCACAATCTTGCATAAAAATCCAAGTCACTGGCAAAATCTTCTGTATAAGGCAGTACATTTTTGATAATATCCTTGTACACATATTGGTCCATTATGCCTGGATACTATGCAATGGCCCCATGCCATGTATCAAAAAACCACTCCACTCTTGAATAGCACCTCCACCTTCTTTAACTGTGGGCACAATGCAGTTCAGATTCAATTCTTCACCAATCTTCCACCTAATATATACTGTATCTTTCTTTCTGAACCAAGTCTATAAAACTTTAATTTATCACTTCAGAATACCCTGGACCAGTCTTCAATGGTCCAATCCATATGTTGCTTGGCGAATTGCAATCTTTTCTTTCTACTTTTGACTGAGATGAATGGCTTTTTCCTAGCAACTCTGCTGTTCAAACCATGTCTCAGTCTTCATTTAACTGTAGTTAAAGATAACTTGGTCTTGTGATATTTTTCCAGCATTTTTTTTAATGTCTACAGCCAAGTTTACAGTCAGCAGATAAAATTTGATGTATGATTCCGTCTTGTTTGGGGGTAGATTTTTTGGGTCCACCAACCCTATCTTGATATTTATAACTTCCAAAATGTTCATAATTATGCACAGCATGTTGACAAGCAGATATGGAACATTGGAACAGCTCTTTTGCAATCTCCCGATAACTTCATCCATCAAAATGAAAACACACAATTAAAGAACATCTTGTTGGTGAAATACTGCGATGTTCTCAAACTGTATGTCTTTGTTTTGATGGATGAAGTTATTGGGAGATTGCAAAAGAGCTACAATGTTCCACGTGCTTTGAACAATCAAAAGTCTAAAAATCTGGATAAACTTTATACAAATTTACAAAAATTTTGGTATGATTTTTCATTAAAAAAATGTAAAAAGCATATTGGTAGCATGCATCAGAGATGCGTTGAAGTCATCAAAAAAAAAGAGTTATCACTCAGGATATTGATATTATTGTTTTTTCTTTTAAATTATAAAATTATTCAAGTACAAGAAGCATTAAAAAAATACATGGAATTTTATAATTTTTTATAATTTATTGATGCAATCAATCTACTTTTCAACATAGTCTCCATCAAGGCAATGCACTTCTCCAGGCAGTGCTTCCATTCTTTTATCCCAGATAAGCTTTTAGTATTCTCACAAAAACGTACCACGTTTCCAAAAAATGCTTCAAGCACATCTTGTGATAAGCAATGAAGAGAAACATATTCATGGTTTTGTAAAAAGACCGAGGTCAGCTCGATGTAGTTTTGTGTCGTAAGGAGTCCTTCTGGCGTTGGTTTGGCCAAAAGTCTTTTAGATTCATTAGGAAAATTGGTTTCAACATCTCTCTGCAATTTAAACAGTGGAATATGTAATCAATAAAACCTAAAATCGTTTCAATGTACATAAATCTAGGTAAAACACAAACTGATTTCATTGCGACAGAAAAAATTACATGTCTACCTTCCAATCAAGTATAAAAGGAGGAAAAGTATCTTGTAGCCACTTCAGTCTCTTGTTATCGGTGCTTCGAATCGAATTTTTGACCCTGCAATTAACTATGCTGTACCATCTAAAAATGAATGATATGGTTCAAGATGTTTGAACACTATGCAAAAGAAAAGAAATAAAAATTAAAAACAACACGCCAAATGCTTTGTTAAAGTCTTTGACTAATATGTGTGTAAGCATGCTGTTGGATAAAACTTTTAATGCAATCGAATACTTGTTAAATCGGTGCAACATATGACCCCTCAACTATACCGCTTTCTTTCTCATCTCTTATTTCCTCTCAATGCCTATCCCTCTACACTAGTTGTAGACGCGATATTAAATCTATTTTTTCACCATCAAATCCATACTTTATCTTCTGAAGAGATTTCTTTCCTTGTTGTACTCTATGTGCCCTATCTATTTACGTTCCAAATCATAGAACATTTTTTATACTGTGCTAAACTGCCTATACCCAGCCATCTTTGATCACTCCCTCTCACTATAGGACCATTAGTCCCATCCTTTGTGGCTTAGTCCATTACTGGAATTCTGTCTAGTTGATCGGTGCCTCATCCTTAGAAATACATTGGTTAAACCCATCACAAATACCGCACATATTATAATTTAATTTTCGACAATTACTTATCAAAAAGCCAAATAAACTCTGCTGTTCCTTGGCTTTTTGCATCGGTTTGTAAACATTTTCCAACATTCCAGCTCAAAATATCTTTAGCTCAAAACATCAATTTCAATAAACAGCAAAAAATCAGAATTACCTTTGACAGCGGATCAAGTTTGACGTGATTCCAACTTAATTTTGTTTTTCGCAGCATAGGCGATTGCTGTTCACATTGATACAACTCGAACACATGATCCCACAAAACATCTTTTCCATTTATATTATACTTCAAACCACCAGTCTTGGATGAGTACCAACCATTTTGAACAGTCTCAGGAAATTTTTTTCTATGTTACTTTTGCAAATTTTACCGTCATTCGATTGGTAAAACTTTGCCCATTTTAGAGTACAAAAAAATACGTCATCGCTGCAGTATTGTTTGCCACAATGGCTTTAACTTCAGTCCAATTAATGTGCTTTGAATAAAACAGTAAAACAACTCTGTAAAATACACTTATGAGAACAACTTGTAGAAGAAATAAATTGAATGAAGGAAGTGGCGCACTGACTAGGCAATCACTACATAACAATGGAAAACATGACGTCATAATCACAAGCTTAAAAATTATGGCAAGACTGAAAATCAACTGCATGGTTATAAATTTAACATTAGGATTAAAAATAAAGTGTGGCAGTTGTATGATAGTGCATAAATTTCGGGGTAGGAGGCTATTTGGTGCGGCCATTTTAGTGTGGGTGTTTTGGCACCAGTCTATTTGAAACTAGGAGGAAGGTTTGAATAAAACAGTATAATCAATCACCCTAACCCTAACCTAAGCCCTAAACCCTAAAATTTTCAAGATTTACAAATAAGAAAATGACACACTGCCACAATACATGGCGCCAAAACGGCTGTGCCAAATTGTCTCATCACGTAAATTTCGCACACATGCACAGATACCATACTAACTTTGTTTAAAAGCCCAAGTCTAAAAGCTTATACAATTTCTGTACAAATGATAAAATGTAATATCATACAAATTACGCTAAACTAACCTTTAGTAAATGTGATGGATCAGAGCAAAGATAAATCCAGCACTGAGCAACAGGGTTCGGAGCAACTAATGGACAATCAAAATTGATTGTGCCTGCTTGTGATACAAGCTTAAAAAATTGTCGGTTAATTGACAATCCGTCTGCTATGACTGCGTGAATTGGCAGTCTCCGCGATTCACATTCCAGTACCAGTTCCCAAAATAAAACGGCAAGTGTAGAAGAAGGGGTTGCTTTAGTAGGATACCATACGATGGGCATTGAAATGGAATGATTCAGGGTTCGAATGTAAAACACTAAAAAACATTTTAACAATACCATACAAATAACATGACAAATCAATGGTTAACTTGTAAATAAAAAACAATTGCTAATTAAATAACTGCGTTTTTTTTATGGCATATTGTGAATACCAAGAACGTGAGAAGCTATGTCATTGCTCCTTTTATCATCATGCTGTTGGAAATCAACCATTCCAACAATGTTTCCATTTTGTAGCACCAAATTAAAATTAACCCAGTGTAAGAAAATACGCAAGACTGTTGCAATAAAAAAAAATTTATTAGCTTACTTTTCATTTTATCTAATATAAGGAAGCCGGAAAAATTAGAATCAGAAGCATTTACCACACATTCAATTACTTGAAGTGCTATTTTGCTTATGCTGGGTTTTAGTGAAATGCAGTTTTTGTACAGTATAATAGTACTAATTATTGAAACATAGAAATAGTGCAAATCAAAAAATATGTGCCAAATTCGAAAAAAGTGAGCCATTTTGTACATGTACATAAACCATGACATACAATTTTTAAAGTATCTCTTACCTGTAAGACTGGATGGTGAAAGGAGTTGGTAAAGCTAAAATTTCAGAATTACGAACATGCTCATAAGCCAAAGGTGATAGACAATAAAATTCGATGGCCCAGCATATGGTGTCGAGATGATAACGACATGCCTTTTCTGGTACTTGCAAGTTTTTTGTTTGCTCAGCCAAAAATACTTTTCTCCATTCATTTTGATAATCTTCACCATTTTTCTGTACAGTACATTTATAATTAGAACTGACATGAAATACTGTTCAACTATGTAACATAATTGTACCTGCATGTCAAGTTCCACAGTTTGTTATTTAATTTCATTTTCAAATTTAAGACAGGCAGCACATACATCATGAGTCTCTGCAAAACATATTATTAAAAAAACATTTTCTTTTTAAGAAAGAAAAGTGTAATTTTTCAAGAATGTACAAATTAAAAATATAAACCACGCTTATTTGTTTTGTCATTTTTTTTAAATCAACAAATTAGAAGTTTTCACGCTCTGGCAAATTAAGAATTCAAGTCTCTAACAACTCACTTTTTGGATTAGTTGCATTATTTACATTGGCTTACTTGTTCATTATCAAAACAACTTCATAACATATTCAGTTCTAAGAGACATAATAATTTTTCTGTAACATGAAAGTAGCTTTATTTTACACAGAAATCAAACTAGTCTTGCTTTATAGTGGATAATAGACACACTGACACATTCACAAAATTTGTAGAACTGCATTGACCTGGTACAATAAAGCTGCATTTAGAAGATCGATAAATATTTTTTAATGCAGTTGTGGCCCCTTTATGCTCCAACGTATGGTGAATGTTGCAGTCAGGATTATAATGTGAAATTCCTTGACACATGTGTATTGAAGATACTTCATCTAACGTAAAAAATGGATAAAAGTAAGTATTGATAAGATGTAGAATTGTAACATATGTGATTGGCAGATTGCAAGTTACAGACTTAGTAGTAGAAATTAAGTATAAAACTGGAATACTCTTAATAAAAATATATACATGTATATATATGTAACAATGTTGCAAATCAGTGCTTCAAAAGTGCTCAATAACAAAGTTAGAGCTCGAAATTAAAATAAAAAAACTGGAAAAATCATGGAAATTAAAACATAGCTAAAACCCAACAGACTGTTTTACCCATAAAAGGGATCATCAGGGGTGTCTAAATAAAGTAAGATAAAATAAAGTTAAGGTAAAACTTCCAAAAATTCATTTAAAATTGAAAAAAATTGAAAAAACTCTGAAAGCACTTACTAAGGTTGGAACATCCCATATACATATGTATGTAGATATAAACAAGCTTTAATCTTGTGACCCAAAAATAATTTATGCTGTTGCAATAAACTTACATAGAAATACTACTTAAAGTTTGAAATTGACCATTAACATTTGCATAACTTTTAGAATGCAATTTCCAACCATGCATATGTATATCAATGATGTTGGCAGTTTCAAAAAAAATAATTCTGAAAAAAATTTATGAAAAATGGAAGATTAGAAAAAAGTCAACTAATTTACATGATAATAATTAATTTAGTACCTGATGGGAGATGTAGCAAAAACATCATCTTGCAACTCAGTGACAAAACAGTTTTTCTTTTCATAAAATACAAATTTATCTAATAAATAATGGCAAAATTATTACTAAAATCATTACATACAGGATTATCAAGCTATAAAACATATAAAATCTGCAAATCAACTTTAATTTTTTCATGCAAAAGCTACTGTATCATTCAAACCTTGTAGAGATTTTCCCAATTTGGCTGAAGCCTTCTTTAAATCATCAATGCTTTTATATTTAGGTTTTGCTGGCAATGATGATCGAGCAAGTGGAGCTTTACGGAGTGGAGCTTAAGTTCAGAAAATTGTGTTGATTGTTTCGTTGATTGTTACAAACAAGGTTTTACTACTAATTTCAACTTTTTCTTTATTTTAAATATTATGATATCATTTTCTAAAAGATGCTTCTCACATATTGTTGCTCTAAAAACATCAAAAAGATGCAATTGCAAAACTATTACTACAACAGTAATATAATTTTATGTAAAATAGTTCAATAAGAATGGCTTATTAACAGTAGTGGCTTGTATTAAGGACCGAACTAGTGTTGTATAATTAAATATTTGTGAAAGTTTTATAATTTTAACCTTCATTTTTTTGTAGATATTTCTATGTTGGCTACATAATATCTCATGAAAAATATATATAAAGGTATTAAAAACAAGTAAAGTCAATACATACTTTATGTTGATCATAGAAAGCACATCTATATGTAACAATAAAGCTTAATTTACTAACTGTACAAGAATGGGTGCTATTCTGTTTTGAGGGGCATGAAAAATTTTGAGGGGCATAAAAAATTTTTAAGAAGTTTATGAAATTAAAAACCTGACATATTAAAACAAAAACATAATAATATATAATAATTTACAATTCATTTATTAATTTAACTATTTTAATGGCCAAATCAATACTGTTTAATTTTACTTCTCAAGAACCTTTAAGCTGGGACCATAAACCCTCAATCGTTTGTGTATGTACAGGGTGTTTCAAAAGTAACATACCACTATATTACTGAAATGCATTATGAAAATAATTGTATATCTACAGGGAATAATGCTTACATTTATTGCTGCAAATATATCTTTATAATTACAAAAACAGTTTTTATTTCCAAAGTGGTGGATTGTCACTTTATGACATCATAATAGTACACCATGGCAACATAAATACTTGGCACTTGTAGTATAAAAGTGGAGGAAAAATTAATGATTTTTAGTCCAGTTTTCATGGCCATATAGGATGCCTTTGTCTTTAGAAGAGCGAATTTTTTTGGTTAAGGAAGTGTACAATCATGGTGGAAAATATTCTTAAGAAGTTCTTAAAGCTGATATCAGATGTGAGGAACTGCACCAAGTCTTCAGCAGCCTGCATCAGAGCGTCAAGCTCTGTCTCCAAGAAGATGGCTCACATTTCCAGCAACTGTTATGATTAGTTAATGTAGCAAATATTCATAGAATATGCCTATGTATATGGTATATATTCTGCATTTTGGTTTTCTGTCATGTTATCTTTGATGAATAAATGTTATCGAATCTATATAGCTTGTATTCTATTCATTAATATGAGATATATATTTTCGGTATGTTACTTTTGAAACACCCTGTATTTATTATTCACAATATTATTATTCACTATCAATATTATTCATAATTTTATTAAAACATCAGTTTACTATAAATAACAAAACAAAACATAAATTGCACAAACTTCATAATTTATGAATCTGTCAGGTTAAAATAATTTTTCATGCCCCTCAAAATAGAATAGCACCCAAGAATATTAGTTAAATATTATTCAATTTAGGATTAAATAGCTACTCATTTTGGACATAATAGTAATACACAAGCATGCAGGTGAATTATTATTGTAATGCAAACCACACAGAAGTGCCTGGTTAACAGTAAATAATTGGATTGTTACCCACTTAATATTTAGCATGGACAGTTTTAATTAAGTTGTGATTGTATGAGTAGTTTGTCATTACAAAATAAAATAGATGCTAAAATTTGTACAACATCATTTGAAAATTTTATTTGCTATCGCAGCAATTTGTTGTGATTGGTTTCAAATTTCTTGAAACAGCACTATGTGCTTTTTTGAAGTTTTAGTTTTACTGACTTAAACACTCTTGTGTGCACATTCCCACCAGAATTGTAAAGTACTTTAAGTTATGCTCAGCTACATTTTAGCTGATAAAAATTTGCAGCACCCCCAAATATTTTTGTCATGAGCTGCCACTGATTAGAAATCAGAAACGAGTAGAAATACCAAAAAATAAACATGATTATTTTATGTTACAATAATTTAAGTCTAAACAAAATAATTTATCTTACGTTTCTTTGCAGAGCATGGTCTTAATTTTGTCACCTTTTGCAGCATCTTGCATTGATAAAAGAAAATTAGTGAAATATTGTCTATGCTGTTTTTCTTCTTCTGATTTAGCCATATCTGGACGTAAAATAATAAAAAAGGTACAATTGCTTGAATTTTTTTTTATTTTTATATCGACTTTCTAAGCATCCTGGTATACAGCAATGATTAGGAGACATTATAAAGTATCAAATTAATCTAAACAATTTTTTACACCTAATTTAATACAGAATATCTTTAGCATTCCTTTTTTTTATTTGCATTGAAAATATACAACAATTATAATTACATCATTATGACATCTACACATAGTGAAAAAAAATTTGATGAACAGTAAATGTATGTAATTTTAAAAGTTTTATAGATAACAATAATTGTACAAACAAAACAAACCAAAACAGTAATTGCTAATTATTAGTAAAATATTAAAAGTTTAGTAATGAAACATACAATACAACAAAGCACTGAAGTGTGCAGCTACATTATTTAATTGTTGTATGGGAAATTGTATAACATGAGGGGCATAGAGTGAAACTACATTTAATTACTCTTTAAAATTATTACAATTTATACTTAAATGCATTTACTACTTGAACTTTTAAATTAATCATTTAAACGTATTCTTTAAAAAATATTCTTTTACTATTATTATTTCCAATACTAATGATTAAAATTTTTATTTTAAATTACTTATGTTTTACAAATAAATAATTTAAAATAAAAACTTTAACTTTAACCCTGCTTCAACCAGGGATTACTTAACCATGCTTCAACTAACAAAACCAACCAGTGTATCAATTCAAGTAGTGCAGATACAAAACAAATTACTAAAAAAAAACAGTTTTAGAAAGTTGATTTCAAATTAATAACAACATTTTACTAATTTATTAAATTAGTACCAAATAACTACCGGTAAGTATGCATGTACATCTAAATTCATTAAGAGAGGGCTTTATCTATATGAGCCCATCAAACTTTGCACTTTTTCAATTATCATACACCGACAAAATATGCAAAAACCTATACCTTGCAGCTTACGGATGTAATGTTTATTCATTAAAAAATTTTCTTATATATAAATAAATTGCAGGAGAGTCGTTACTTTAATGAAATCGTAATTTAAACGCCGCAAACTTTCGCGAGACCTCAAAAACTAATGCAAGAGATCTGTGGGAAAGTTACTTCCTTAGCGCCTTACTCAACCGTGACGTTATAATAAACAAATACCAGTCAGCAATCCCCGTTAAGTAATCTCTGGTATGATAGTAAAAATTAAGAATAAAATTACTCTTTTTACTTTTCTCGCAAAAAACCCCATATATATATATATATACCCCCTCAAAATTTGGTATACCACTTTCTTCAAAATATCGTCAATATTTTATTGTACTATAGTTGTCTTTATAAAAAAAAACCACGTTGAAAGGATTTTTGCATCAAATGCAAGTGTATTTACTACTTAAGCTTTGATGCACCCAGAAGCCAAACCAGAGATTTTAGTAACCCCAAAAATTAAAAAAAATCAAATAAATAGGTTTAGGAGTGCTAAAAAAAAGCTTGCAAAGATACTTTTGTAGCCGACTTGATGCAGGAAAATTTTTTTATTTGTCAAATATACGGTACTTATTTCCACCAATGGCGGCTCGTATTGAGGAGCTGCACAGCTGCGGCATCCCCAAAGTTTTCAGAAAAAAAGTGTTATATCAATTAAGATCTTTCTTAGTACATATTTTGACCAGAATTGTGTTGTAATTTAAGTTTTGCTTGGTCAAATTTCAGGTTTTAACAGCTTTTGCAGCACCCCTGAAAATTTTGCCACAAGCCGCCACTGATCTCCACGCAGGGGCACCGGAAGCAGGGGGTAGAGGGGCAATTTTTTTTTATTTTATCTCTATATTTATCCTCCTGACTCGCAGGAAAGCGACGGAGGCGCTAATAGCCTACACAGGGTAAGCAATTACCCCAAACTGCTTCCGGAGATGCCCAGATAGTGCTGTCCGCTTGGAATTTAATAGAGATATGACTATAATTTAGAACTACTTGCCGAGACCACCAAGCAGGGGAATGTGCCGTAAAGTGTCTTTCCCAAGGATACAACAGAATGGCGCGAGTGGGTTTTGAACCGAGACCGTGTGGTCACGAGTACGGCGCTTTAATTACTCGACCACGCTGCCGACAATTGCTATGTCTTTCCAAATTACTTTTGCCGAGCATACCCGTTAGCTTAGGTAGATTTTGTTTTGAAATTATGTTATTAGAAGTAACTTTTATTCATTTATTCGCTTATTTATCCTCTAACTTGCAAGACAATGTTGAAGGTGAGAAACTTAGGGCAACCATCAGGCGATTACCAGGACCTGCAATCGAAATGCTAAAATATTACTCTTTGATTAAAATTTTTATTTAATTTTTTTTGGTTTGTATATAGATATGATTGTAGATCTGGAGTAATTTACAGCTGCTAGTTTCTTTCCTGAGGACACAACAGAATGGTGAAAAAAGGTATTAAACTGCAACTTGTTGATTGTGTTTGCCATCAATATGACCTTCCTACTTTCCTGTTGTTGTAACTTTTCAGACAAAATATTTAGGCTACTACTTATGAAAAGCAACAGAATGTATCTCTGTACTATATAAGGTAATGCCACAGAACTTTTTGCTTTGTATTCAATTAACTTTAGTTTGATTTGATAAACTATTTACCGCCTAGGGTGCTATAAATGGACCACTATATAATTTTGTATATTGCAAATATCTGTTTAAACGTTAGTCTGTTTGCATTAACTTGATTTTCTCATTTGGGTGAAGCTTATTTTTATCTTATTTTGTGAGGTTTTCAACAAATCTATTTTTTGGCACATCCAAAGTGGTTTTGTGATATTTTTTTAGCTCTCCTTTTGGCTTTAATTTATTCAGTTGAGTTCAGTTTAGTCGTTTTTTCAGTTCAGTCGTTTTTTATTTCCGCCACTTGTCGAACAAAATACTTACATCAACGTAATTACACTACGGAAAAAGGGACATGCAACAAAATGAAACAACGTTGTAACATGCAAAAACTTAATAAACTACACTAGCAAAGGTAACGGCTTGCATGGTTGCATCACCTAGAGAAAAAATATATATACGAGTATAAAAAATTAAAAAAAAAATGCCTAAAACAAAACAAGACGATAAAAAAATGCATAAAAACAAAAAAAAAATTAAGACAGCCTTTTTTGTTATTATAATATTATTTGCTGGCATGTAACCCCAGCACAGGGAGGCTTTCAGGTACTACACCTTGCCCAAGGGTGACCTGGAGGAAGTTGTAATTGGGTATCCTTATTCATCCCGACTTATCAGTTGATAAGCTTACAACCGGATGCAGTTTACACTCATACCCAAGAGAAACATATTTATAGACAAGACTTGTTTTTGTAACACATTTATTTTCGTTTAAAATTCTTTAAACGCATTATTTAAAGTTCCAATATGAGTTTATTTTACGACTCTGCTGGCATTAAACTTTTTATATGGTCAATTGTTAGGAAAAAAAAAAAGTTTGTCGAGTTTCAAGACTAGTTTAATACAATTTGGGATTAAGCGATTATTTAGGTGCATGTAGAGTTGAATTCTTGAATTGATGTCGACGATGACCTGAAATATAAAAAGAAAACAGCAGCAGGCAGGAAAAAAAAATTTTTTTTCTATGTTGCAGATACGGCACTATGTTTACGTCGGTTTAAATAAAAAATTCAAAGTAAACATTGAACCAAGCATTATATTAGATGGCAGATATATCAAATTTGTAAATTCAGTGAAATATCTCGGTGTGTTAATTACTAATGACTTATTTGATGATCTTGATATAAACAGACACCTTTGTTATTATACTGTGTTGGTAATACTCTACCTTCTAAATTTCGTAATTGTTCAAGCCATGTTAAAAATGTTCTTTTTCATTCGTACTGCATGTCTATGTATTCTGTTCAATTATGGTGTAAATTCAAAATCAGCAGTTTAAATCGTGTTCGTATTGCGTACAACAACTTGTTTAGAATTCTACACAACATACGTAGATTGGAATCTGCTAGACTCGACAAATTCAATCTATTATTAAGACCTTTGATGCCTTATTAGAAATTACTTATATTCGTTCTTAAAAAGATGCAACAATTCATCCAATGTATACATTTCTTGCTTAATGTCTTCTGATGCCCTGTATAAATCTATTTTCCGGATCAATTACAACAATAGCCTATACTATATCAACATTAGAAAATTTTTCTATTCATTCTACCATAACTGTTTGTTTTATTTTTATTTTATTTTAATTGGTTAATTTTTCTTTTTTGCCTTTGTGTTTGTGTTACTGCTTTTGTGTCTTGTGTTGTTTTGCCTTGTCATTGCTTGTCTATGGACCTTGGTGTCTGATGCAAACAATTTAAATAAAAAAAATAAATTATGCGACTTGGCTTTTCATGAACTCCCCCTCCTAACTAATTAGCTTTTCCCCACCAGTCTTTAATTCATAGTATGTAAATCCAACATTCGATTTGTCCAAATTTTTTTTTGGGATTGAAACTTAATCTACTTTTTCTAATAATGTTTGGTGAAAAGCTTACAACTGTTCTCATCAAAGTTTCCAAAACCAAACAACCTACTGTTAAAAGAATCCTTAAAAAATTTGAGTATGGATCAACCTGAGAATCTGCTTGATTTGACTTAGATTTATGCTGCTGCATAATTCAACTTTTAGCAAACAGTTTATTGATCATTCCAGGCAAGCAAATTTTAAAGCAGGTAAAGAACTATTAAACATCTTTTGCTAATCACATGTAATGACCTGATTGTATAGCAATTTTTTTTTTGGAATCAATTTAAAACACCATTTTCATTAAAATACTTTATACTTAAATACAGCTCAATTAGGTGAATTCCAATCAGTGCATCCACAGCACAAAACACAGTCAATACGCCTAATCAATTTAGCTCAAAGATGGAACAAATTAGTCATAGTGTAAACGCTAAACAATGTCTAGTGCGCGTTTTAATGTGCTCATAAGAATACGAAACATTTTTAATGAAAACAATGACTGCCCAATGATAAGATCATTAAACTTTTTCATTTTCAAACAACTAATTAAATTTTTTTACAAAAATGTATAAAGAAATCTCTTTGTAATACTGGTAGTTAAAGATTTGTAACCAAATTTTGGAAAAAAAAGTCTGGTGAAGCAATCAATATATGCTACTATTGTAAAACAACCTCTTGGCTTATTGTTACATTTACCAAGTAAGTAAATTTTATTAAGGTTAGTGCTTGTTTCAATGTCAAAAAAAATTCAAACCTTTTTTATAAACAAAAATGAATTGAGAAAGTAAATATTTTGGCATGGGGTCTACTTTAAAGTCAATGGCAATGAAGTCATCATAACCTCAAATTTTCAGTCTTTAGCATCTGCATTTGATAAAGAAATTTTCAAAACTATTTCTATTATTGACACAGCGCTTGTGCTGATAAAATACACAACACAATTGTTTGGTAGAAAAGCTAAATTAGTGCAATTTTTGCTCATTGAAAATGCTGGTAAACTTTGGTATCTACCATTCATAATATTAGCATTTTACAGCTATATAAGAAATGAATTCATGTATTAAGAGCAGTTTCCCTTATTGATTTCACTTTCTCCCATATTTCTTTTTTTCTTTTTGGCTGCTTTAGATAGAGGGGAGCTTAAAATTTAAATTTATATGTGGTTCTTAAAAAATATGGTATCCATATAAATAAACATGTTCATACTAAAAAAATTTTTTTTAAAAAATAACTTCAATATTAAAGATGCTGAAAATTTCTAATGGGGGTGCAAAATTTCAAAAAACGACAAATTTTAATTTCGAGCGTTTTTTTTTTATTTAAAACCGCAAAGCACTTTTAAATAATACAAAGCATCAAAATAAACTAATTTATACATTAAACCGAAAGAAGCAATGGAATCTAATTGTACAGCAAAGAAAGGCTTCTAAGAAATATTAAGAGAGCATAAGCAATGTGAATTTTAAAGAATCTTGAATTACAGTATGTGAAGCTTCCCCACTTTTTTTAATCAACTAGACATCTGCAATATTTCATACCTTGTAGTCGATTATTCAATACAACAACAAAGTTTTATCTTCTTTCTTATCGTTTATTAGGGTTTTGTTCACTGTTTGCCGTTACAAAACTTTATATGCCATTGCTTTTTTATGTAGGAAATATCAATTTAAGCAAAACAAAAAAGCAGATAGTAACATTTGTAGATAGTTATTCCACAAATAATTGAACACTTTCTTTGATTTGTTTATTCTTATTTAACAGAAATTGAAAGAACATATATTTACAATCAAAATAACACACTTCATTACAGTTATATTTTATTATTGTTTTTTTATATCCACAACTTATTACTTCCTCGTTTGCAGTGTTGCCCTTCCATTTATCATTATTCTATAGGAACTTGTAGTGATCTATATAGGATCACTACAGACTTCCCCTCCTGACAAAATTTTGCAATTTTAAAAAAATAGACGTGTAACATGGGATGTGTTATAACAATATTTACAAAATATCATACAGCAATTAGCATTGATGCAATATAATGAACTTATTCTATGTTAACAACACAGTCCCGCAGCCTTTGGGGAAAAACAGTTTTTCTGCGAGGACGTGGCTGTGGTGGCGACAAGATGGAGCTTTGAGTAGTGTCTGGAATAGGTTCAGTTTCAAATGTTAAGTTAGAAATATTATGAATAAAGCCGGGTTTTACATTGTTAATGCCAACTGAGATTAATTTGCCACGCTTAATAACTTTGAAAACGTCATTATTGCGGTCTATAACCAGGTATGGGCCGGAGTAGGCGGGGCATAAATTTGGGTGAATTGGATCGTCTTTAATGAATATGTGGGTACAATCGTTTAATGTTTTTGGAAGAAAAATTGATTTTTTCTGTTCCACTCTCGTTGAGGTGGGATATAATGATTCTGTGAAAGCGCGCATGCTGTTGATTATATCTGAGGAGGAAACATTTTGGTTCTCATGTGTTGGAGAAATAAGATCACCGGGGAGTCGTAAACATTGTCCAAATAATAATTCTGCAGAACTGCCTTGTAAATCTTCTTTAAACATGGTATTAAGTGAAAGAATGATGGAAGATAAATGAAAAGCCCAATTAGCTGAATCTAGTTTTGCAGTTAGTGCCGTTTTAATAGTTCTGATAGCTCTTTCAACAAGTCCATTTGATTCTGGATAACGTACACTGCTGATTCTGTGAGTTGCTCCGAGAAATTTACAATAATCTTTAAAGGTATGTGACGTAAATTGGCTTCCTGCATCAGAGTGAATTTCTACAGGAGCACCAAATGTTTGAACATGAAGATTTAAATTTTGAATGACTGAGGCAGTAGACATGTCTGGCATTGGAAAAGCTTCAGTCCATCTTGTAAATGGATCAATACAAACCAAAACATGTGTATAGCCATTTGAGCTGGGAAAAGGTCCAGCTATGTCAATGTTAATGCGTTCAAAACGAGCATTAGGCATAGGTATTGATGTGATTTGTTTAACAATGTGTCGGTTTGTTTTCGTTCGTTGACAATTGATACAAGCATGAACAAAATCACGAATTTTCGATTTCATATTCTTAAAAAGAAATCTGGCACATATAAAACGTTGAGTGGCCTTTATGCCTAAATGATTCATATTATGGTAATAAGATATTATCGTCTGTTCCAAACTAGGGGGAATTAGTATGCGGTCATGTGGTAAACTGGTATCAATTAAAATGCAGAAATTAGTTTTAGGTACTGGCACAGATTTGATATTGATGGATGAGTCAGTAGGAAATGAAAAGGCATCTGATTGAGACTCATGTTGCTGTGCGTCAGCAATTGATTCCAGAGAAATAGGCATAGGTTCTTCAAGAATATTGGCTACAATAACTCGGGATAGGCAATCAGCCACAATATTGTTTCTGCCTGGCAAATGTTGAATATTACAATCAAATTGACTGAGATAAGACAATTGACGCACTTGTCTAGGAGAGTGATTTTCAGAAGGTTTTGCAAAACTGTTAACTAAAGGTTTATTATCTGTGAAGATTACAAAGGGTTTATCAAGCAGCATATATTCAAAATATTTAACGTTTGAATAAACACTAAGAAGTTCGAGGTCATAGGTTGAGTAATGTTTTTGAGCATCTGTTAGTGATTTGGAATAGTAACCTAAAACTTCGATTTTGTCGTCATAAATTTGTTCAAGTACACCACCAAGAGAGGTAGCAGATGCATCTGTTTTTAATTGCAATTTAGCATAAGCTTTAGGATGAGCCAAATAAGCAAGATTGGCAATAATTTCTTTTACTTTCTTAAAGGCCTGCAGTGCATTGCAATTCAATGATATTTTTGTTTCATTTTTTACTTTACCTTTGAGATAATCTTGTAATGGAGAAAGTAATTCAGCTGCATTTTCAATGAAACGACGTTGATAATTAACTAGACCAAGAAATTGACGTAATTCTTTGATGCTTACCGGTGCAGGAAAATTTTTTACAGCTGCAATTTTTTCATCAGATGCAGTTATGCCACTGGCATTTAATTTGTATCCAAGTACATTAAGTTGAGAAGCACCAAGTACACATTTGTTCATGTTTAATGTTAATCCATAAGAATTGAGTCTATTAGCAATTTCTAAAAGATGTTTTTTGTGTTCAAGCTCATTTTTGGAAAATATAATAATGTCATCAATGTAAGCAAAACAAAAAGTATCAGTATTTTGTAGCACATGATTGATAAAACGTTGGAAGCTGCTGCTCGCATAAGTTAAACCTTGTGGAAGTTTATTGTACATGAAGTTACCACGATGAGTGCAAAAAGCCGTAAATTGTCTATCAGTGGGGCGGACATCCAGTTGCCAAAAAGCACTTTTTAAATCTAATGAAGAAAAAATGGTTGATCCATGAATGTGTTGAGTAAAATCTGTTAGCCTTGGTAATGGATAATTTTGTTTTTTGCAACGTTTATTGATAAGTCTGTAATCATGTACCAACCTAAAGGAACCATTCTTCTTTTTAACTAAATGTACTGGTGAGGCCCAAGGGCTGGTAGTTGAACTAATAATATTTTTTTCAAGCATGTCATCTAATATTTTATTGAGAGCATTTGTTTTTTCTAAATTGAGTCTTCTTGGTCGAAAGGCTACTGGGGGTCCATCAACTTCTAATACATGTTCAAAAGGATGTTTCTTTTTTCCGACTTTAATTTGTCCAGATACAAGATGAGGAAACATGTTTAAAATATCCTTATATGAATTTATATTGTAGTCAATGCTGGGCAATGGAGTTAAAATATTTTCCTTTGTAGAATTTGAAATGTCAATTGTGCTTGCAGCTGTGTCAATTACAAAGTTGTGCAATTTCAAAAAATCCAAACCAAGAATAGCATGTTTAATGTTTGCAACAATAAAAGAATGAGTAAACTGCTTATTAGGAAATTCCTGAAAATGTAGTGTTAGTTCAATGACACCTGATTGTTGTATAGGATGACCATCAGCAGCAAATAATCTACAGGGATTTGGATTTGTCACACAAGTATATCTGTTAGAGGGAATCAGTGACTTAGGGCTAGCTGTATCAATAATAAATACAATGTTATTGTGTGTGTCAGTTAAGTGAATATATTTGTCAGCAGATTCAGGCAATGCATTGCTGACATTGATAGTATTTATTTGCAAGTCATGATTTATTGGAGCATTGCCTTGTGAGTTTAAATGTTTATTCTTCATATAGCTATCAAAATGAGTGCAGCCTTGGACACAGTATCTGGCAGTAGTTCCATATTTTTGGTGGTAAAAACACAGACCATTAAAAATCTTATCTCTACCTGGAATAGTGAGATTCGGACCTGGTGGTGGTTGCAAAGTAAAAGAAAATGGTAATTGTTGGGATGAAGTTGGGAAATGATTATGAGGGTTTTCATTAAAAGACTTGGAGTGAGATCTATTGTGTGATGGGTAAGTGAAATGAGGTGTGGTAGTTTGGTGAGAAATTTTACGCAGAGCCAAAACTTCAGCTTTAAGAGAGGAAAATTCTTTTAACATAGCAGAAAAAACATCATCAGTGGAATTAACTTTAGGTGAGTTTAATGATTTATCATTTTGTATTAGAGAATCAGCAATGGGAGCTAGTTCTTCAACAGATTTGAAAGGGAATGCAGCTAAAATGAATTGTATATTGTTAGGAAGCCTATTTATAAATTCAGTTTGTAAAAACCAATTTAATGTTTCATCTTGAGGGTCAATTGTTCCTAAAATGTTTTTTAAATCATATAATAATTGTGTGGGAGAACGGTCTCCCAAAGGAGGAGCTTTGCAAAGCTGAGTTAATCTTTTGTGCAAAGGAAGACTGTATGCTTTTATCAAGGCAGCCTTGAGTGTAATATAGCTGTTGACACTATCTCTTGACATGCAAAGTGATGCTTTGTGAAAATGTTCAGAAGATAAACATTTAATCAATTCAAAATACAATTGTTCTTCAGTTAGATGCTTTCCAAAATAATGTGCATCAAATGTGTGAAAAAACATGTCAATATGAGAAGGATCAAATTGGAGTTGTGGAGAATTTTGAATTATTATAGTAGGCGGTTGAGTATTTTGCAATAAAGATTGATGTACAGAAGTAGATGATGATAAAGGTGTAGAAAAGACTTGAGAAGTAGTAGTAGGTAGAATTGAAGCTGAACTAACTGGAATTTCATCAGCACTTTGTGCTTGCAAATGGGTTTGTGTTGAAGAATTATTTTCAGCCAAGGCTATAAGATTATCATTCATATTAGATTTAACACTTCGTAAAAAATATTGATTTGAATGCATAAATAATAATAATAGCAAATAATTTTATAGACAACAATAATAATTTTAAGCAATAAGGTAATAATTATAATGTTCATACAAGTAATTAGTAAAATTGTTTAAAAATTTGTAAATAATGTTCTTTATAGATTGAATACAATGCTTGAGATAAGATAGTCTTTTAAAATAATTGGTATAGATTAATATGATCCAAGTCACTTTGTTAGTTGTTAGTTGTCAGTTGTCATCAATTGTAGATGTCTTGTTAGTTGTCGGGGTCACCAATTGTAGATAGTTATTCCACAAATAATTGAACACTTTCTTTGATTTGTTTATTCTTATTTAACAGAAATTGAAAGAACATATATTTACAATCAAAATAACACACTTCATTACAGTTATATTTTATTATTGTTTTTTTATATCCACAACTTATTACTTCCTCGTTTGCAGTGTTGCCCTTCCATTTATCATTATTCTATAGGAACTTGTAGTGATCTATATAGGATCACTACACATTAGACATAGAATAAAGTTTAGAAAATCTTTTCAATTAAGAATTGAAGCTGCCAACCATTAATAAGTAATTAGATTTGAATAATTAATTTTATTTGTAAATATTTCTTAATTTTTTTTTTAAAGTTTAATTAAAAAGTATTCTGTAAGTATTTTTTTAAATGAAATTTTCAAAGTCTGTCTGGTGGTGTCTCCAATATCTTTGTACTTTTAAAAACTACACCTATGCTACAATATAAATTCTGATTTCAGTAGAGCATTAGAAAGTACTATAATATTATTCTAAGCATAGTTGTGACAAAGTTTAAAGCAATCTTTGTATATCACAAAAGAAAAACTGGTAAACTTAGTTCAATTGATTTAACAAAAGCCAATTTAAATTTGGGTTCATACAAAATGTGCTAATGGAGATAAAGAAATTCTTTTTGCAGCATTTGAGAAACCGTTAGAATAGTTTAAAATACATGCACCACAGTATTAGCATGTTGGACTTGGCAAAATATCATGGAAAAAAAGTGTGAAAACCAAAGCACCATCGAGTAGATGATTACAAATTGCAAAAAAGAAGTTTTTAATTCAGTTGCTAATCTTACATGACAATTTAAGAGTTATTTTTGTATATGAAAGTAAAAAAATAAAAGCCCTTTGCAAAAAAAATTTGTATAAATGCATTAAAATTACATCGTTTTCTGTTCATATTACAATGGCATATCGAGCTACTATGTAGCAGGCTTTAACAAAACATTACCAGATTTAACTTTTAAAAGTCTATTTAGCTACAATGGTTAGTTTGGAAGCATTATTTAAAATCAAATAAAATGAATAAAAATTGATCTTAACTGAGCCAGGGAACTGAGCTCATTAATGGTTTAATTTACTTGGGTCTGATTATTTGTAATTTCCTTCAAAATTGTAATTCTTAATAATAGTTGACTAAGCCTTAAATTGAATGTACTTATTAAATAGAATAAAGGTTATCTGTGAGGATAGCTGTAAAAAATAGCTTAGCATGACAACTATTGGTTTGACCACAAATGCATACCGGTATCAAGAGTTTTGGTAAGATGTTTTGGTTAAAAAAACTAATCAATTTATGCAACATGCTCACGTGGTTAGTTTTTCAAATTCCAAGCAAAAAAACAAAACGAACTTGATAGTGAGTAACATTTGTGTTTGTCAAAAGAAATACAACATTTTTATCTCTATGTATCTTTTTAACTTTCAGGAAAACATTAAGAGACATTATACTAAGAGGAACAATCTTGCAATTAACTTTATCAGCTTTTGAAGATTCCAAAATATTGCTGTAGGGTTGAAATTTTTTATTTTTATTTTTTAGCTCTAGAGGTATTACTGAATTAAGGCTGCTTGCTGGAATGCCAAGCAGAATAATGTGCTTCAAGTGTCTTCCAATGATATAACAAGATTATGCCAGTAGTTATTGAATTGCTAAATCTGAAATATAAAGAGCTTACTTTGACGACTAACAGTGAGTATTGCTTGAATAAACACCTTTTTTGAAAGAAGGAAAAGAAGTCTAAAAAATTTCTATTTAAATATATTTTTGGTTCAGTGCGGTGCGGTGTTACAAGTATAAAGCAAAAATATAAAGCACTTCTGCGGACACAAAATTTTGTATTCGCGACATCACTTGTGTACAACTGATTGTAAAAGAATTTTAAAATTTTAATTTTAATTTAAAATAACTATTCATCATTATCAAATTTTAACTGAATAAAAAACATACAACAAAATCTAGTTAAATTGGGAAATAGCATTCTTAGGGTTTTATTATGATGTTTAAATTAAAGGGATATGGATAATGGAGAAGAGTTGAAGCTGCAAGGAGAAAAGGTAAAGAGAGCAAAAAACTTCAAATACCTGGGTTCAACAGTTAGTAGCGATGGAAGATGTGAAGAAGAAGTGAGGAGACGGATCCAAGCAGAATGGATGAGTTGGAAAAAGGTATCTGGAGTTTTGTGCGACAGGAAGTTATCAGCAAAAGTTTAGGGTAAAATGTGTAAGAGTGTTGTTAGACCAGCCATGCTTTATGGAATGGAAACAGTTGTAGTGACGGAAAGACAGGTGGGAAAAATGGAAGTTGCGGAATTGAAAATGGTGAGATGGGCACTGGGAGTGACAAGAAAGAACAAGATAAGAAACGAATACGCGAGAGGGACCGCAAAAATTGCAAAGCTGGGAGACAAACTTCGAAATGCAAAGTTACGCTGGTAGAAAGAGAGAAGAAGGCTACGTAAGAAAAAGGATGATGGAGATGGCGGTGCCAGGTAAAAGGAAAAGAGGAAGGCCAAGGAGAAGGTGGGTGGATTTGGCGAGAGAAGACATGGAAAGGGTTGGAACTAGGGAAGGAGACGAAGTCGATCGAGAGAAATGGAGAATACTATTGCGCTGTACCCTGAATGGGAAGAAGCTGAAAGAAGAAGTAGAAGAAATTAAAGGCATGGCTAGTAACTAACGGCAAGTGGCAGAGGACAGAGGCAGAGGACATTTCTGGATACCCAACATAAAATATTTAAGACAGTAAAAAGTTGTTGAGAGTCAAGAAAGAGAAGACGCAGGAAAACGTCAGACGTTTAAAGCATGCAAGAAGAAAGCATGGAAAGAAGTAAAGGTAAGTTCACACTGAAAGCGGACGCGAAAAAAGTGGAGCGTGAGGCGGAAAGCGCAAAAAAAAAACAAAGAGAAAAGTCTGCTTATACTAAGAGCCGAAAGCGTAAAAAAAAACGTCAAAGCACCAAATTTTTTGTGCTTGCGAAGAAATTGAAAATTGAAACCTTTCAACTTTTTGTACTTTCCGCTTCACTCGTCAAGAGTACAAAAGACTGGCAGGTTAAGTGGAGATTTAGTAAACTCTTAAGTCAATATTATGTACTTAAATTTGATTTTTATGAAATGTTAGAAATTTATCTGCTTTAGACTTATGTCAAACACAAATAACTACCATATTTTGGTACCATATGGAAACTTGGACAGTTCTATCATGGCTAACTTTTTTTTAATTAAGAAAATTTTTTAAATTTGGGAAATCTCACTTTATAATCTATTTGTGCACTTTATGTGTAACCTTTTTATTGTTTCAATGAAAAAGCCTGTAATTTTTAGAAAGAATTTTATAAATTTAATACTAATTTTTAGCTTCATTTATCAAAACAACAAATCGGTATTGCCGAAAAGCATGTTAATTGGATTGCAATAGATAACTGTAATACAATGGTAAACTGTGTAGTATAAGGATTGCACAACTTACGGGATTGATAACTAATTTTCAAGCCGGATAACAGTAGGGCAAAATAAATAATTTTTCAACTTTTAGTAATTTTTTAACTGTAACACAATTATAAATGTGTAATTAAATTGATTTTTAACCCTAATGTACCTAAGGTCCCTTTTTTAAAACGTTATAACTCGTAAAGTTCTGAGAATAAAAACCTAAAATTTTATGACTTTTCCTAAAATTAATTCTTGAATATTTTAATATTTTTTTATTGAGGAAATCCGATGGGTAGTTTTAGTGTAGCAAGTTATTTTTTTGACTTACATCATGATTTTTGTACACTTTTTGCTGTGGCATAAGATAATCCTATTTACTCAGAGTCACGTGAGCGGCAGCGTGAAGATTTACTGTGGCGGCGTCGGTGACGTAGATTAACTTTTGTTTGAACAACTTTGGCAAACAACGGTTTCGCACAAAAATAATTTGTTGCTGTTCAATAGTTTCTTTACTCCGAGTTTAGTCGAGTTGTTTGACTTTCAAGAAACTACTTATCTATTTCAGACCGATTTAATAAAATATATTTTTTTTACGTACCATTATTTTCATCTCACACTGAAGACTTAATAAAATTATCCATACAACAAGATTGATTTATCAAATTTTCGTAACAAGCCAGTTCACTGTTTGCTTATTTACTTATTTATTTTTTCTTTCAACTTACTCTGGATGTTTGCATCAGCTTTATCTCATGCAGCCACATCAAACACCTAATATGAACATTAACACAAAAAGATTTCATTTGTTCATTTACTTCGTTTTTTGGTAATTTATTTTGTTTTCATTCAACTTTCTTGGGATGTTTGCTTGAGCGTTGTCTCATGCTGCTTCACAGAGCACATGATATAAATAGGCACACAAAAAGATTTGATTTGTTCGGTCACTTTCTTGGCCGATTATTTATTTTGTTTCATTCAACTTCCTTATGACGGTCACATTAGCGTTACATGCAGCTATTATCATTTTGGTATAAATATCATCACCCTATATCTTTATAGCATCACCCGCCACTGGGTCATTTGACGAAACTGGAGATGTAACTTATAGTAGATCTGCAGAATCATTTTGAACCATGGCTCGATCTATGACATTAAATGGAGAAAAATTCAATTCTGTAAACACATTTGGATTGTAAGGCCAACTTTCAGTGAATTGAAATCCAGACAATATATTTCAAGGAACCAGTGTTGTGCGTTGACGGCGTTAATTTGACGGCGTCAAATGTCGGCAACAATTTTTTGTTGATGATGACGTAAACGCTGTAAAGATATTTTTCGATTGACGGAATAGGTGTCGCCGACAACTTTTTGCTTGTTTTTTTGCGTCAAACGTTAAGCGTCAATTATTTTTTGCAAGGCGAAAATATATACAAAAATTTTTCAATCGCTGACTCCAATGGCGCTTTTTCATTTAAGAAAAAAAGTTACGAAAGCTACAACATGTAAAAGTTGCTTTATTTTCGTTGCCTTATGTAATTGTTTTCGCTGTTTACATCATCTAAAGTTGTCTTTTCCCGCCAATATTTCTTGGATCATAGGTTGTTTTATTTTTGCCTTACGTAATTGTTTTCGGCAATCACATCATCAGAAGTTAGTTTTTTCCCGCCAATACTTACTTTATTTTTTATTTTAATTTAGGAAGAGAGGTAATTTTCAAAATCCATTTAAAAATTATAGCAAGCAAAATCTAACATTTCATTTAGTTTGTAAAATTTTTAATTAAAAAGCTGAACGTTTTCGACTATCATCAGTCCTTATCAAAGCATCTAAAATTGTTTAAAATCGTCTGAAAAATTTTTAACCATAAACGACAATTACAATCAATTAAAATATATAAAAAATATAAAAAACAACAATTTTCTCAAGTTTACGCTGTCACTGTTATTACTAATTCAATTTAAAGGCAATTCAATTTAAGTATACGTTCACTTTCATGAATAGTAGTTTTCAGTCAAATAATAATTTCATTGATAGTCTTGTAAACTTAGATGTTCTTTTTAAATCCCATTTTTATGGCTTTTATAAAAATCTGCTGTGTATCTAAATTATTCAGCCCATATTCAACCCATGTAGATCCGTGAAATAGTATTTACTTCAATGCAACTTTTTTTCTTTTACTGTTGTGCTTAGTTGTTATTAATGTTTTGCGTTCCTTGTTCGTACGGGCTCTAAACCTGAAGTAAATAAATAAATAAAACAAGTGTAACAATCATTTTGTGACGTATTTGTTTTGAAATCAAAGCATTTTATGACAATTCAGAAATTCCTAATTTTTCTGCCCTAATACATAATCTATGATTTTTTCGTAACAGTACTTTAATTTGTGGGATTGACGCTAATATTGACGCTGACGCTGCTAACATTTTTGAACGTTATCGGCGTACATGGCGCCGATAAGAATTTAAGAGGTGACACTGACGCTGACGCCGTCAAAAATTTTTGTTGACGGGCACAACACTGCAAGGAACCATGGCATTTAATTGCGCCTAAGTGACCAAATGTGGAATATTGTAAATAGTAGCTGTTTTTCCAGGGTTTGAACGAATCCATGCTTTAATGGCACTATTACAGGCATTTTTGAAAGGGCCAAATACAGATTTATCAACAGGCTGAAAGTAATGCAATTTATGAGGTGGGATACTTAGTAAAACTATCTCAAGCTCTCTGCATTTATCAATTGCAGTTAAAGAAATATTGCTTTCATGATTATTTAAAATAAGTAACATCATATTTTTTTTAGAGCATTGGTTGTTTATTGCAAAATGGTCCAAGTATTTAATAAATAACTTGTCATTTATCCAGGCTGATGGAGCTTCCTTTCCAATGCAGTCTTGTGTTCTACCCCATACAAAAAGATCATGGTGATTTTTCCGAGAAAAAAATGAACATTGGTGAAACCACATTTCCATTTGCATAGATTGAATACACTAAAGTAACTCGTCGTCGTCGTCGTCGTTTGAAGGGCATCCACTCCAGGCCAGACATAAACAGAACTGGGGCCGAGGGTTTATCCTTTTACTACCCCAGACTGCTGCATTGCCTGGATCAGATGCTGGCAGTGATGTCATTAAGCCAGCATCGAGTTTCGTCATCCAAAACCGTCAGGCCGCGTGCTCCATGTGGTGCCCGATGTATGGGGCACATTGTTAGTACATGGTCTGCGGTTTGCTCTGAGGCGCCACACTCGCAATTCGGTGAAGGAGCGAGACTAAAGTAACTAATTGACTTCGTTCCGCAGAAATAATGGCTCCAACTTTTCTCATTTCTTTTACTGTCACAATTCGTTTGGGGTTTTGCACTTTTCTTACTCTGGTTTTATCAAGGTTGAAAATCTGCCAGGCATCAAATTTGCATTTATTTAAAACTGCTGCTAGATTTTTGAAATAATGATTGGCATTGTGCCTATTAAAAGCAAATGCACGCCCAAGTGAAGTGGCTTCTGGAGTTCTAATAGACAGTTTTTGTCTTCGTTTTAATCCTAACTACCATCCTTTTCCGTCCATCTTATTAGCTTTCCATTTGGTAATAAAAAGAATCGTAAATTCAATTTTTGTTAAAGTTCAGAAGAAATTATAAAGATCAATTCTTGGTTTAAATACTAAATTCAATTGTTTAAAAAGAAGCTGGCTCGTCCGATAATTTAACGGAATTCGATTGCTTTCTCCGTCCTCGTGGTGCTGAACTTCTCGGATAAGGTCAGCGAAATCCCCGCAAGTTACCAATTACTCTTATATTTAAAAATGCGTGTCTCTGACGCCCGAGTAAGAAAAAACATAGTTGTAACTTCGACAAAAGGGGATTGAATTTATTTTTTATTTTAGGTTTTACGAGCGCAGCAACTTAGCAAAATACAGCAAAACTTTTTCAGCAAAATATTAAAAAAAGCTTAATCATTCAGCACAACAATGGTCACTCCACCATTCACCATATTATGGTCACTGTTTCTTCAGCGAAGTTATGGTCACACTTTTGATGGGAGTGATTTCTCTATATTGATAGCAGCAATTTCTCTATATATTCTATCTCTATATTATATTTATGGGCCACGTGGCTCAGACAACAAGCTTTATAAGGAAATAATTTCACACACCACGGAGAATAACTTCCCAAAGCGAGTTCTCATCGCTACTATTCTATTAGAAAGATGCATTAATGATAATTAACAGCGGAGGTAGGTTATCACATCTGGATTAAACAGGCTACAAATGGATCGATCATTTAAAAACGTCAAACACATCAAATCCCCTCGGCATTACCAACTGTAGAATTTACGTTGTGAAAGGTCACGACGGTAATTTAATTTTTCGCCGGAAAGGCGATTTGCTTTACCAAACACCATTGATTAGGGTTAGTAACATTGTTACAAAGAGCAAATTCATAAGCTAACTCCTTGCATTTTACACGTCCCAGCCAACAATGCTATGCAGGGCCATGCAGGCCCGTATCGATTTGGCAGCGGGCGCTGTAGTGGCCCCGCATGGGTTAACCGCACGGGTTTAATTAGGTTTTCAGTTTTAAGCCGTAATCAAAAATTAAAACATGCAAATAAGCTAACCTTTTTAATTATTTAAAAAAACAAACAATTTGCATAAGTAATTTGAACAACATGAAACTCGTGCGGTAAGCCCATGCGGGGCCACTGCAGCGCCCGCGGCCAAATCGGTACGGGTCCTGAACAAGCAGCCCTTGCAGGGTCCGCAAAGGTCCTGCGTAGCACTGTTGGCTGGAGTGTTAATCCATGGTAATGGTCCGCAAGTAATTTAATGTGTGTAGCGAAATCTTTCTCCATATCTAATGGAAAAATAATGTGAGCCTGAATAACAGCATTATATCCAACAACACATTCTGGTGCAAAATTTATTGTCTTTTTGATGTATCGGTAGAAATTCATTTTGTCCTCATTAAACATCAAAGCAACTTTTTGAATTGATTATCCTTTTTTTTAGTAGCCAGAAAAATAATTTCTTTTGCAGATCTTTTACAGTTCTCAGTTTTTCTTTTAGAAACTCGGGGCATGTTTAAATTTTATATACTGCACTAGCTGAACCTTTCAAAAATTAATAATAAAAATGAAATCATGTAGCTTAACCTAATGGTAAGTTACAGCCCGCCTTGTTTTACCAAGTTTACCTTAAACATTTGCTAAATCACGAGGCTAAAAAAAGCCTAAACATATACAGGGTGCGGCATAAGTTCTGCAACGGAATTAATCAAAGATAATTTTATAAGCAAGAAATAGTTTTATCTCAAATTTTTATGGATGGTAGATCAACAAAATATACACATTATATAAAAATTTCAGTATAAATAATTTCTTATATGTAGAGTTATATTAAAAAATAAATTTTTTCTAATTTACTTCAAACACGCAATAAAAATAAGAAAAAATTTACCTTATTTTTCGAAGTGGCTTCCTTCATTTTTAAAAGCAGTTTGATTCTTTGCGGAACGCTGTCACAAATTGCACGGAGAGTGCTTTGTGGCATTTTTTCCCATGCTCTTTTTAAAGAATCCTTCAGAGATCCAACAGACTTGTGTGGAACACTGCAAGCTTCTTTTTCAAGCCATGACCACACAGAAAAGTACATCGGATTTATATCCGAAGAGCAAGGCGGCCACATCATTTTATCCCAAAATCAGGGGAACATTCTCAGAAAGCCATTTCTGACTTTTAAGAGATGTATGCGAGCTCGCCCCATCCTGTTGGAAGGTCCATTTTTTATCGCCAAAATGCTTTTTCATCAATGCGGACATGGGTTGAAGGATGTGGGAGATGTAAACATCAGAATTGATTTTGATGTTTTTATCCACAAAAACGAGAGGGGATTTCCACGTTTCCGACACAGCTGTCCAGACCATTACGGAAGCAGGTTTCATTGAGCGGAAGGCATGCTTTCCAGCAGGAGACTCGAGAACACTCTTGCACAGGACTCGGTCATTCTGCCTGTTGTGGACCATTTCTACGGTAAATATTTTTTCGTCTGACCACACAACTTCGCCTGCCATTCCATGGCACAATTCATTAAGCAACAGAGAACTTCTGTTCACCCTTTTAATTTTTTGGGCTTGACTTAACGATTGTTTTTTGTGAATTTTTAAAGACTTCTTTTTCAAGTCGTCTTTGACCAATTTTTTCATGGTGCGCTCAGAAATCTTATGCTCTTTGGCCATTTTTCTTATCGATCTTTTCGGGCATCTTCGGATTTTTTCTGCCACGGCTTTGATCTTTTTTTTCGTGCGTGCCGTGCGAGGTCTTCCTGACCTCGGTCGGTCTGTTGCGTCTCCCCTCTCGCCAAAGCGCTTTAATGTTCGCCAGACTGTTGATCTGTTGATCCTAAGCGCTTTAGCAATCTCCATGTTTTTAGACCTTTTTTGTGTAGGTTGATGATGGAATTTCTGTTCATAATTTTTACCAGTTAATTTAACAATTTATTACAATAATATCAAAATTTAAAGACATATTTATTCTACATTCACTGAAAATTTCATATTCAAACTCGATTTATACAAAGAATTATAACTATTTATATGTTGGTTGCAGAACTTATGCCGCATCCTGTATTAGGTAAATTTAGTGCTAAAAAATAAAAACAGTATGTTAATCAGTTGTCAGAAGCATTAAGATTTAACTTTACAACCTGAAGTCAATAATCGACTTTTTAGACTATTCAATCTGGTTAAGATCAACTAATGTTTCATTTTCTGCAGATTGACAGGTTAGTTAATACATCGTATCAACTATCCAAATTTAAGTTGTATCGACTAACCTGAACCACATACGCGTATTTAAAAAAAAAACTGTTTTACAGCAAGGAACTCAGCAACTTGAAAAAGATCAGACTAGCTAAGACCTGATCATATAGGCTACAAACTGGGAAAAATTTAGTTTTATACAAATTTTCTATCATTCACAATTAATTATTTAACATAAATTTTGGAAAATAGGATATTAGTAAAATTTTTGCATTTTTTAAAAATGTTCGCCAAAAACTACATGGATTTCAACAACTTTTTCACCATGAATAAGAATAAAACCTTTGGCGGCGCTAATTCAATTTAAATTACTTCTTTTGACTATTAGAGCCGCTGCATCAACTAACCTCCTGTATTAACCAACCCGGCCTTCCCCTACCAATAGTGGTCATTTTTTTCTCATTTTAAGAGTATCGTTCTGTTGCTGATTCTTTTTTTTGATCACATGCACCCTTTTTTTTTAATTTCTGTTATTTCTCCTTCTTTCGGCTTTTCCAAATTATGGGACGCCACGGTACATTGCCTCTCTCCAACTTGCCCTGTTACCAGTGATGGGATTCAGGGGGTTCGCACGGGTTCGCGCGAACCCGTTCTTGGAATGTCAGGATAATCAGCGAACCCGTTCTTGTTTTTTTTACAGACATTAGACCTTTGTTTCTCAATCGCCTGTCCACCAAAAATATTCCAGTTTACGCCTCAATTGCAGAATTGTAAGGCTCATCGGTTATTACGGAATAAAACATAAAATTCAAAGCTGGTTGAAAACTACATGTTCAGTAATTTGCAGCATTGTGACGTAAAACAAAGCCCGAATTTCTACAGAAGTGTGATATGCAGAACAAAGCATTTAAGACACTAAATACTTCATAGACAGTGAACTAGCCTAGAAGTCAGTAGGTTCGCTTCAAAAAACTTGCAAATAAGGCAGATAGTTTAGGTAAGTTTAGCATTGTTTGTTACATTGTACTTTGTTTTGCAGTTTTGAAACGATAATATAGGTAAAGTAAGTATATTATTTAAATTAATTGACTTTCTATAGTGAGATAGTCTTATTAACTGGTCACTAGTATTTTTAAACTCAAAACTGTAAGACTGGAACCCTAAAATGAAGAGGCAACAAAATATTTTACAGTGCTTTCGGAAAATTTCAAGAACTGAAGTTAGTGTTGATGAAACGTGTGCATCACAAAATAATCAACAAACATTGGATCATGATATTACTACCCAAGATTCAGATGCTTTGAAAAGTAATGGTAGCAAGACGAGTGAAGTTTCAAACCTTCCAGAATGCTGGAGTATAAATCAATTTAAAAGTTTTAAAAAAAATATGATGGATTAATCGTTCACGATAAAAAACTTGGTTGTGATTACTGTGGCAAATTTGCTTCGACATCAGTACATACTAAAGGGCTTCACTTGTCAATGGAATGGGCTAACTGCAGAATTGTAGCGTCAGGAAAGAATAAAGAAGTTCAACAAGCTTCTTTAAGAAAAAAGATGAATTTACACTTCTCTTCCCAAGTGCACCATGATTGCGTTAAGCAGTTAAAGGATTGTTCAAATAATATGATAAAATGCATTGATAACTTAAATGAGAAGCATATGGATTCTACGATTAAAGTTTTTAATACAGTGTACAGTTTGGCAAAAAGAAGCCGCCCATTTTGTGATATTGAACATGAGATTGAGCTGCAAATAAAAAACGGTGTAGATATGGGTGTAGGACTTCATTCTCGCAAAACTGCTGTGAAAATAGTAGACCATATTGCCACGCAAATAAGAAAAGAATTATTCTCAAAAATCATTGAAAAAAGTTTAAAAATCTGTATTATTATTGATGAAGCCTCAAACGTGTCAAGTAAACCCGTCCTTGTAATATTTATAAAGATCGAGGATTGCAATATTTCTCCAATGATTTTTTTGGATTTGGTTGAATTGAGGGGACAGGGAGCAGAAGAAATCTATACATGTTTATTAAATAGCTTGCATCTTGTTGGATTCGATAAAGAATATTTGAAAAATCATCTAATCGCTTTCTGCTCAGATGGAGCAAGTGTAATGCTCGGTCGGAGATCTGGAGTAGGCATAAGACTAAAAAATGATTTCCCTAATATTATTCTTTGGCACTGCTTAAGTCATCGCCTGCAACTAGTTTTAGATGACTCTGTCACTGATATAAAGCAAGTAAACCACTTTAAGATTTTTATGGATAAAATATACACTATTTTTCATCAGTCAAATAAAAACCAAATGGAACTTTTTAAAATTTCTGAAGAACTTGGACAGCAAATTATAAAGATTGGTAGAGTTTTCGGGCCTAGATGGTGTGCTTGCAGCTTAAGGTCTGCACTTGCTGTATGGCGTGCTTATTCTTCTTTGTGGAAATATTTCTCTAACTCGACAAAACATTCAGGAATGGCTAACCGTCTTAGCAACAAATATTTTCTAGATGATGTAGCTTTAATGATAGATATACTACAAGAATTGTCCTTTCTTTCTGAAGCTCTTCAAGGTAGATGTGTAACTTTGACACGAGCTGAGAAATTAATATTAAGAACTATTAAGGCATTTGAACTACTCATAGAAAATAAAGGGATATTTGAAAAGAAAATTGATGACAGAATTGCTTCTGAAGAATTTAAAGACATCCATCTTATAGAAAACCATAAATTTGGTCGCCTTCCCCGGAAAAAGCTACTTGAGGTTATAATTGAAAACATGCGAAAGCGACTGATAGATAATGAACATTTGACATCAAAAAATAATGACCAGGAAGGCATTGAATTTTATCAAGTGATTAATTTGTTAGAGCCAGATACCTGGAATATTCAGGAAGTTGTTGTGCCCTAGCTAGTTGCAGAAGAAAAACTGTATAGATTCAGTGACATTTTTCATTACAAAATTTCTATTAATGATTTCCGTGATTATGTGGAAAGTGTACTGCAAAATTTCAAAGACCCTGTAATACCTCAAAGTGTTCAAAAAGCCAAAGCTATTATAAACACTATTGCTGTCAGCTCTGCTGAAGCAGAAAGAGGTTTTTCCAGAATGAATCATATTTACTCAGACAAGAGAAATCGTCTTACGGTTGAAAACGTAGCAAATTTGATGACAATTAACCTTGTTGGTCTCCCTTTTGAGACATGGAATGCCAGTCCTTTTGTCAAAACATGGCTAAGAAAAAACCACAGTGCTGATGATCCAAGGTTAAAGCACAAAGTACTTAAGGAATATGATAGCAATCAAGTGGCCATTTGGAATTATTTAAAATAAGAAATCTCGAATAAAGCACTGTTGGAGACACATGCATTTTTGTTATTAAAGAAAATAAATATGTTTGTTAGCTGAACAAGATAAATTTTATGGTAGTATTCTAATTCTCTGAATGTATAATGAGTATGTTGCTCCTTAGACGGGCAACCCATACAACAGTTGAGAATGGAACATTCTATAATATAAATGCATTAAGGCTTTTGTGGGGAGAATGTTTTTTTTTAACTTAAATAGGATTCTTACTGATCTTGAAAGTTTAAACCAGAGATTATTAATGTAACTTTCAAATGTCAATTGGTTGTCTATAACAATTGCAAGATATTTTGTTTTCTCAACGTTATTTATTATCGTGTTATTGTATCGTATATTAATATTATCAACTGTTTATTTTTCAATTTAGTAGAGATGATGAGATAATTAGTTTTAGAAGGTAATGAGCGAACCTGTTGTTAGTAAGTACGATACAAAAGAGAACCTGTTCTTAAAATTTTGAATCCCATCACTGCCTGTTACTTGCATCTTCCGCAGTGTCACCACTATCTTCATGTGCTCATTTGCCCTATCTATAAATCCTCGTTAGGTCTGCTCAAGATCTTTTTCCTGGTATAGCATCTGTAGCATTCTTTTACTTACAGAGTTCTCTTGTCTCTTCAGTACTTGACCCAGCCACCTCAATGTTGACTTGCTCAATTTATCACAAAATCGTTTCGCATGCACTGTCCAAAAATTTTCTCATTTTTTATTTCGTCTAATCTTGTTACTCCCAAAACAATCTCAGCATTTTCATTTTAGTTACTTCCAACTCCACTTCCTGTCTTTTAGTTAATGCGACTGCTTCTAATCCACACATTATTTCTGGTCTCACTAATACCTTGTACCTGTGGCGTGCAGTCAGGGCATGCAAGTCATGCCATGTATGACCAACGAATTTTTCTAAATACAAAGGAATAATTATAAATATTATATAAATATATACTTATTGAGCAAATTCATTGCATATTGAATTTAGTACATTGCAAATTCTAAGGAACGCATACTCTAAGTCATAAACTCTAAAGCAACGTTTAATTAAACATGACATGCACCAAAGAAATTGCATTACTATACTTGTATAAATGATCTCTATCGTGCCGTCATTTTAAGTGTGACTCCAGTGGAATTTTAAAAATGATGATAAATATGAAAAAGGATCTTTACCATCTAGTCATTTTACATTTTACAATTTCTTTTTTAATTTTAATAAATAGTCATACCAATTGCGTTACCAGCCTCAAAAGTCACCGCACGCCTTGTACAATTTTTTTTTCATTCTGGTTGATATCTTTTTGTCACAAATTACACCTGTTGTCCTCTTCCAGCCATGCTATCCTGCTTGCTGCTTGGGCATGTTTTTTTTAATTGAACAGTTATATTTTTCATTGCACTAAATAGTTGATTCTAAATGCTGAAATTCTCTAGCTGTAGGCCTACTTCCCTTCAACTTTGTCTCTTGCACACACATTATGTTGAACGTTTTTCTTTCCATCATGTCAGCTATCTTTCTTCCCTTCCTGCTGTAGTACTCACATTTAAAGTTCTAACTCTTAAAGCTATGTTAGTGTTATTTTTATTTTTTTTATCTTTTCTTGTCTGCTTGCCTCCTCTTTTTTGTTGTTTTCTAGCAGTGGCGAAATTTCCACTTACGCCCTGCTGAACATCATTAGGGTGGATGTTGTTAATCTGGACCCCGATCGATCCGGCTTCCTTTTGAGTTTGTAATTTGTTTCGAGATTTTGCTTAATTTTTTTCTCAGGATGCCCTTCTCATTTATCTGGGCTTGGGATTGGCACCACGAGTATATTAATTGTGCTCTTACAGTGGCTGAGTTATGAATAAAAATTCAGATATTTATGAATAGTTGTTTGATGGACGAAAAACGAAATTGTTGATTGACTTTTTGTTCGTAACGCTGTCAATGGTTATTCGATTACAACACCCACACCACGCGTACGACTAGGAACCTAAAATTTATTCCTCGACGACTTTTCATCTGACACTCATCGGAAGGAATCGTCAGTATAAACTGAGAGAAATCCGATCGTGGCTATATAGAAAAGGAGAAGGAGTCTGATTGGTTAAAAAAAGCGACCAATCAGGAATAGAAAAAAAATGAGAATGCATCTGATTGGTCTTTTGCTTCTAATTGGTTGCCTTTTTTTACCAATCAGACGCACTCTCATTTTTCCTTTTTTTTTATTCCTGATTGGTAGCCTTTTTTAACCAATTAAACTCCTTCTCCTTTTCTATGTATGCCCGATCGGATTGCTCTCAGTTTATTCTGACGATTTCTCCCAATAAGTGTCAGATGTAACGTTTTCGAGAAATGAACATGCTTTTTAAAGCTATCTTAAAGTTTTGTACCGCTAATCGACTCTTCAAGCTCTATTTATATTTTAGCTTTATTATCAAATTTTAATAAAAATTAATCGATTCTTCAAGTTATTTTTATAATTTATAACTAATCTGGAATTTGTATAATAATAAAGTTTTAACCAAGCCACCTCTTTAAGCAAAATCATGACAACAATTATTAACGCCATGATCCGGCTCTATAGAGATAAATAGAGCTTGGTCAAAAAACCATAAGTAAGGTTTTATTTCTAAAATTTTGCGTCAACAACATGAAGTAGCTCCCAATAGCATGCAGCGATCTTTTAACGTGATTGAAACGTAAATACACATGAATACACTCAATAGCTTCTCAAAATAATCCTGGACATTTTAATTGAAAATGGAAAAACTAAGCAGCATTTAACGTAAGTTTTTTACTAATCAATTTTAGTATAATTTTTGATAAAGTTTGTAAGCTTAACAAAAAATTTGCAGGTGCGCTTAACAAAAAACGTAGTAGAAAAAATATACAAAAGCAAGCTCAAATAAAAACACATAAAAGCTTTACTTAACCCGAACAATTAGCGCCGGTGACAAACTTCTTGCAGCCCGGCCAAAGTAAGCAAGGGAAAGCGGTTTGAAATTCAGGACAAATGATTTCAAAATGACTGTCTACTCTCAAACATTAATGAAGACAAAAAGTGCTTTACTTAAACTTAATGGTAATTTGAGTGAACAACTAAACTTTCGTTTTAATTTAAAAGTTAGTTTTTTTTTCAATGAAACTAAAAATGAAAAAGCAAAATATTGTAAAAAAGAAATAAGTTTTTTATTTGAGCTTTACAACAATTGATCGATCGACACTTGATCGAACGACACTTAATCGAAACGACACTTGATCGAAACGACATTAGATCAAAAGGACATTTGATTGAAACGACACACTATCGAAGCGACATTAGATCAAAACAACATTTAATCGAAACAACACTTGATCAAAATGACGGTTGTTAAAAAAAAAGATTTACTTTTGTATGTTTTTGCGATTAATTAAACAATCTCTTTGTTACTGTAAATGAGATTCATAAAAAGCAGAAACCATCAATAAGAAGACAGTTTGTTTATATTTTTTATAATTTTTGTCAACGTCAAGGTCAGGGTTTTTTAACAAGGTCCCTGGGAAAAGCTTTTTTAGGGAGCAACAAGTAGATCTCTTGTAATGGTTATGTTTCGTTAGATATCTATTGCTGCCATTTTTCTGCATTTTTTTTTATAACGTTTTCAGTTATTTAGGGAGAAGGAACATTGTACCATGGCCCCCATCTTGCAGACCCCTTGTAGAAATCAGAGATAGATTCAAAGGGAAAACCTATTTTTTAGAGATCACTATATTTTTGGGAGAAAAAAGCGACAAAACCGGGACAGATTCAAAGTGAAGACCTTTTTTTAAAGATCACTATGTTTTTGGGACCAAAAATTGATAAAATTGGGACAGATTCAAAGTTGTAAATTTTCTTTTTCATTAATCCATCAAGTGTCGTTTCGATCTGGTGTCGTTTCGATCAAGTATCGTTTCGTTCAAGTGTCGTTTCGATCAAGTGTCGTTCGATCAAGTGTCGATCAATCAACTGTCGGGTCACTCTTCATTTGAATTAAAAGATTTCTCAATTAATTTGTTTTAAAAGTTATTCAAATTTTTTTGTTTTTTATTTCAATTCGAAGACAGAATGGCCGTCTTGATTGAAAAAAGCTCACTTTTAAAACAAACTACAAAAAAGCATTTAAAATAAAGTTTTTTTTTTATAATTTGAGGCTCAAATTGAAGGTCAAAATGTGGAAAAATGACAATGATTCAAACACGTTGTTTTGAAGCATTTGATTCTTAAGCCCTGTCCGTGGCAGGGCTTTTATGAACACTTTCGCGAGCCGTAACATGATAATAAAAAATGATAATAAAATTAAGAGAGATTTGTTTCCATTGCAGAAGCAGAACATTTTCCAACCAAATCATCTACGGGCGACTTTCGTACGCTCGTGCTTTCACCTAATAATCAAAAAAGTAATAGTTTACACATTTTCACCAAAAAAAAAGAAAGAAATATAATTAACAAAATGTTAACGTTTTTGAAGCAAAAGTTATCATAAATGTATAGAGCTGTGTTTTAAGTAGTAAATTTTTTAAGTAATAAGTGATTTTTAACTAATTACTTAAGTAACATAAGTGATTCAAGTAAAAATAAAAAGCGATCTTTAGATCTTTAGGCCTTTCCAATAGATCGCTACCTTAGCGTCGTGGAGGAGTTTGCATTTTCTATGATCCTAAGAGCAATGCCGTCTGGAGTTTTCCACTCCTCTCAGGGATACCCATGAAGGTAAGGTCGAAGGTGAAAAACAGACCAAAAGCAATCTCACAAATGAAGTAAAATGAATAGTTTAAATAAATATTCATACTACATCGGGCGTCACGCAGGACAAAAGGGTTTGCGTTCGGGATTTAGGCAAAGAGAACCGTTGGAAAAGTAAGCTACATTCTTCCCCACAAACTGACCGTAAGTGGAAACTCATCAACCCATTGCTGCTCGGTTGGTGAATGGGCGCGGCCCACAGTATCTGTACTCCAAATGGTCCTAAGCATCGGGATCTTTGCATGGGCAACTGGAACGTCATTTCACTCAATGAAAAAGAACAGGGACTGGTTTGAGAGGCAGATCAGTATCATCTCGGTATTGTTGGAGTTTTTTCTACCAAGTGTCGTGGCTCTGATACTGTAGAGTTGAAGGCTGGAAGTTTTTCTACTCAGGTGTAGATGTAACCATGTTTTCTCAGGCAGGGATAGGCATTTTGTAGGCCCTCGCTCGGGCCACTTTGTCACTGATTGGATCTCACTTAAGGAAAGGGTTTGTCTCTTTAAGCTTAGGCTATAGGAGCGGTCACTGTGCATTTTGCAGGTGCACGCACCAAACGCTAAAGCACAGTACCAGCCTTTCTTTGATGAAGTAGGTGTTGTTTTAAAGAAAGTAACATCTGCTGAATTAATTGTCCTACTGGATGATTACAATGCACATTCGAGTACTGACGACAAGACATGGAAGGGTGTTATCGGAAGACCAGGAAACTCTGACATTAACAGAAACGGAAGGTGTTTGCTACAGTTCTATGCCACCAACGGACTGTGCATAATAAATACCTTTTTTTGGCACGGGAGAATTCACAATGTACATTTGGTACATTTGTGATCACATTTGCGGAGTGTAATGTTCGGCGCCTGCTGTTTGCAGATAATTTTACATTGTTGAGCATAAACAAAAGTCATCTCCAATATGCACTTGATCGGTTTTTTTTATGCATGCTTGAATGCAGGGATGAAAATTAGTGCAGCTAAAACTGAGATTATGTGCCTTTTTGCAAAGCTATCTAAACATTTCAGTTTTTTAAAAACAGTTTACTAAAAAGGTCAAATAAAGGAAAATTACTTAAATAAGCTCGTAACAAGTAAAGGTTTTCAAGTGAGTAATTATGTTATTACATTACACATGTCTCGATGAAGTTCAAAAAGCAAATTATGTGTGCTGCAAAATGTTGCTTTTTCTCCGTCGAACTACGTGTTATTTTTACAACCCGACAGATCTTACCAGCAACCAAGAAAGACGTATTACCTTCCCATCATCACAGCACTATCATTTACCAGTTTGTGTGCCACTGCTATAGTCGGTACGTTGGTCGCACGTCTCAACGCCTAGAAGAGCGAATTAAACAACACGTTCCAAGACCCATCACCAATTCTCCTGCCTCGACAACAGCCAAAGCCCTTCCCACTCTTGCAAGGCCAACATTCGCCCACAACAATTTCGCGAATCCACCATTGGTCAGCATCTTCTTGACAATGCCCAATGCACACTTCATTACAATAACAAAAAATTTTCTATTCTCGTTCGAGGTCGCTCTTCGTATCACCTTTCTGGTCTTGAAGCGACTTTCATTAAATCTCTCAATCCCCTTCTGTGTAAACAAAAAAAGTTCGTCTACTCTTTGAAAATTTCTTAATCTTTTCTCTCATTAGCTAACTTTTTTTTCAGCTAATGAAAACTCTGCTTTCCTCTTTATCATCCAGTTCGGTTTCGTTTCTGCTTTATTCTGATCATTTCCCCTGAAGAGTGTCAGATGAAAAGCTTTTGGAAGAAAAATCTTTTACTTCACGCCATCTTCAAATTCTGTACCACCAAACGTCTATTTTAAAAGACTCTATACACACCTGTACGCCCTACCAACTAGTACTATTTCAAAAAATTTAAACACGCTGAGGTGTACAATACATTTAATTGAAAAGCAAATTTTTAGAGGTTTCTGGAAAATTGAATTTGATTACAGGTTTCTGGAAAGAAGGAAATGGTGTAAAAATTTTTTGAATTCAATCTCTGGAAGAAAAGCTTAATCGATCAAGATATCCAGTCTGCACACAAAGCTTTAAAAAAACTCTTCTTATATTTTGATTGTCTGCATAATTTCAAACTCTAAACAAATTAATTCTTTTTCACCCTTATCTTCGCTCTTTCATTAAAATTTCTTTTTGGCAATGGTATACTGTTCGTTTTAGCAATTAATTTTTTATTTTTAGAATTGTAAAATAAGTTTCAAAACAATTACTAAATGTTATGGACTTTGTTTAATTTTTTTATGTTGCTATTATGCTGGTCTGCAAAAATTTTATGTTTTTCCATCAACTGTGACTAGCATAATAGTTTTTTTTTTTTTATTTTTATTTTATGTTATCTCTTTTATCGTTAATATTTGTTTATTATTAGCTGTATAATTCCGTAATTTTTTTTGTATATACTTTCGGCATTATTTACTATTCTATTATAGTCACCAGTTGCATTTAGAAAAGGTTTCCGGACCTGGTGAGGTTTCTTTTTTGGGTGGTTTTTCTTTACTCACCTTGCTCAGTTGAGCTAAATTCCCATCTTGGCTAGCTGTGCCACCCATTATCATTACGCAGCCTAGTCATGCACTGGTTATTTAATTGTTCAGTTTGTTTCATAATATTATTGTTACGTATTTATTTATTTATTTTGTTTTTTTTCTTTTTTCACTTACGTCTTTATATGATTAAGGTGTTGCAGCCATGCTTTATACTATCTTGTACTTTTACTTTGTTTGTCATATGCATGTTTTAACGTCTGACGTTGTGGTGCTTCTTCCTTTTCTTGATCTTTTTAATGTTTATAATTTTTGTGTTAAACTGTTTAATAATGATCGAGAATAAAAAAAACACTGACTGACTGACTGACAAATTCTAACCACAGCAAAAAAGCAATGTTATTAAAGGTATTTATGCATCATAAATTACAACTGCTAGCAAAGTACTGCTGAAAATATGTACTGCGATTCAAAATTTCTGACATTGCATAGCAATTTTTTTGCAAAATACTTTGAATGGATTAAATCAGCAGAGTATTTTTTCCATCTGCCCATGTATTACAACGTCAAAATTAAATTTGCAAACTTTGGGCATCTTTTAATTAAATCATTCATAATTTCTGTTTTGCAATTAAATTATTATAATTTTGAAACCCTATTTTTAACTGTTAAAGAATTAGTTTCTTTAACTCGCTACGATCACTCTTTCCCTAATAAAAAAATAAATCTTTGGGGAACATCTTAAAAGTTTAAGAATACGCTTTTTCTGCATTTTTGTAAAAAAAGGTTTACGTGTCTTTTTATTTATACCAAAAACGTTTATACCAAATGCGATTAGACTTTAAAAAATAAGTACTTACAAAAAATAGATTTTGTAAATGCCGCCAAAATTTAAATAATTTATAATAGAACAATTTATTAAAAAATGAGTCAAAACTTGCCTTTATCAACTATCTCGGCCACGAGAATCATTCCATCATCAGCGTGAGTTAAAGTGTGGCAGTGAACAACCATTGTTCCTGTGAATTTTTCAGGAAGAAAACGAATCTGAATTTTGAGATTTTATTATTTTTTAAAAACCAATTTGACAATTATGTTTGACCTTCAACGACAATGTTTAAACTTTGAAAGTAAAATAATTTGGATTTATTTGCAATAGTTAGTTATATTTAAATATTTATCAAATATAAATAAGAAAGCTTACGGTAATGTTTGATAATGGTGGAACTACTATCACGTCTCGAAAATCTCCCAGCTCTTCATAACCTATAGTTCCGGGACTTCCCCGTCCGTGGTGTTCTCTATGATTAACATAATTCCAAGTAGGGCAGGGGCCGCTTCCATTTACAAAAATAACTTCTTTGAAATTTGCGGGTCCACCTTTATATAAAAAAACGTAAAATATATTTTTGACTTGCTCTGTGCAAAATTAATTTTTAGATTACTGTGAATATAGATTTGAACGTCGTCAACCTTTAATACGTTTTCATTTCCGATTAAAGCTGCTAAAAAAGTATTTAATAAAGGCTGTATACAAGTCAATCATTCATAACTCTTGATAAAAACTGTTAATTAAAAGCACCAAATGGTCGCTAATTATTTTTATAAAGTGAACTTGCATAAACCAAAACAACTTTTAAATCCCTAAGTGGTTTAGTTTATGATTGAAACAGATACAGAAAATAAACTAGAGTCGAAACTACCTGAAAAAGCAGGTACTTGGCTTGAGCAAAGTTCTCCGTTTTTATTGTAATAAACCAATGAAAACTTTCCGTCGATAGTGTAGGTACTAATTGGGCCGTTATAATCGTTGTAGCTAATTACCTAGAAACAAACACTTAAGAAAAAACATTTAACGTGATTTAGAGATAAGTAACTGACCTGAAAATGGTCTATATGCAGATGAATGGGATGACCGTTTCTGTAATCAGAGTTTGTTAAAAACCATTCCTGAACTTTTCCAACAGGAAATTTATATCTGCAAAAACAAAGTTCTTCTTTTTAAACAAGTACAATTAGAAATAACAAGTAATTAAATAAAAATTAAGTCATTTTTAGTAGCTTCAATACTGATCATGTATGGTCAAACTTTGTTTACTCATAGAGTAAATTAGACTTGTAACGTGTTAAAAAGTCCATTCAAGAAATTCCAGAACGAAAATACTTAAAAGAGTTAAAAAATCTAAAAAAATTTTTTTGATGGTTAACATTTCATATATATATATATTCATAATTACATTAACTTTACTCTGAATTTGATCACCGAGCACTGTAGTAGCTGAATTGAAAGCATTTATCTTTATATTCTCTTAATTAAATGTATATTTAAGCTATTTCAAAGTTTCCAGCTTTTAAGAAGAATACAAATTTTATTTATTCTCACGAGCTGGCCAAATAAATGGTTAAAAAAAGCAAAGTTTTAGGAAAAAAATGGCTGCTATGTCGAAAAAAAATTTGCCACGTTAGCATCAAAGTAAATAAAATATTATAGTCCACAACAGACATCGACGAATGTGTAAACGTATATTGCTCGGTTTTTCTCTGTGGAAAAGTTTTGCAAGATTATTTATACCAATTACAATGATTTATAATGAAACAGCACGTGGTTACAAATTTCAAAAAGATTTAAATCAATCATTAAACATTGCTCATTATGACGCAATGCTTCATAGTGTCTCATATCACTCCAGCCAAAAACTCATGCTTGAACTACAACAAAACAAAAACAAAAATAAAACGAATAATTTGCTTGCTTTTACCTGAAATTAGTGGATTTCGAAAATTTTTCTCTGTTTAGGTAAGAAAAAAAACTAGTTTCCAAGGTAAAACGTTTCTTGTATATTTCGCTTGGTGGATAATTGCGAAAGTCTTGCACATAAAAAGGACGTTGTGGGAGGGTGATGTTGAGGTGGCCACTCGAGACCGAAGACCCAATAACATTTATTGTTGCAAGTATGTTATCGTAATGCTCCATATTTCCAATTGAGCAGGAATCAACGTCTTCAAAAACTGAGCGCAACTAAAATTTTCAGGAATATAAGTTTAACATTAAGCAAAATAATTTATTTTTTTGTTTTTTAATTACTACAAAATTACAAATTTTTACAAATATACTCTTTATTACTTGGTCAACTAAAAAATTTTAAAAGCTTAATTAAATCAAAATTGTAAAATCAAAAATGACCTTGAGTTGAATTAAACATAAAAGAATTGCTTAAATATGAAAACAGATTTTGAAAAACCAAATTCTAATTTAGCCTCATCAAAAACTACATGACTATTTTTATCGAATTCCGTCAACAGTTTTTACTTTAAGGTAGAATTTTTAAACTCTATTGACATTTTTATGGCCTTTATCGAGCAAGATCGCAAGTTTTAACTTATTTTTATTTGAAGATTGTAACAGAAAAGACAAAATTGCCGTATTATTTAAACATATAAAGAATATTTTTTAGGAAATAATGTACGTAAATTATATTTAATGTGCTATCTTTGACTACATATTTTAATATCAGAAAAATTACACAAATTTGTACTAATTGTGCTTGGATGGACATTTATAATTGATTAAGTAGACATTATTCCTATCAATTTAATTACATTTACACATACAAAACGCACGAAAAAAATTTTAACGTTGTTTTGATAAAGTTTGTACATGGACAATTTATTCTAAACAACTATATTAATGTTTTATCCCTTGAATCAATGTTAACACCTTCACCAAGAACTTAATTTAAAATTCATAAATTCTTTCGGTTTAAATCAGATGTCAGTTAAACTTTAATAAATACAATAAAAGGCGTGTGTTAGATATATATATATGTACATGTATATCTAACATTAATCTAACATTAATAGGTCGGAACAGTACTATCTGCAGTTAATTATGCTCCCTGCTTTTGCAGGGAGCTCTTTGGCTGGGAAGACAGTGATGCTGCCGCACTATGCAAGGCTCATCATTTCATATGATTTGAGCTCTCTTGGCATCACTGCGCTTTGACTCTACTGTGGCTTAAAAACCACAAGTAGAAGATTAGCCACAATGTTCAAATTGGTGAGCCTTGTTCTTTCCCAGCATAACTTCACTGCACTGACAAGACCCGAAAGGTCGAAACAGTACTGTCTGCAGTTAATATTAATATATATATGAGCAAAAGTGATTGGACAAAGCCCGGTTACCGCCATAGCTGTCAGAACAAACGAGATGCAAAAGCCATGTCTATTGTAAATCAAGTACAATAAAGCGTTTAAGTCACGACAAGCCCCTGTTTTGCTCTTATGGAGCTCATCAGGTAACTGACACAACAATAAAGTACAAGTGCAGTATTTACATACGTGGGACGCAAAAAAGTAAGTTACGTACACAATAATACATTAGTAAAACCAGATAGAGAACCAGATACAATCATGCAGCAATGGCTCAAGATATAGAATTGAACACATTGCAATTATTGGTGTCTATAGATACGAACATAAATGCAGCATTGAAATCCTCAGCAAGTTCATCGAAATGTTCAGTACTGCAGTAAATATTTATACACTGTAAACTGGAAATCTAGGGAAAAGCAAATTGAATCGTCATGCGTACGTATTGACCGAACAGCGTTGCAGGCCGGGCTTCAGCTGTTTTGCATAAGCTCATCAGCAATCAAAATAGAAAGTGCTCTAGCCGTGCAAGACACTGAAGGCGAGCCATATACTTTTAACAGTAAAGCTTGACACGACATTCCATCTGTTACATCTGGTGGACTATAAGACTTTTTACCTGAATAAGTCCGCTTGACGTAATGAACGAATCGTCGTGTACAAGTTTTGCTTGAAGAAATATATATATATATATATATAAATAAATAATTAAATAGATATTAATTATTTAATTATTTATCCGCTCTGACTCAATGTCATGAGCACTTTCCTGATAAACACCCACCAAAAATTTTGAAAAATTTTTATGTATATGCTATAAGAATACGTGTTTTCAATATAGTGCACAATGAGGAGGATCAGGGCAAAATTTATTTATTCATTTAGATCAAAACACTGTACATAAAAAAATTTTTAAAAACCGCAACAAACTGTTTCGCCAAAAAACGGCTCATCAGGCAATTAGCCAAAATAATAGAAACAATAACAATAACAACAACAAAAACAAAGATAGATAGAAATATTCATAAACGAAAATTAAAATTAAAAACAAACTACTAAAAAATAGACAACTTGAAAAATTAAAACAATAAAATTCCTGAATAACTTGAAAAATTACTAAACAGCTATTTTGTATTAATAAGGTGCAACTGCGCAGACGTAAGTAGATTTTTTGTCACCGGCAAGGGGCGTAGTATAGATAAAGAATCATGAGTAATGGAAAGTCATGATAATTAAAAAATGTGGCTTGATGCTCAGCGAGATTAAGAAAAATTTTTTCAGTTTGAAATTATTTTCATGATGTTACTTCCCAATTCCTTTTTTTATTGTGTGTGAATCATGGATCCGCCAGGAGAATGGCTAGCTTTTCATCGAGGCAGAGATCACACCTGGCGGCACCGGGTTGATAGGTGTTAGATCTGGCCGAAGTGCTCCATTTAACATGAGGATCTCTCCCATTATCTATGGCTTCCCAGAAGGCTTTCGGTAGCTTGGTGGTATATCTTTTTTGCTTGTTCTTGAAAGTCTGGCGGTGGTTGTAAAAACGGCATTTAAATTCCATTTCGCAACAATTATAGTTGTATTTAGGAGAGTCGTTGTCATCAGTTGAAATACTTTCTTTATTAATGATAGCTTTTTTGCGACAATTGCCATTTAGGATGCATTCTGCTTTGCGTCGACAGTTGGAAGGAGGATGCGCAGTGATGTTTTTTAATGCCACGATACTTTTGTTATGTCTGGATAGGATCGCTGCCATGTTCGAAATGCAGCTGTAGGTGATCTTTCCAGTGTTTTTGTTACAAATTTTGTGGAGACGATGTGGGAGTGGAAGTGTTTTTCAAGTAAGTCAAGAAAAGTCTTGCCAATATTGGTTTTTTCGTGCTCACTGAATGGCTGGTAAAATCATAAAATTTTTTGCTTTTGCCGGTTTGTTGAGATTACTTGAATGTTTATACTTCATATCGTTGTGGTATCCACTTTTTGCATCGTCTCTTGATAAAAAACAGCCGCAATATTGAACATGTGCTAGTTGCATGAAAGTTGTGATAAGCGGTCGGCCAGCATTGATGGTAATTGCTTTTTGAAAGAGGAAAGGTAACTCAATCTTAAATGAACATAAAGCCAATGGTTGTTTGGTTTTCGATATGGCCAGTATTTATGAGATTGTAACTCGAGCGTGACGTCAAGGAAGTTTACTTGTACAACAATGGCGTCGATAGTAATTTTTAGACGGTTCTGCTAAAAAAATTTTTATAATTTTCTTTTTGATGCGTTTCATGTCAGGTCCTGGGTGTTTTCTAAGATGGCTAAGCCATCTTTTCTGTTCAAGGTAACATTACTTTTGCCAATGATAGATGCTAATCCGGAGAGAAGGAATAGATCGACTAGCTCACCTATTTCTACTCCATCAAATGAACTCATTGTCACATCAAACAGTGATCCGTTATTCTCTATCCAGATATTGTTCTTTCCAAATAGAAGAGACTTTCCTCAGTGAAAAATAGCATCAGATATGTCCAGTTGATGGTCGAATATTTTTTATCAAAATTAATGGCATCTGTGCATAATTTTTTTGGATATTGATAGATGAAAGTCAACTACGTCAAAATACGATAAATTTGCATTTTTTCTTGTTGTAGAAATTCCTGAACCAAATATTATTGCGGACGAAGCAAGAGACCGGATTTTCGTCGAATTTTTGAGTTTATAAGATGTAACAGCTTCTTACTCACTTTACCTATATTAGATTTAGCCGGGTTAATAAGTCTTTTCTTGATTTTTTAATATTTATAATTTTTGTGCTAAACTGTTTAATAATGATTGAGAATAAAAAAAATGAATGAATGAATAAATGAAAGCCGGAATTTTGGATTATTTATACAATTAAGTTTATGGTCCTTGAATGTGATAAAGGCTTCTTTTTTTGATAACATTTCTATTCTCATGTTTCAGTTTTTTCGCAATTGCTTAGGCTTCAGTATTAATTTCTCTTACTATGTTGAAGTCGGTTTTTCGTAAGAAGTAGTTATGTTGACCTGTAGCAATTTGTCATATGTTCGGATGACGACTTTGTATAAGTTGGTAGTTTTGTCAGCAGACATGAATAAGGAAGCTGATGTATTTATCATCTTGATATTATTCAGAAAATCGAAACTCACCGGCGAGTGCTGCCATCAAATAAATTCAAACTAAAAGAATTTTTCGTAATCTTGCGGAATATAAAACCACATTTTTTCCAATATTCAGATTTTTCATTACTAATGATTCTTTATTTATACTACGTCATTTGGCGGTGACAAGAGATCTACTTACGTCTGCGCAGTTGCACCTTATTAATACAAAATAGCTGTTTAGTAATTTTTCAAGTTATTCAGGAATTTTATTGTTTTAATTTTTCAAGTTGTCTATTTTTTAGTTTTTTGTTTTTAATTTTAATTTTCGTTTATGAATATTTGTATCTATCTTTGTTTTTTTTGTTGTTATTGTTGTTTTTATTTTGGCTAATTGCCTGATGAGCCGTTTTTTTGGCGAAACCGTTTGTTGCGGTTTTTAAAAATTTTTTTTATGTATACTGCTTTGATCTAAATAAATGAATAATATATATATATATATATTTCAAAAGTAAATCGATTTTCCTTGCAGAGTGCTCAATAAAAAGATCAGAGAAATTTAATACAAAATTTATTTAATCACGGTTTAAAAACCACAGCAATCTGTTTCATCTTTAGAATCGTTAGAATTCTTAGAATTTTATTCAAATAAGTAACCACCTGACGATTCTAAGGATGAAACAGACTGTTATGGTTTTCAAACAGTGATTGAATAAATTTTGTCTTATATATAGATTATATATATGTATATACAAATATATTATACGCCTTTTATTCTATTCATTGAGGTTGAACTGATCTTTGATTTACGCTAGAAGGACATAAAAGAATTTAAAATTTTCTTTTTTAGTCCACGACACTCTTTATAAATTTCGATATGCTACTTTTTTTGACTTAGTTTCATGTTTCAAATATAAACATTTTATGGCAATTTTTTGTAAAAATTCTGAAAAAATAAATCTGTTCCAAGTTAAAAAAATGCTGCTTGAAAACGACAAATCACTTAATTTTCAACGTTTTGTGACGCAATTACATAAAATAAATTTAGGTCTGTTGAAGCAAACTAAGATACCGAAATGCATTTGACTTCTTTCACACAATAAATGCTTTTCGACTTTAGATTAGTTAGAGGTAGAATAGCCTTTAGTCTTGACATACCTATAAGCAATAAACTGTATAGGTTTCCATTTAAAATTGTCCACTTGAAACCCTCACACGCCGGCGCAATAAACTGCTCAGATTTTGTACGTGTCCCAGATTTGTAAATCATGCAGGGCGTTTCAGGTCGGGTTCAGGCCTAAGTTTGAGAAAAATTTCGGGCCTAATTCGGGCCCAGTGCGGAGCTTACAGATAAACGACCACTTTTTTTAAGCGCAAAGTGTTTTAGACCAAAAATAATTAACAGAAATACAACTGCTTAAGCTTCTTGATTACTTTATAAACACCAGATTTATGGCAAACAACAATCCATTCCACTCTTGCACTAGATGTAAGAAAACTCCTTCCCAATTTTGGCTTTCTTGGCTTATTCAAGTACATTCCATCAAGAGCAATTTCCCAAACCTCGCAACTGTTCGTCTGGATTCGATTATTTTCATCGGTTATAACCAATTGTAAATTTTTGCTTCCCCCGGCATTAATCATTCTACAACAATAATTAGTTTTAAATATTTTTACAGTTGTTCAATATGATCATTTAATAAAAATTAATCTTTAAAATTAATTTTTATCTTCTAATACAATTTCAAAAAGAGGGTAGCATCACTTAAGTGATAAACATTTTAACAAGGTCTAAGATTTATCTGTTTTGCACCTTTTGCTTCAAGCCCACAGTAAAGTTTAAATAGTTAAATCTTTTCCAATGCCTGCAAGCGTTTTAAAGTGTAGTTGGAATATTTTTTCACGGCCTCATAAAAAGTTTTATGTGGATAAATTATTGCGGTTAATTTTGAAAAGAGAAAAACGGCATAAAAACTCTTTAATTTAAATGCAAAAGAAATAAGGGGTGCTACAACCATACATGTAAGTTCAACAATACATACTCTTACTTTAATTTTTTCTATTTGATTTACCGAAATAAACCTTTGGTCATTTATACGTTGCTTTAAATCGGTGGTTCTCAACCTTTTTGTCCCTGCAGCACACTTTGGAAACTTTTCAAAATTCGCGGCCTACTTAGACCAAAATTTAGATCTTGATTTTCGTTCTTAAAAAGTAGTGTTCTTGGAAAAAAAAAAAGTTTTTACTTTAGATTTATCTTGGATTTCTTGATTTTTGTCCCTAAAAAGTTGTGTTCCATAAAAAAATTGCGGAGTAACAGTCTAATGTTTCTTGAAAAGTTTTGCGGCACAGTTGGAAATCTCTCGCGGCGCACAGGTTGAAAGCCACTGCTCTAAACCATACATAAAATGAGAAAAACATAATTAAATAACCCGACCACTAAAAATAAATAGAATAACAGTTTAAAACAAAATGGTTTTTGGTAAACTGTCTATTCAACCTAAATCTTTTTTTTTGTCCGGCTTCAATTGTTATAATGGGAAAGAGTTGTCCGTTTGTAGTTTGATAATCAAATTCATTGCTGACATTAGTCATCCAATCAGCCAAAGTAACATTTCCTTCAACTATGTTCAAATGTCTGTAAACAAAAATAAACACTTTGTCAATGACTTTTATTAAAAGTCAGCAGCGTGGTGGAGTGGCTGAAAATGCCATGATTGGTGATCGATAGTGTTCAAAACTACTCCTGCCATACTATTTTGTCCTTAGATAGACATTTTACGGCGCTTTTCCCTACTTGGCTGTTTTGGCAGGGAGTTCTAACTTCAATCATAAATTTATAAAATTAAAAAAGTCAACATAAAAAGATATTACTACCACAAGGTTGCAGCAAAAAATGATAAAAAGGTAGCTCAGTCAGCAACGGCTTGAATTATTATGTAAGACTAACAAAAGCATAAGCTCAAATGAATAAAAAAATTATAACAAACAAAAATTAAAATAAAAAATACCAATATCATTAGTATTAAAAAAACAGCAGCCCATTGTGTAAAATAGAAAAAAACAAAAATTAATAAAACTAGGAAATAAACAAAATTAATAATCTCGTATAACATAAGACGAAAGTAATATTTTTTATAATGAAACACAAGCCGAAAATTTGAAGAACTTCAAACCATGTTTGAATTCCAATGTTTTCAAAGATTTTTTACCAAAGTTTAAATAAAATTGTGCAAAAAGATTATTTATTATTTTTCAAAAACACTTCATAATGTGTATTTCCAAGGGACACAATAAAAACTATTGCGGTTGACTGAGCATCGAACAAACGTTTTGTTTTGTTATATTTAATTAGCCTAAATCTATTTTTGGTCTTGGTCTTTTTGGTTGTTTTGGTTGTTTCTTCCACTCATAATTATGCGACATTCTCGTCTGATGCTGATGGTTCGAAAGTGTTTTTTAAATTATTTTAATCGTTGCCGCTGTTTTGTTTCTGATTAATCAGAAATATTTTTTTATATTAGTAATTAAATAATAAATAGTTTTATATTAATTACTTTTCAACTTATTCTTTTTTCAGAACTTAATTTTTGAAGGTACAACGACCAAGTGCGATTGATGTTCTGCGTGTAATGACGTAGGCTAAACAGTTTAGCCGCTCTCTCCTTCTTGCAAGTACAAGGTTAATGGCGATTCGGAACGTATTAAACTTGATTGCAAAAAATTGAATGAATGAAATAAATAGTTCTGACGTTTTTTCATTTTTATGTGATCAAAAGTATTTTTTTTATAATTTTTTTTTTTATTTATTTTCATTTTTACTCACAATCAACTTGAAATTAATCAAAGTGCATGTAGAAATAAAGATTGTGAATAAGGAAGCAGCGACTAAACGAAGTACGTTATTACATGCACAATGTCAGTTGTGCATGGTCGCCGTACCTTTGAACAAAGCGATGTGATGTTAATAAGAAAAGGAAAGCGAAAAGAAGAAAATTAATACACACATCCGAGCCATAATTTCAGTGTTTCTTTAAAACTAGATCATTTGGTTTTATGATAAAGTAAAAAAAAGTTTAACATTTTTAGCCTGCATGCTGCACAACAACAAAGCCTATTTGAAATGTTAATTTTCCAGTAGAATTTACTTTTTGAAAAAATGTCATTGAGACAGCTAGCTGTCTGATTATCTTGCAAAAATAAAAAAATGTTTAATAAACTTTTTTACTGTTTACTAGTTAAATTTGGCCGTTGAATGCGTTACAAAACGATATTGTTATCAAGAGCTGTCAAGTCACTAACTAATTCTCAAAGAATACTTGCGACCAGTCGAGGCTGCTGGGATTTTATTCGGATAATATACTAGCATTAGTAACGAAACAAAAAATTACTATCGTCGTTTGAAGGGTATCCACTCCAGGTCAGACACAAGCAGGACTGGGGCCGAGGGTTTATCCTTTTACTACCCCAGACTGCTGTACTGCCTGAATCAGATGCTGGCAGTGATGTCATTAAGCCAGCATCGAGTTTCGTCATCCAAAACCGTCAGACCTCGTGCTCCATGTGGTGCCCGATGTATAGGGCACGCTGTTAGTACATGGTCTGCGGTTTGTTCAGAGGTGCCACACCCGCAATTCGGTGAAGGAGCGAGACCCCATTTGTGCATGGACGAATGGAATCTCCCAACACCAATCCGCAGGCGGTTGAGCTTAACCCAAGCTGCTCGGGGTAAGCCCATCCCAACAGGCCTGGCACCGGTCTCCAGCACAAAAGCACGGAGCCTGGAAGCATTTTCACAATACTCCGTTTTCCATTTGTGATTTGTCCATTCAGAGGCGCGGATGCCAAGTATGGCAAGGTTGTCCAAAAGATTCCGCGCACCTGGCACAAATAAGCGTCTGGATCTTAGTTTCACTTGGCGAGTATCTGAGGACCCACTTAAAAGACCATACAAGATATGATCGGGGTCCAGAGATCCACGGTAAGCCAAGGAGAGTGTCGCTCCCATTCGGCGAAGCTCAGCTGGCTGGATACCTGAGAGTACAGATAGGTGGTCCGTTGGAGTGGGACGCAGGTATCCAGTAACTATGCGCAAGGCGTCATTCAAGACACTGTCAATGAGACGAGTGTGAGCACTGCGACACCAGACTGGCGCACAGTACTCAGCTGCTGAGTAGACTAGAGACAAGGTGATTATGCGTAGTGTTTTAGCACCAGCACCCCATCCCGAGCCCACGGGTCGCCTCAGCAGTGTGACGCGCGAGGATAGTTTTTTGCATAATGCCACTAAATGGTGACGAAACGTGAGCGATCTGGTTATAAAAAATTACTAATAGTAATAATAGCAATAATAATAATGATAATGATAATAATAATAATAATAATGGTTTTCCAAAAAATATTTGACTCTAAAAAGAAAAAAAAGGCGAGACAAAGGAGTTTTTTAACCTCGCGTGCTTATAGAAAATGAAACTTCAAAGAAACTAAGAATAATTCATTAGAAACGAATCTAACCAGAGCTTCGGCCAAGCATTGGGTACTGCGCAAAGTCGGTTTCCACTCTAGATATTACTTTTAAAAGTTTGTGTGAACTACCATGAAACTACATACTACTTTTTTTAGATATTTCGGTGCTACTATAGCGTACGGTCTAACATTAAATTATTCATCTTTAAATCACGCGGTAGACCTCACTCTGCCACTCGGTAGGTGAGTTTACCGCGTGAGAGGTCTACCGCGTGATTTAAAAATGAATAATTTAGTGGTAGACTGCACGCTATAGTAGCACCAAAATTTCAACTAATTAGACAATTTATATAAAGCTGATTTACAAAGCTTTTTTTAGATATTTTATACTATTTTAGATATTTCAACTAATTTAGACAATTTATATAAAGCTGATTTATGAAGCTGTACCTGACTTTGACCAATTTTTTACTTTTACGTTCCGCCAAAATTTCATTCGTTAAGAGACAGACTTTTAATCGTTTATTTACATTTAAAACAAAAAAGAAAAATCAGTTTTATTGAAACTCGACGTGAAGCCATCAATCTCCCACTCATCCTCCTCAAAGCTCTTCTTGTTGATCAGCCCACCGATCCCTTTTCTTAGATAAGATCCATTGGGTTGAAGACATCTGTAAGAGCATTCGGTAAAATAATTTTATTTCGAACGTTAAAAATTTAATTTCACAAGGAAATTGTGACTAAAATAATTTTTATGACAAATGGGCGACTGTTGAGTTAAAAAATAGTTTTAAAAAAATCATAAATTTTGATTTGATTGTTTTGTGAAACTCTTGTAAAAACAGTTTTCCCATTTGAACAGAGCTTTGATGTTTAATCTACATGTATATTATGATTGTTGTAGGTTACATCTTTGTTCGTCATTATTTCATGCATAACGTCGAAATTGCCTTTCCAGAAACTCGATTAAAACTTATTTAATTCCTGCCTGAAATTTTTGAATTGGTTGAGACTTTTAAATCTTATATTTACAAAGTTGAATTTAATCTATCTGGCTGAAATAAAATAAAATTAAATGCTTCTTACGCAGAACGACGCGTTCTCGAGCTGACAGCGATTGTTCTGTGGGAGGTGCGACTACTCGTCGTCTAAAAAAACAAAACTATTTACGAAAATGAAAGTCATATGGTTATTTAAACGATAAAAGTTTAAATAGATCTCCAACATCAGATGAGGATGAAGAGCAAGAAAAAGTGTGTTTAGAAATATGAAATCAGCTACGACGAAGGCAAAACATAGTTTACTACAAAATCAAATTTTACACAAAAAAACTTTTAAATCAATTTAATAATTTTTGCTAAAACATGAAACAAATGTTGCAAACCGGCAAAGAGGGCAATTATTATTTTCCACCAACCAAACTCCAATACATTCTTCGTGAAAAGAATGTCCACAAGAAAGCCTGCGAGAAGACTCCATTGGCAAAAAGCATATTGTACATTCATTACCTGAAAAAAAAATTGATAAAATGTTCGTTTTAAGATGTTTGTTTAAAATAAAAGTCTTTAGCTAGTCCACTTCTATATTATATCTTTTTCGTAATGTAAATTGATATATTTTGTAAAGACACATGATTAATGATAATTTTAGTATGAAGCAAAAAAAGGATGCATTAGACCCCCGAAATGTCGCCATAACAACTAAAAAAAATTGTTGAAAACAAATGAAGACTTTTTTGGTCTTCACCAATACAGAACTCTGTTTTTTGTTTTATTGTTTATTTTTTGGACCCCACTCCACTTGAAAGTTAAAAAAACAAGTGAAGAACAAAAGACAGATCTTCGTTTTAATTAGGCCTATAGATTTTTTCTAAACTAAATCTTAAAAAGTGGCGAACTTTTGTAATTTCTTGTCCCTTTTTTGTAAAGCCATTACAGCACATTGTAATATGAATCAAATTAAAGGTGTTTATCGTTTTTAAAAAACTGAAATTAAAAAGTCACTAAAAAAACAATTAAAAAAACTTGGTATAAACGATTTCGTGATGACGTGAAAGAAATTTTTATAAAACAAATTTTTTCAGACAAAAAACTTATCTAAAGAAAAATTTTTTCATAATCAATACAAATTCTTAAACATTTTTTACCAATCTGGTATTTACAATTTTACAAAAAAAATCTTTAGTTTAATGTTTTCCAAAAAATAAAATAAAGTATTTGATCATATCTTGAAAATTAAACAAAACCAAATAAAAAAAAATGATTAAAAGTTCCAACTCTGAGCCTTTGTAAAACATCAGTCAAACGCGGCTTCATAGTTTTTTCTTTATCAGGTTCATCCTGAGAACGACCGTACCAGAGATTCGGAGAATTTTTATAAACCTATCAAAAAACGAGAACAATTTTGAAAACAAAGAACCAACAGAAGTAAAAGGACGTTATTTCATACTTTTTTTAATTAGCAAAAAAAGTTCGACTTCTAACTGGCTGTTATTTCCATAAAAATCGATAATATATTTTTCCATAAATGTCTTTTTCAAAATCCTTTTCAGTATCAATAAAAAATATTTCTTAAAGCGGATTATAACGGTCTTGAATTACTAATTAATTCAAACTCTAAAAGTTAATCAAAAACAAAAAAAACAAGTAAAAAAATGTGCTGGTTTTATGGAAAGCTGCATTGCTTTTTTTAATTGCTGTTAAATTTAAAACTGCTCAAATTTCTTTCCATTTTTTATTTTTATATATTTCAAATTTAATTGATTAAAATATTTATGCTGGGGTGTTCGGCAAAAAAAGAAAAACTGTTAAAATTTTTGTCCGCTACATATACATTTTTAAAACAAAATTTCTTAATTTGGTGAAAAGGTTAGATAAAAAAATATAAACGCATTGAAGTCAATTTCCTTTTAAAATTTTCATACCGGTATTTAAAAAAACAGTTTTTTCAATCTACGAAACACAATTGTATGTAAACCCGACAAAAAATTTTAATTTTTTATACACCAGAAGATCAATTAAGTCTTCATGCTTTATTCTTACTTACCATGTACATTATAGTAAGTAGGAAAATATATAAAGAAGTCAATTCAATTACTACCACTTTAGGTGTGAACCCTTGCATCTTCAAAACAAACTATTTTTAATTTTTTGTGTGATTAATTGAATAGCTTGAATAAAAAGAAACCTAAAAAAATGAGAAAGCTTAATTTTTTTCATGTAGGCATATTTTTCTGCTAACAAGTTTAATTGATATTAGTTAATCCTGAAAACTTCCAAAAAAATTTGCTTTTGTAAAACTAATTATTTGTTTGAATAAATATTTGAGTAAATAAATAAATAGGGCCTAACTAGTTAGATAAATATCAAAGTCAGAAAATACTCTTAAACTTATCGAACAAACATTAGTTAGATATTCATTCAATCAAAGTCAAATTAATAACAATTATATACTAATTAAAATGAAAACCGATAAAAAGTTAGATTTATTATGCAACCAAACTGTACCCTAAACAACTATAGAATGAGTTTAATTTTTTTTTAAATGAAACAGTAAAATATCTTGAAAACTTATCAAAATTAATAAATTTTAAATATAGTAAGATTTTTATGTTTTTTCTTCTCTAACATTCTCACAGTCAAAATCCTCTTCAAAAGTTCTCAAGTATAGAATAATAATTTTGTCACTGAGTCTTGGACGCTTTATAGTGTTTGACGTGTGAATGCAAAGCGAAATATTCTACTTTTTTCCTTCCGCCGGTAGCTCTTTTAAGTGGTACGTGAATGGTTTTCAGATTTCAATAGAATACAACACTCGAATTCAACTGTATTTTCTAAATATTCATTTGTGTTATTTTAATAAATACATACAAACTAATTTTTTTCTTTTTATAAATTACAGCGTTATCGCATTGATCAGAGTTTGTACTTGCGGCGTTAAATTTTTAAAAAAGTTGCGCGAACACTTGTGCCGCCATTATTTGGTCAAGTCTAATTCGAAAAACAACCAATTGGAGTGAGAGTAAACAAAACAAAATTATTTGCTTTAAGAGATAAAAAGAAAAAAAAACCTTTTTATTTTATTTTTATCTCTATATTTATCCTTCTGACTCGCAGGAAAGCGCTAGAGGCGCTATAAGTAGGGAAAGCACCCCGATCTGCTTCCGGAGATGCCAAGATATTAATGTTCGGTTGAAATTTTAATTGAGAAATAATAATTTGAATAAAATTTGTTAAGATCCTCAAGAAAACTTATTTCTTTTCAACCAACTAGTTTTTCTTTAAAACTAACTATGTTTCTCCTCGAGAAACTAACTCTCACTCAATTAATTTTTTTTCAAATTAGACCTGACCAAATATTTTAGCCATTTTGAAAGCAAAAATTTAGTCCGACACATAGCGTCTATCATAAAATTGTTTTTATTCAAATGTAAAGTAATGTTTCTTGTTATGCATATTTTAAAAAACAAATAGTTCCTTTTTTGTACAAATCTACGTTGGCTGTAAGATTCTAGTCGGTGCAATATTATTTTTTCAAAACAAAAATTAAAGTATTTTATAACTTCTTCGAATTTACAACCAGCAGTGGCTTCAGTAAAATAATTTTTTAATTTGTAAAATCGAAACAAACATTTGGAGTTTAACATTTTGAACATTACACGAATAGAAAAAAAGAAAAGTTTTAAAAAAAACTTATTATAGAAATAACTAAACAGCTCAAAATTAAAGCAGCTATTCAGGCTATTTTAACTCCAAATTTTTAGTACCCCTCAAGCAAAGGTCGCCTCCGCGTTTCGCGCCAGCTCGGCTACGCGGAATATTGTTTTTAGACAATTATTTTATTTTTGAAAGTCAAATAAAGACTATAAAAATTTTTGTTTGAAATTGAAGGTAAGTTATTTTCCAATAACTCAACCTTTAGAATAGCATCTCATCTTGAACCGTGACCAAATTACAGAACCGGAATTGCCGAAAAAACTTTGTAGCAGCGATCCATATGTAACATCGCAAATTCGCTTTGTCGACAATCCGTTATTTTGAATAACTCGCTTTGTTTTAGCAACGTTCTAAAACGGTCCCTAGTACAACGGTTCTCAAACTGGGGTTCGTGAAGAATTTTCAGGGGGTCCCCAACAGCATTCAGTTTTTGAGATATAGACTCAGGTTGTTCTGAACGATTTAGGTTTTGTTTCACACGAACTCATAACCTTTTGATTTCCAAAATCAAGTTGATTGAATAGCCTTCCACGCGCATGGGTTCTCTTTCTCTATACTTTCGCAAAACTCATTCATTTTCACTAGAACCATCCTCCTTCAAAGCGCGGTCTGTCAATCAGTTCTTGACAACGCACAAGGAAAAAACGCGCTAACGCTAAAGGCGGCTAACTCTTTCTTTTTCTCCAAAAGAGTTTGATTTAGGGTTGTTTGAAGTTTGCTTATCAAAGGCAACCTGCAGAGCTCTTTAATTGTAAACAAGATATAATCTAGATGCGTGTTTCAATCAGATACGAACAGTTAAAAACTGCCAAGAAGCTTACAAAATTACCGTATATCTACACAAAAACTGGTTATCAGCCTTTCTTTTATGTTTCTAATAAATGCGCCTTGCTAAAAAAAATTAGCCTTTGAAGTTATTTAGCTGCTTCTAGTTAGAATTGATGTTATCGTGTCAGTTGTAGTTTTAAGCTTCGAGCTTGGCTACTTACAGTATTTGCTTATTTAGAATAATTTTTTGTCTTTTTTATTAGATTTTCGCTAAGTGTATTAATACAGTATCAAACTCTTCCTATTAACAGCAAATGGCTAAACATCCAAAATACAATAACGAGTAGATTAAATTTGGCTTTACTTCAATTAGCAAAAATGGCATGACCAAGCCTCAATGTGTGTTGTGCAATGCTGTTTTAACTGTTTTAAGTCGAAGCAATGAAACCTAACAAACTAAAACGTCATCTCAATACGAAACACTCAGAACACGTAGAGAAAAATATCAGCTTCTTCGAAGGCAAAGAATTGACTTTAAAATGGCAGAAATTTGATTCCAAAGGATATTTTCAGTAGCAAAACAAAGCCCTTGTTGAGGCATCCTATGAAGCTGCGTCAGCAATCGCTAAACAAACTAAGCCTAATTTTATCGGAGAAATTTTGGTGAAACCTTCTGCTGTGACTATGGTGAAATTGATATTAGGAGAATCCGCTGCAAAAAAAATTGACCAAATATCTTTGTACGATGATAGCGTTAGAAGAAGGATTTCATACATGTCTTTGAATGTTAAACAGCAAGTAATTGAAGAAATCAATGCATCTCCTTTGTTTGCCTTTCAAGTTGACGAAAGTACAGATGTGGCTTTATGCTCACAATTAGTAGTGTTTGTGCAACATATTCATGAATATGATAGCAAAAATGAATTTTTATTTTGCATTTCTTTAAAAACTACCACAAAAAGTGAAGATGTCATGGAAAAACTTTTTTGCATTTTTTGATACAGAAGGATTACAGTGGAATAAATTATGCGGGATATGCACAGATGGTGCACCCACTATGCTTGGTTCAAGGTCGGGATTCCGGACTGAAGTGAAAGCAAAATCTCCCCAGGCAATTGGTTTTCATTGGATCATACATCGCTATGCTCTTGATTGCAAGACCCTATCAATTTCTTTAAAAGAAGTGCTCAACTTAGTGATAAAAATCGTAATTTTGTTAAGGGAAGCATTAAATTCTCATTTATTTAAAGAGCTTTGCAGAAATATGAACGCCGACCATAAATCACTACTATTTTACTGTGCAGTTTCGATGGTTATCGAGGGGTGATGTCGTATGTCGGGTTTACGAATTGAAAAAAGAACTGAAAAAGTTTTTACAGCTACAAAAAAAAAAAAATTTTGTGGCTACATTAAATGACAAAAACTGGAGCAAGAAATTGGCATACGTAGCTGATATCTTTGGGCATTTAAACAAGCTAAATTTAAAAATTTAAGTAATCGAATTAAATCTCATCACGTTTAAAAACACTTGACGTGGTTTTATTGCAAAGCTTCAAAATTGCCGCCGAAAAGTTGATTTGGGTAACATTGCCATGTTTAGAAACGTTTCTAACTTGCATGGAAGTGAAATTGATCCCGCTGAACAGCTTAAATCAGAAATATCACAGCATCTACATGCGCTTGAAGAAGAATTGAACCGTTACTTTCCGAATATGCTGGATGAAAGAGAATTAATCTGGCCAAAAACCTTTTGCTTCTCAACTTGACATCTCAAAGATTTCAGATGATCTTTAGGACGAATTACTGGAAATGAGAAATGATTCCTCTGCATATAATCTTTTAGTGGAAAAACCTCTCTCTCAATTTTGAGTTTCTATGCAACGGTCATATGCAAATATCAGTATGGCTGTATTTAAAATCATTACCCCCTTTGTCTCCACGTACTTATGTGAACGTGGGTTTTCTACACTTGTTCAAATCAAAACGAAAGCGAGGAATAAACTTGATGTGCAAGATCACATGAGACTGGCAGTTTTGTGTGCGCAACCAAAAATAAAAAGGCTATATGCTGAGTTGCAAGCACACCCTTCCCACTAAGAGTAATAACTAACTTATAGTAAATGTTGTACTGGAATAAGCGTTCTATATTTTTTTTTTATAATATTTTTGTTTTGAAGGGGTCCGCTGCTATTTTGAGGAAGCAAAAGGGGTCCGCAAGCAAAAAAAGTTTGAAAACCACTGGCCTAGTAAAGGTTCGTTGATTTCTAAGACAAAGGAATTACTGTAACCAAAATTCCGATAAAGTATACTTTATAGGAACTTTGACTGTAACCAGTAAAAGTTATAGGCAATGCGTGCGAGCAGTAAATTTTTGACGAAGATTCTATTGAATTGAATATCTCTTTCCGTACGGGCTGGTTTTTCGGCCGTTTTCTAAAAAGCCGTGCTCTTTTGTTTTAAAAAAACGAGCAAAAAATGTACTCTAAGTTTATTAAATATTTCCGCTTTTATTTGTTTAAAAAGCAATTAAAACTTTATATTATCTAAAAGCCTGTTTCTTTTTGATTAAAACGATATAAAATTTATAAAAATTGAATGAAAAATAAATTAGTAATAAATAAAAGTATTTACCCTAGTTATTTTTCAAAAATTGCCGTTTTTTTCTTCTTGCGTCACCGTGTGGCAAGATATTTTAACTTGCTTAGTCGCTAGCAGAAGCTAAAGATCTAAACTTTACATTTGAAAAAAAAAGTTTCTCAAAGAGAGAAAAATAAACGATTTATTCGAGAAAAAGCAGTCGACACGTTCACAAATTCTCGTGTACGTGAGTAATCTCGACGAGATTGTATGTGTTTGCACGCGGTTTTATCCAATTAAAGCGGAAAATCCAAACTAACTATCAGCTTCTAAACTAATAGGATTACAGTGGAACCCCGCTTACCTGACCACCTACGGGACCGTCATCAAGCGGTCGCGTTAGCGGGGTGGTCGTGTTAGCGAATTTTGCTTTGGAGCATCCTGTTTGTAGCAATTGTTTGTTGTAAATGTCACAAGTGGCGTAACCCGCAGTAATATCTGGTAGGCGTGATTTCCAACTCTGCCCGACTTTTTTCGTCAACACAGCCACTCTCTCCGCAAATAACAGCCTGAGAAATGCTATGTCGTGTCTTAAACCTGTTTAACCAATCGTTTGAGGCTTTAAAGCCATTTTTCTTCAGAGATTTAGCAAAGTTAGAGCTTTTTCTTGAATCAGAGGCCCACTAATCGGTAGGTTTAAAGACCGAGCTCTTTGAAACCATCGGAAAGTTAGTGAATCGATATCTCCTTCAAATTGAAAGATTCTAACCCTCTTCCTGTCATTCGATAAGTTGTCGTCATATGCAGCCAAAACGTCTGCCTTTCTTTTAAGTGTGTTCTGTATTTGAGTCTTGCTAACGCCGAAAATTTTAGCAAGTTCCTCTGAGATTTTCCCTCACTTTCTTTTTGTTGTATTACCATAACCTTTTCTTTGATTGAAAGTTCTCTCGGTTTCTTTTTACTAAGTGCCATTATTTTTATCAGATACTGCAGAATGAATTTAAACAACTGTTAGTACTGAAGTTTATCTTATAAAATTCAGTTCTGTTTACCACACTGGTCATTCATTGCGCAATTGCATTTTCTTTGTGTGTGTGCACGCGCTCATCTAATCTTATTGTTTTGATCACAAAAGAAATTTAACCTTATTATTTTGGTCACAAAAGCAAATTATTGAGCACGTGTGGTCGCTTTAGCGGAGTTAAATTTGCAGTTTTGGACCAAAATATGGCGGTCCTGGTCTGGAAACCGGGGTGGTCGCGTTATTGAAACAGAATGCAATGCATTACCATAGTAAATTATTTGGGACCGCACTGAAGTGGTCCTGATAACGGGGTGGTCGTGTTATCGAGGTGGTCGCCAACCGGGGTTCCACTGTAGTAGCTTGTAAAGAATTACGAGAAAGAAAGCTATTTCCGAGATATGCAAAAAATAGTGAACGCATGGCAAGACCTGGCAATTCTTCGATGCAGTTTATTTTGCACACAAAATAATACAATTTTTGATGAACACAAATTATTTATTTGAAATGCTGAGCAAAACTTGAGGGGCCAGAAGATGAGAAATTGGAGGGCAATTCCTCCTTGCCAGCAATATTTGTACAACGCCGTGACACAAGAGGCAGATAGTGTCCTTACAAATTGGCATGACAAACCGATGGGGTTAAATCTGTATACAACTATATAATCTCGATCAAAATGTTATAGGACGATGCCAGTAAAACAACAATTTAGATTAGGGATCATAAAAATTTTTAGAAAGAAGCCACATACCAAATATCAGTGCAAATTTAGCAAGAAATACAAAATTTCAATAATTTCAGGGTGGTCCGAATTCTTCACTCTTGCGGGCCACTTTTGAAAAATGTTCGAGCTTGCGGGCCTGAGCCGGCTCGAAACTGTTCAAAATCATGGTGCTCAATCATGGTCTTTACCAGGAATCGGTCGCGGATGTTTGAAAATTTCTGGACTGAATGATAACGCTAGACTCTGTCCCAGAAACCGCCATGCCTTGTTTTAGAACAGTGATTCTCAACCTATTTTTGTAGCGACCCTAATCTTGGCCGAAAATGGACGAGAAAGCTTTGTCGCCCCAATCAAGCATAAACATCTCTATTTTCGTCCCCAAACCTTAGTGATCTCTAAAGAAAAAAAAAGAAAAAAAAGTCTTCATTTGGAATCGGTTTCAGATTTTTCTATTTTTTCCCAATATCATGTTGTTCTCCAAAAAACCGCACAATGTTTCAAATTGTTTCTAAATTTTTGGACTTGTTGGCGACCTAATCAAATTACACGGCGACTTATTTTGGGTCACGACCCAGTGATTTAGAAGCATTGTTATAAAAATTAGCCACTGCGCGCGATCGACAAGACTTGAATTGTGTAAAATTGTTCGGCGGGCCACATAGAATTACGTCACGGTTTGGACCACCCTGATATTGTCAAACCAAAATCAAAAAATTTTCAAATTCAAAACTATATTTTGTAGGGCCGGACCAACTTTTAATTTTTGAAATTGGATTTTAATTTTAAAAAAGGACCCTCACCCCTGGCCTGGAGCGACACTCGTATTGCCTACTTTTTCTCGTTTGATATTTTGTGATCATTTTTTTGTGTATTTTTTTTATATAATTATTATGTATAAATTGTTTTTAGTGTTTTTATATGCTGCTTGCAATAAAAAAAATATTCTTCACTTAGTTTGCTTTCGACAAACTATAGAAAGTCTTGTAGATCCTAAGTTATTTATTTCTTAGATCCGAAGTTATTTATTTTTATTAGCGTATTTAACGTATTTAATGCTCTAATGAGATCTTGGTTTGCTTTTTTCGCTACGCTTTTCTCAGTGTTCTATACTACAGTCAATCAAAACTTTTGATTATATTTTATCGCCAAATTCGCGTAATTGCTTTCGAAAACCTCTATTAACCCAATTTTTTTTTCGACTAAGCTTTTTTCATTGTCTTATAGATCCAAAGCTATTTATTTCATAGATCCGAAGTTATTTATTTTTATTAGCGATTATCAAATTAGATGCTCTATGAGATCTTGGTTTGTTTTTTTGGCTACGCTTTTTCAGTTTTCATATTAAAGTCAATTATCGCCAAATTCACGTAATTGCTTTCAAAAACCTCAATTAACCCAATTTTTTTTCCGACTAAGCTTTTATCATTGTTTTATAGACCCAAAGCTATTTATTTCATAGATCCGAAGTTATTCATTTTTATTAGCGATTTTTAAGTAATTTTGGTATTGCTAAAAATCTTAAACATAGGCTGCTTCAATAAAAACGTAAAAGGAAAGAGGCCATTTGCATAAAGTTGTTTATATTTTGGGATATTCAAAGTTAGGGGCCCGAGGTAAGGATTTCCAAAAATTGGTGTTCTCTAAAAAAAAGAGCTTTAATCTCGTATTTTACTTATTTTTCCCAAAATCATAGTAATCTCTAAAAAAAGGTCTTCACTTTGATTAGATCTCATATTTCATTATTTTTCTCCCAAAATCATACGGATCTAAAAAAAATATACAGCAAAAAGAAACTATATGCGGTATTTTTAAGGGGGGGGGGGGGGCGAGGCAACTGCTTCATTCGCCTCATCCAATATCCACCACTGCCAGTATCAAAACAATTTTGTAGGCTCACCCTTTCATTAGGTGTCGCTGTCATCATATGTTAAATATAATTTTTGTATGTAAACTTGAAGAGTGTATTAAGTAGGCTTTCGCCTTTATGAAGTAAGTGTGCCGCAGGCAAACTCAAAATTTATTAGTGTGCCGTGGTGAAAAAAAGTTTGAAAAGCACTGAGTTACAAAACGATATTGTTATCAAGACCTGTCAAGTCACTAACTAATTCTCAAAGAATACTTGCGACCAGTCAAGGCTGCTGGGATTTTATTCGGATAATATACTAGCATTAGTAACGAAACGTAGCATTAGTAACATTAGCAACGAAATTACTAATAGTAATAATAGCAATAATAATAATGATACTAATAATAATAATAATAATAATAATAATAATAATAATAATAATAATAATAATAATAATAATGATGATGATATTTCCAAAAAATATTTGACTCTAAAAAGAAAAAAAAGGCGAGACAAAGGAGTTTTTTAACTTCGCGTGCTTATGGAAAATGAAACTTCCCAGAAACTAAAATAATTCATTAGAAACGAATCTAACCAGAGCTTGGGCCAAGCATTGGGTACTGCGCAAAGTCGGTTTCCACTCCAGATATTACTTTTAAAAGTCCGTGTGAACTAACATGAAACTACATACTACTTTTTTTAGATATTTCGGTGCTACTAGAGCGTGCGGTCTAACAATTAAATTATTCATCTCTAAATCACGCGGTAGACCTCACTCTGCCACTCGGTAGGTGAGTTTACCGCGTGATTTAGATATGAATAATTTAGTGGTAGACTGCACGCTATAGTACAGGGGTGGCCAACCAGTTTGAGACGAAGAGCCACATTTCTTACTGTGTTACAGCAAAGAGCCATATCATACACAAGGGCATACAAGAAAATTACCCCACCTCTTACTTACTCACGCACATACTTTTTCTCAGCTACATTTATTGTAAATGTCACACACCAATCTGATAATAACAGAATTTTACCAGCCATTTATTGTTGTACATGTTACTTAGTGGGACTTCTGGCATTCCTTGTATTGAGCAATCTTCTTCAAATCGAGCTTGTATTCCGTTGTTGCCACTCGAAGCAATTCTTTCATATGGGTATCAGTCAGTACAGATTGATACTTTCATTTTACGTATTTTAAGGTTGAAAACACAGACTCGCAGACGTATGTTGACCCAAACATTTTCAGTATCTTAAGCGCAGCCTGCTTAACATTGGGGTATTTTTCCATTGGCACACTTTTCCATAACGCAATAGTTCCTTCTCTTAAAGCGAATTCCCTGTCATTGTATGGCTTTTTGGCCCGTGCCATGTTCCAAGCCTTTTGATGCAATGCAAGTGTTACAGTCTCTGAGTGCTTCATAAATTTTTGAAAAAACTGTTTCTTCTTTTCTGTCTCACTTTTCAAAGTGATCAATTTATTTTTGCGAAGCTCAGTCCCTTTCGGAAATTCAAGGTTGATGTTACCGTTGAGTGAGCCGAAGCTGCGCTGAAGATTTGAAACTTGTCCTAATGACGCCTGACATATAAGGCAAAATGGCTTACCACTACGTTCAACAAAAAAATCTAAGCTTTCCCACTTTGTCAAAAATGTCCTGCGTTCATCCTCACATTTTCGCTTTGCTGTGCATTTGTTTTTTGCCATTTTGATGATGATGATAATGATGATGATGATGATGATATACTTATTAACATTATTAAGTAATACGCAATGTACCATGAAGCATGAAAAGGAAACGCTTGAAAAGGAAATTTTGAGAGCGAACATGACACAAATTGTTATTTAAATATACTAATACAATTTGAAACGATACTAATGCACTTAAATATAAAACTAATACAACTTAAATATACTAATACAGAATTAGGCTACTGATTTTCTCGAGAAAGAGAAAAAAGAAATGCTTGTCTAGGAGTAATATTGAAGTCATTTTTATGTAACAATGCACTTTGTGCGTTGCCAAACTCAACATGACTAGATAATTAGGCTACTAATACACGAACCAAGACCTGTAAAAAGAGCCGCATGAAACTGGGCAAAGAGCCGCATGCGGCTCGCGAGCCGCGGGTTGACCACCCCTGCTATAGTAGCACCAAAATTTCAACTAATTAAACAATTTATATAAAGCTGATTTATGAAGCTGTACCTGACTTTGACCAATTTTTTACTTTTACGTTCCGCCAAAAATTCATTCGTTAAGAGACAGACTTTTAATCGTTTATTTACATTTAAAACAAAAAAGAAAAATCAGTTTTATTGAAACTCGACGTGAAGCCATCAATCTCCCACTCATCCTCCTCAAAGCTCTTCTTGTTGATCATCCCGCCGATCCCTTTTCTTAGATAAGATCCATTGGGTTGAAGACATCTGTAAGAGCATTCGGTAAAATAATTTTATTTCAAACGTTAAAAATTTAATTTCACAAGGAAATTGTGACTAAAATAATTTTTATGGCTAATGGGCGACTGTTGAGTTAAAAAATAGTTTTAAAAAAACCGTCAACTTTGATTTGATTATTTTTGTGAGACTCTTGTAAATATAGTTTTCCCATTTGAACAGAGCTTTGATGTTTAATCTACATGTATATTATTATTGTTGTAGGTTACATCTTTGTTCGTCATTATTTCATGCATAACGTCGAAATTGCCTTTCCAGAAACTCGATTAAAACTTATTTAATTCCTGCCTGGAATTTTTAAATTGGTTGAGTCTTTTAAATCTTATATTTACAAAGTTGAATTTAATCTATCTGGTTGAAATAAAATAAAATTAAATGCTTCTTACGCAGAACGACGCGTTCTCGAGCTGACAGCGATTGTTCTGTGGGAGGTGCGACTACTCGTCGTCTAAAAAAACAAAACTATTTACGAAAATCGAAGCCATATGGTTGTTTAAACGATAAAAGTTTAAATAGATCTCCAACATCAGATGAGGATGAAGAGCAAGAAAAAGTATGTTTAGAAATATGAAATCAGCTAAGACGAAGGCAAAACATAGTTTACTACAAAATCAAATTTTACACAAAAAAACTTTTAAAATCGATTTAATAATTTTTGCTAAAACATGAAACAAATGTTGCAAACCGGCAAAGAGGGCAATTGTTATTTTCCACCAACCAAACTCCAATACATTCTTCGTGAAAAGAATGTCCACAAGAAAGCCTGCGAGAAGACTCCATTGGCAAAAAGCATATTGTACATTCATTACCTGAAAAAAAAAATTGATAAAATGTTCGTTTTAAGATGTTTGTTTAAAATAAAAGTCTTTAGCTAGTCCACTTCTATGTTATATCTTTTTCGTAATGTAAATTGATATATTTTGTAAAGACACATGATTAATGATAATTTTAGTATGAAGCAAAAAAAAGGATGTATTAGAACCCCAAAATGTCGCCATAACAACTAAAAAAAATTGTTGAAAACAAATGAAGACTTTTTTGGTCTTCACCAATATAGAACTCTGTTTTTTGTTTTATTGTTTATTTTTGGGACCCCACTCTACTTGAAAGGTAAAAAAACAAGTGAAGAACAAAAGACAGATCTTCGTTTTAATTAGGCCTATAGATTTTTTTAAAACTAAATCTTAAAAAGCGGCGAACTTTTGTAATTTCTTGTCCCTTCTTTTGTAAAGCCATCACAGCACATTGTAATATGAATGAGATTAAAAGTGCTTTATCGTTTTTAAAAAACTGAGATTAAAAAGTCACTAAAAAAACAATTAAAAAAACTTGGTATAGACCATTTTGTGATGACGTGAAAGAAATTTTTATAAAACAAATTTTTTCAGACAAAAAACTTATCTAAAAAATTTTTTTTTATAATCAATTCAAATTCTTAAACATTTTTTACCAATCTGGTATTCAAAATCTTACAAAAAAATCTTTAGTTTAATGTTTTCCAAAAAATAAAATAAAGTATTTGATCATATCTTGAAGATTAAGCAAAACCAAGTAAAAAAAAAAAATGATTAAAAGTTCCAACTCTGAGCCTTTGTAAAACATCAGCCAAACGCGGCTTCATACCTTTTTCTTTATCAGGTTCATCCTGAGAACGACCGTACCAGAGATTCGGAGAATTTTTATAAACCTATCAAAAAACGTGAACAATTTTGAAAACAAAGAACCAACAGAAGTAAAAGGACGTTATTTCATCCTTTTTTTTAATTAGCAAAAAAATTTCGACTTCTAGCAGGCAGCTATTTCCATAAGAATAGATAATATATTTTTCCATAAATGTCTTTTTCAAAATCCTTTTCAGTATCAATAAAAATTATTTCTAAAAGCGGTTTATAACGGTCTTGAATTACTAATTAGTTCAAACTCTAAAAATTAATCAAAAACAAAAAAAACAAGTAAAAAAATGTGCTGGTTTTATGGAAAGCTGCATTGCTTTTTTTAATTGCTTTTAAATTTAAAACTGCTTAAATTTCTTTCCATTTTTTATTTTCATATATTTCAAATTTAATTGATTAAAACATTTATGCTTGGGGGGTTCGCGAAAAAGAAAAACTGTTAAAATTTTTGGCCGCTACATATACATTTTTAAAACAAAATTTCTCAATTTGGTGAAAAGGTTAGATAAAAAAAAATATAAATGATATTGAAGTCAATTTCCTTTTAAAATTTTCATACCGATTTTTTCAATCTACGAAACACAATTGTATGTAAACCCGACAAAAAATTTTAATTTTTTATACACAAGAAAATCAATTAAGTCTTCATGCTTTATTCTTACTTACCATGTACATTATAGCAAGTAGAAAAATATATAAAGGAGTCAATTCAATTACTACCACTTTAGGTGTGAACCCTTGCATTTTCGATACAAACTATTTTTAATTTTTTGTGTGATTAATTGAATAGCTTAATTAAAAAGAAACCTAAAAAAATGAGAAAGCTTAATTTTTTTGATGTAGGCATATTTTTCTGCTAACAAGTTTAATTGATATTAGTTAATCCTGAAAACTTCTAAACAAAACTTGCTTTTGTAAAACTAATTATTTCTTGAAGTAAAAGATTTTTCTTCCCAAAGCTTTTCATCTGACACTCTTCAGGGGAAATCGTCAGAATGAAGTAGAATTGAAACCGAACTAATTTATAAAGGAAGAAAGTAGAGTTCTCATTGGCTGAAAGAGTCAACCAATGAGAGAAAAGATTAAGAAATTTTCAACGAGTATACGAATTCTTTTTGCTTACACAGAAAGAGATTGAGAGATTTAATGAAAGTCGCTTCAAGAGCAGAAAGGTGAAAGGAAGAGCGACCTCGAGCGAGAATAGAAAATTTTTCGTTGCTGTAATGGAGGGCACATTGGGCGTTGTCAAGAAGATGTTGACCAATAGCGGATTCGTGAAATTGTTGTGGGCGTATGTTGTTTTTGCAAGAGCGGGAAAGACTTTGGCGGTTGGCCGAGGTACGAGGATTGGTGATGGATTTGGGAACGTGTTGTTTAATTCGCTCTTCTAGCCGTTGAGACGTGCGACCAACGTACCGACTATCGCAGTGGCACAAAATTTTTTGTAACAAAAAAAAACAAAAAAAAGTTTTTGTGCCACTGCGATAGTCGGTACGTTGGTCGCACGTCTCAACGGCTAGAAGAGCGAATTAAACAACACGTTCCCAAATCCATCACCAATCCTCGTACCTCGGCCAACCGCCAAAGTCTTTCCCGCTCTTGCAAAAACAACATACGCCCACAACAATTTCACGAATCCGCTATTGGTCAACATCTTCTTGACAACGCCCAATGTGCCCTCCATTACAGCAACGAAAAATTTTCTATTCTCGCTCGAGGTCGCTCTTCCTTTCACCTTTCTGCTCTTGAAGCGACTTTCATTAAATCTCTCAATCTCTTTCTGTGTAAGCAAAAAGAATTCGTATACTCGTTGAAAATTTCTTAATCTTTTCTCTCATTGGTTGACTCTTTCAGCCAATGAGAACTCTACTTTCTTCCTTTATAAATTAGTTCGGTTTCAATTCTACTTCATTCTGACGATTTCCCCTGAAGAGTGTCAGATGAAAAGCTTTGGGAAGAAAAATCTTTTACTTCAAGCAATTTTCAAATTCTGTACCACCAAATGTTTATTCAACTAATTATTTGTTTGAATAAATATTTGAGTAAATAAATAAATAGGGCCTAACTAGTTAGATAAATATTAAAGTCAGAAAACAACTGTTAAACTAGTCGAACAAACATTAGTTAGATATTCATTCAATCAAAGTCAAATTAATAACAATTATATACTAATTAAAATGAAAACCGATAAAAAGTTAGATTTATTATGCAAACAAACTGTACCTTAAACAATTATAGAATGAGTTTAATTTTTTTTTTAATGAAACAGTAAAATATCTGAAAACTTATCAAAATTAATAAATTTTAAAAATAGTAATAGTTTTATGTTTTTTCTTCTCTAACATTTTCACAGTAAAAATCCTCTTCAAAAGTTCTCAAGTATAAAATAATAATTTTGTCACTGAGTCTTGGACGCTTTATAGTGTTTGACGTGTGAATGCAAAGCGAAATAATTTACTTTTTTTCTTTTTCATCACTTAAACCAGCGGTTCTCAACCTGTGGTGCGCCTGTAGCTCTTTTAAATGGTACGTGAATGGTTTTTAGATTGCAATAGAATACAGCACCCAGATTCAACTGTATTTTCTAAATATTCATTTGTGTTATTTTAATAAATACATACAAGCTAATTTTTTTCTTTTCATAAATTACAGTATTATCGATTCAGAGTTTGTATTAATACTTGCGGCGTTAAATTTTTGAAAAAGTTGCCCGAGCACTTGTGCCACCATTATTTGGTCAAGTTTAATTCGAAGAACAACCAATTGGAGTGAGAGTAAAAAAACAAAATTATTTGCTTTAAGAGATAAAAAGAGAAAAAAATCTTTTATCTATTTTATTTTTATCTCTATATTTATCCTTCTGACTTGCAGGAAAGCGCTAGAGGCTCTATACGTAGGGCAAGCAATTACCCCGACCTGCTTCCGGAGATGCCAAGATATTAATGTTCGTGTGATATTTTTAATTGAGGTATGACTGTAATTTAGAACTGCTTTGCCAAGACCATTAAGCAGGGGAGAGTGTCGTAAAGTGTCTTTCCCAAGGACACAACAGAATGGAGTGAGTAGGTTTTGAACCGAGACCGTGTCAATCACGATCTCGGCGCTTTAACCACTTGACCTTGCTGCCGGTGAAACCGTGCAAACTGTACTTGCGGGTCCAAACCGAGCACAAAATTTTTAAAATTTTTTAAAATTTGTTAAGATTCTAGTCCGTGCAATATTATTTTTTTAGAATAAAAATTAAAGTATTTTATAACTTCTTCGAATTCACAACCAGCAGTGGCTTCAGCAAAATAATTTTTTAATTTGTAAAATCGAAACTAACGTTTGGAGTTTAACATTTTGCACATTACACGAATAGTAAAAAGAAAAGTTTTTAAAAAAACTTATTATAGAAATAACTAAACAGTTTAAAAATTTAAGCAGCTATTCAGGCTATTTTAACTTCTAATTTTTAGTACCCATCAAGCAAAGGCCGTCTCCCATTTTGCGCCAGCTCGGTTATGTTTTGTAGACAATTGTTTTATTTTTGAAAGTCAAATAAAGACTATAAAAATTTTTGTTTGAAATTGAAGGTAAGTTATTTTCCAACAACCCAGGGTTTTTCAACCTTTTTTGCTGGCCATACCCCTTTATCAAGTTGGAGGGTTCTTTGTACCCACAACAGTCTGATAAAATTTTTCTGGATATGGTTTATTTACACTGTTTTTAGCTTTTTTTTCCTAGCAACAATACTTAAAAAAAAGCAAATTAAATGTTAGCAAAGTTTAATGCTGTTCATTTATCAATACTTTTATGGTTTAATTTAGCGAGACTTTTGTTGTTGCTTCATCTTTAGTATTCTTTTAAGTGATGGTTCAGTTTTGCTCCATATAATCCGTAAATCATCTTCCAGTTGCAAACAATACCTATGCTTATTCTTGATATACATCATTGTCGAAAATCCACTTTCACAAAAATAAATTAAAAAGGAAGTACCACTGTCATGGCATACACAGCGAGACTTGAAAAGACTTTCATTGCAGCACACCGTAAATCCTCTAACTTTAATTTGTTAAATAACAGTTGTAATTTTCAGCCGCTTTTCATTTTTATGAGGTTTTCCTTTAAATTATCATCATCAGGCATTTTCGATAAATCAAAAATATACGGATTTATTTTTAATTCATTACTGGAATCAATTCAGTTTATTAGCTGCAAAATATTTATCGAAATACTTGGCCAACTTCGTTAAATAAGAAATAATATCATTTTTGACATTTTGCGGCAGAAAATTATTTGCAATTTGGTCAAGAGAAGGAAAATTAGCGAAGTTTTTGTTTTCAATTCCATGAGACCACAGAGATAATTTTAGCTTGAAAGCTTTAAATTTTCACAAGCTATAATCACTTTCGTTTGCTGATATTGAAATAACAAAGTGATGCATGACATCGATTAAGTGATATAGGCAACGTTTACAATGAATTCATTGTTTTCAAGTGAAGCAGCCAGATCAGAATTTCGGTGTTGTTAATATAAATACAACTTGAGTGTATCTCGGAAGTTTAAAAAATCGTTTCATTACTTGACCTCAAGAAAGCCACCGTACATCAGTATGGTAGAACAAAATGTCGTGCCTATTTTCGACTGCAGCACAAAAAGATTAGAAAATCCTGTGACTCGTATAATTTTTTCTAATATAATTAACTGTCCGAACTCATGTGCCAAAAACATTTTTCAAAGTTTTTGGCATAGTTTTTGAGGCAAGAGCTTGGATGCGAATCATGCAAGGCGTAATTTTTAGTGTTGGTACTTCCTTCTTCAAAAGAGTAGCAAAACCAGAACGATTACCTAACATAGCGGGTGCTCTGTCAGTATAGATAGAACCAATTAAAATGTAAGTCATGTTCGATAAAAAAAATCTTTCGCCAATTTAAAGATATCGCTTGCAAATGTTGTTGTTGCTTGTAGTGGCTTGCAGAACAGAGATTCTTCACTGATAGTTTCGTCTTTTACATACCTAACCATAGTTAAGAGCTGACACCATTTGACAATACCTGTAGATTCATCCAATTGAATTGAGATTTTTGTTGGACTGTTCTTTATGTCAACAATAATTACCTGATTTAGAATGTCATTACTGATGTCCAAAATCCTGCTCGATATTACATTGTCAGAAAGAGGCACTTGTTATAATTTTTGTTTTGCTTCTTTTTCCAAAACTATGCTTGCCATTTCCACAGCACACGGTTTTATAGCATTTTTAGCAATGGCATGGTTCTTTTTGTTTTGAGCGATTTCATATGCTACTTTGTAGGAGGCAAGTAGGAGCGGCTTATCTGCAGATACAAATCTAATCTTTTGAAAAGTTCCACTCGAACCGAAACAAACGCTTTTATTCTTTAGTAATTCAGAATCTTGACCAGGGTTGACTCTTCCCTGCTTCTTGTCGAGTTGTTCTTTAAGTCTTGAAGGCTTCATATTTGCATCGCACAATACAGCGCTGGAAAGAATCCATTTCGGCTTTTCTCCATCACTGCTTTTTGTCACAGTAAACCCAAAACGTGTGTACTCTTCCTTTCACTTTCTTTACTTAATTACTGAAGATTTAGCCATAGGCTTACCTAATGTCTAAAAATCTTTATCTAAAAAAACTATAAATTAACAAGTTTGGTAATGCTTTGAATATTTCTCCTCTCACCTCATTGACACGAAATTGTTCCGATTAAAAAAATGAAGAAAATTGATTACGTAGATTTTTTTAAAGTTTTTTTTTCAGTAGGAAAATAGCTATAATTAATATTTATTAATTATTTTATCTTTATATTTATCCTCCTCGTCGTCATCGTTTGAAGGGCATCCACTCCAGGTCAGACACAAACAGACTTGCAGGAAAGCGGCAGAAGCGCTAATACATAGGGGAAGTAATTACCCCAATCTGCTTCCCGAAATGTCAAGATATTGCTGTCTGGTTCAAATTTAATAGAGATATGACTGTAATTTAGAACTGCTTGCTAAGACCAGCAGGCAGGAGAAAGTGCTGTAAAGTGTCTTTATCAATGATGAATGACAGAATGACGCGAGTAGATTTGAACCGAAACCATGTCGATTACAATCCCGGCGCTCTAGCCACTCGGCCAGGCTGACGACAAACCCTATAATACATATTATCTTGGCTCGCAAAAAAGTGTCAGAGGCTCTGCATTTAGGACGAATGCTGCACTGATCTGCTTGCGAAGATGCCGAGGTTGCTGTCTGCTTGAACTTTAACAGCTTAAAATTTTTATTTTTATTTTTTTAGTTTCTTTTATAGAGATATGACTGAAATTTAAAAATGCTTGGCAAGAGCGCCAAGGAAGGGAAAGTTGCGCAAAATATCTTTTCCAAGGGCGCAACAGAATGGCCGGAGTAGGTTTTGAGCCACGGTCATTTCGATCGGAAATCACGCTCTAAACACTCGAACACGCTTCCCCGAGTCTGTTCAAGAATAGGTTAAATAGTTGTGATCTATGAACCAATAGGTGTACGCGGAAAAGGGGAGATTTGGGGGTTAAAAAACGCCATTAAAAATAATCGTTAAAGATTCATAGTTGTACCACGAGAGCTTAAATATTGTTAAGATAAAGTAAAGATTTTTTAATCAAAAGATAATTAGGCCTTAAAAAAGTGAAGAGCAAAAAAAGTCTTTACGTTTATTTTACATTTGTCAACAGCATCGTTGGGTGCTTAAGAGCGCCGTGATTGATGACGAACGCGATCGACACCATCGCTATTCAAAGTCTACTCTCGTCATTCTGTTGTGCTTTGGGAAAAACAGTTTACGTCAATTTCTTCTGTTTGGATATCTTAACTAGCACAGGGTTTCTCAAACTATAGGTCGCGACCCCAAATGGGGTCGCCTAAAATAATTTTGGGGTCGCGAAAGAAATTGGCATTTTGAGAGGACACCTAAAGTTGGCGACGAAAATAGATAAATCGCAGTTCGATTCTGAGTGAGGACCTTTTTTTTTAGAGATCACTATGATTTTGTGAGAAAAATACGAAAAAAGGAAATCGATTCGAGGTAAAGACCTTTTTTTTTTTTAGAGAACACCCTAATTTTGGGACGAAAATAGAGAAAACGGAGAGCAAATGGAAGTGAAGACCTTTGTTTTTTAGAGAACACCCTGATTTTGGGACGAAAATAGGGAAAACGGAGAGCAAATGGAAGTGAAGACCTTTTTTTTTTTTTTTTTAGAGAACACCCTGGTTTTCAGAGAAAATATGCAAGCCCAGATCAGACCTCTTTTTTTCTCAGGTAACATAAATTTTTTGAAAATTCTTGCCTCCGGCCCCTAAATTGGAATATCCACCACTGATGCTGTACATGATATTTCCTGCACACGCTTGGTTTTCCACAGGAAAAATTAGCATAAAATTACCCTACACATATAGGGGTCGCACAAAAATTTATTTTTTAAAATGGGGTCGTAGAACAAAAAAGTTTGAGAAACACTGAACTAGCAGACCCAAATTGCAATCATGCCTGTAAGTATAAAGTATGAAAAAAACATAAAAAATTTTAACCGGACAACAATATCTTGGCATCTTTAAAAGCAGATCAATGTAATAGCTCGACAGCTGCTCTATGTAAGCGGATCCAATAATTTTCTGTGAGTCAGGAAATCAGGAAAATAAAAATAATATAATAATATTAAAAGTAACTAAATAATTTCCATTGTTTTTTTAAGTAAATCTTAAAAGGGGCTCCTTTTTTTTGTTGCACCAAGCCTTCGTTTTGTAAAAGACATTACGGATTCTAGTAATCGTGTTTTTGGTTTTCCTCCGCTTCCCCCAATGTACATAACAAATTTCTGAAAGCGCCCTTGTATAAATCTAATTTCTTAAAAGAAAATTCCAAAATTACTTCAAAGTGAAAGTAAAAAATTGTTAATATGAAGAGGTAGAAAAGAACAACATCTTAAAAACTATTTTGCTTAACAACTTGCCTAAAAATAGGCAGAACGTAAACAAGGCGAAATACCTCAAGAAAAACCTACAAGTCGTTGAACAGTTTTCACTCGTTTCCATAATTCGGCATTATTTCTTATCTTTTTAAGGTGCTTTATTGGACAAATTCTATTGTTTGTGAACAACATATCCAAAAAATCTAACACGTCCACACAAATAGCTGAGCTAATCTTTCCTTTACGTATATAGGCAAAACATAATTTCTCCAAAGACCCCCAAAATAGAAGAAAAACTTCAGTTTTCAACATCTTTTTTGGCATGAAGAAATAATCAAAAATTTTTCGATTGATGTATAAGGTGCTCAATAAAAATCCTTTTAAATGCTAATGTTATTACCATTAATAAGCGGTGTGTATTTTAAGGAATTCTTCTTACAAATATTTTAATTCATTTCTAATAAGTGTACTGTACACCTATAACTGTTTTACATAAGAATGTCATGTTTTAATAACGAACAAATTCTAAAATTATATAAATGATTTCCCATATGGCTTCACAAAAATTTTATAAAAAATTAACTACCTCTCTGGCCTATTTCTTCCGTGCTATCTATTTGTATACACGCTTTCCCTCCCATTTTGGGTAGTTTGGAGTTTATTTCTTTGGCATTTTATTACTTTTGGTTTTATATTATTCGGATTTTCTATTTAATTTTAGCTCTTGACTTTGACGATAGGATTCCAATTTACAAAAGACTTCTCTCGGTGCTTTAATCTTTTTTGAATTTTGACATTCTGTAAAAATCAAATTGTCACTTCAGTCATTTTGCCTTTCAGTTTTTTTTTCTTTTTTTAACATTTGCAAAAATCACACCGTCACTGACGAGACTTCAATAGTCGAAACAGCTGTCTGGCGGAGGATTTTGATACCCAATAATATTTTCTGTTCTTAATTAGGCTATATGCACTAAGCTAAGCTATACCTTTAAAAGTTTTTTCTATTGTTTTATGACAAGATTACCTTTTCTCTTTTACAAATTGAAGCCCCCAAACTATGCTTTTAATCTTCTAATATTTGTGTCTAGATAAAAAAAATTTTTTTTTTTTTTTTCTCAAATTAGCTAGCTTGATTATTGTTTGCACTTTACCAAGTCCATTTTCACCAGTAATTGTCCTGGCTGTTGAAAATTAGCGCAATGCGGTCGTAAACAGCGAAGTACCAATGTGATATTGGTCGAAATCGAATGAGTCTTTGTACGTTTGCACAGTAATGTGTCATTTGCCTCGATGGTAAGAGGTCAAATTACCCCTGTGTGTGCATTTTCTCGATCAATTGAATATATTGCAGGCCAAAAGTGATTTTGGTTATATTCATTAAAGCAATGGCAGAGTTAGGAGTGATTCCCTATACTCATCTTTTTATACTATTTTATCAGCTGATGAAACAGCTGATAAGTGACAGGTTTTATTCTTCTTATTATCTTTTAATAACCAAAATCTTTTTACTTTCGATCACTTTTTATTTATATTCGATACTGTTTCTTTTTTATTTATAGTTATCTGAAAAAGTTGAACAAACGAAAGGTTTGGAGTTAAGTGATATTTACTGTGGCTGAGATTTTTTGTTAAAAATAAATTAAATCAATATTTTTTTCTTCAAAAGAAAAGCATTTCAGAATTGCATTTAAAAAATTTATTAAAAAATTGGTTTCCCATTAAAAAGGTTTATCAATTGCTCAAAAGGTCTAAATCAGGGGCGTCCAAGCCATAGCCCGCGCAGTATTTTTTTAAGCCCTCTATCCCGTCAATTTTGGCAGAATTTGAAGACAGATTTGATGTAAAGACCTCTTTTTTCTTGTTTTTTTTTTCAAGTTTTAGAGATCGCTATGATTTGGGGACAAAAAGTGAAAAATCTAAGACTGATTTCAGGTGAGGATCTTTTTTTTTTAGAGATGACTATGATTTTGTGGGGTGTTTTGTTTGTTTGGCCCACCAATATTTCTAATGAGTCAAAATGGTCCTCGGCTCAAAAAGGTTGGACACCCCTGGTCTAAACTTTAAACTTACACCATTTTATTTTTTTATCTAACTGCACAATTTCCTGATTTCGCGATTTTAAATAAAGACTGATTTCAACTCTAAAAGTTTTGACAATTGTATCTTTTTTATTGGTTTTAAGATATTATGTAGTTTGGTAACATTTAAAAAAAAACTTTTTTTAATTTTTATGTTAAAAAATGTCAATTTTCTCATTTTTTAGATGGGATATTTTTAAAAAATTCTGGCATCATTTTAAAGTCAGAGATGAACAGCAAGTAATTATTTTTTGTAAATGTAATTGCAATTTAATTCCTTGAAAAAATAGCGAAATCGATAACTGAGCTGCAAAATAATGGCTGTAAAAGTTACTAACTATGGTGACTTTGTATAGTTACAGAATAAAGTTTTCATGCACAAATTTGGCTGTCGTGAGTGACGTAGTACTTTGATAGACTTTTTAAAACTTGCCAGTCTTTCGCAGAAACGAATAATAATGTGCTGGATAAAATTGAAAATTATCCGACTATTTACATAAATTATTATTTTTTTGTAACAATAATAACACTGGTCAACAAAAAATAGCTTTTTTTCTAAACCAGAACAAGAACACTTATTTGTGGTTAACAACGGGGCGCTGATTCCAAATCTCGAATTTGTTATTTTTTACTACATCAGGTTTTAGAGATATGAGGGGATGCTGGCATTTTATACCATACAAATTCCAATATCTCTGCCACTATCACGGAAGTAGCTTAGGTTTTGACATACGAAACAGATGAGTGATGCTGTAATTGATACTGTTAAGGTTAATAAAAGATTAAACTAGCAAGTTTAAGGTACCGGTATGGGTGTTTATTGATAGACTTAAAATTGGACATCGGCCAACTCATTTTTGTTTATTGTAGTTTTATAAAAAACTGTTTATTGAAAGCCTTGCAATAAACTGCTTTTGGGTGTTCTTAAAAAAACTGCTAGTCTTACATGAGTAACATTAACAAAGGCTGCTTATGAATACCCTTAAAAAAGTTTTTTTTGGGTAGCCTTTAGAAAAGCTGTTTAAGAATAGCATAGCAAAATGATTTCTTTCGATCTGGGCACCACTTAGAACTGCAATCCATACCAATTATAAGATAAAGATTTAAAAATGTTAGGCATACGATTTGCGTTTCTAAGCATGGTTTGGATGATCACGGTACAACATCCAGCAAAAATCACGAATCATACCCTCATTCCAAACTCCTTGATACCTTTCCTCCATTGCTTAGATATCTTGGTGAAATCTTTCATCCTACTCATTACTAACTGCTTCAAGATTTTTAGGAAAAAACGCAAGTTTTGAATGAAGAAAATGCATTTTCAAAGACTTGCAACATTCCATCTCTTTATGCCACATCAAGCAACTCTGCAACACCGTCTTGATCTGCAACTCCGCAACTCTGCAACACTGGTGACTTAAAATTTCCAATAAAACTCAAGCAAATTCATCTAAATATATTCCAGGCTCGTAGTTCTAATGTATTTAAAGTTTTTTTAAACTCTGAGCCTTCGAAAACGTCCCAAATTTGTGGACCAACAATGATTTCTTCTTTTAAATTGGCTTGGGTTAGTTTGAGAAATTTTTTTAAAAAATTCAAAGCCATTGGAAGGGTATTTATCTTTCACAAATTTGTTTGTTAATCCTAGCTTGATTTGCAATGGAAGCATTAAAATTTTATCGGGATTTACTAAAAGAATGTGTTGAATATCTTTTATTCCATGAACATATGAATTCCTTGTCGGCGATTCTTTTGTTTTATAGTGTTGTGTAGTGGTACGACTGTCCCACAAACATAAAAAACAACAGTGTTTAGTAACCCATCCTTGCAATCCCAATAACCTTCTAATGATTTTAAAGTCCCCATAAGCTACATTGGTAGTCAGAATGGTGGATCGCATTCAACAAGATTTTAATATTGTCATAAGATTAACTGAGTAGAGTGTGCAGTAGGGATGGAGGGTTTTATATTTCCAACACAAAATAACCGCTTTCAAGCTTTGACTAATCAATGAAGCCTTCATTCATCCACAATGTGAACTATACAGCATGTCGGCAGCGTGGTCGAGTGGTTAAAGCACCGGAATGATGATCAGCATAGTCTCGGTTCAAAACCCACTTGCGCCATTCTGTTGTGTCCTTGGGAAAGACACTTTACGGGACTTTCTCCTGCTTGATGGTCCTGACAAGCAGTTCTAAATTACAGTCATATCTCTATTAAATTACTAACGGACAGCAATATCTTGGCATCTCCGGAAGCAGGTCGGGGTAATAACTTACCCTTTGTATAGCACCTCCGTCGATTTCCTGCGAGTCAGGAGGATAAATATAGAGATAAAAATAAAATAAATAAATAAATACATAGAGTTCAAAATAGCCCTTTAATATCATGGCAGTAAAAAAAACCGGTCCCTTAACTTTAAATATCGAAGAAAAGTCCCTTTTGCATTTCCTGCAGTAACTTACTTTGACATCTTTTTCAACCACATCTTATTCTTTTAAAGTTGATGCAAGAAAGTCTATCTTTTTCTTAGAAAGACATAAATTTCTAATTAGGTCATTTAGATGTTTGTGTCAAAATAAGATGAGATTATGAATATATTTGAGAATTTTGAAAATACTATTAACGTAGGCCTCCCTAATTTACTTGTAGACCTACCTATATACCTGTAGAAATAAATAAATATAAGATGTTGCCATGCATTGTTAATATCATTCTCTCCTTTGCGCTGGCCCATGCTCAAGCATTTTTTATATTTTCTACTTAAACAATAACTTGCAAAACTATCTACTTCCATCCTCACAATGCCACTTAGCGATTTTATTTTTGTTGTTTTATCACTTAAAAATGTTATTCTATGACGTAGTATTGCAATGTTTTATTGTATTTGGCCTGTAAAAAGGTTAGTAAAATTAATTTAAAATTATAAAAACAAAAATATCTCAAAAACGTGGTGTGCTAAAGGTAAAGTAAAACATTTTTTGGAATCAGCGTCAAAAATACTCCTAGATAACTATGTTTTGTGCATAGTTTATGTTGTATGTCTATTTTTGCATTTTGCGAGGTCGGGATTAACCTTACTTTTTGTTTCTAGATGCGCCAATTTGAATAGACGTTTGGTGGTACAGAACTTGAAGACTGCGTGAAATAAAAGATATTTAAACTGAACTGAGTTTTAGCCAATGAGAAAAAAGATTGAATTTCAGTATTAATTTCTGCTGATCCAACTAGTGGACCAACTCCTAACAAATTAAGTGTAGGCTCCAAAACCTACAGGGGGGGAGGGACGAATGGCCCAACTACCGCTATCTTAAATCTAAGAGACTATGAATAATTTCGAATGCGCGAAATTATTACACCAGCGAATAAATAGCTAAATAATTTAATATAAAAGACGAGAAATGCGAAGCACTATGCTGCCTGCTCCAGCACACCAACAACGAGCAAAGAAAAACGAAAACACACGCCGATGCAATAGTTGCGATTCAAAAATTTTATAGGTCACCTAAAGCAATGTCATATATTAAAACTATTCATAAACCCAATAAGATGTGACTTACCAAATTATTCAAGATAGCGGAAACTTTCTTCATTAAACGAGCGAGCAAAATTTCCGTGCGCAATCAAACCTGCTACTTCACTGAATGAAAGGAATCTTATGCGTGTGAAACGTGGTCACGATTAGAATGACGTGTACCGTCCTAATTATTCAACCGTAAACTAGGTCACGAAACTAGGTCATTGATTTGGTCGCAACATTAAGTATTCAAGTTTGGGGAATATTTTACGAAAATGATTTAATGAAATCCTCGGGAGAATCAGTACCTAAACTGATATTATGGCACAGGAAACTTTTTCGGTTGAACGCAGAAATACCAACTGATGCGTTGAGCAGCATCAAGAAATGTAGTTTCGATGCTTTTCCGAACATATTTACATTGATGACCATTTTGTTAACTCTTGCAGTGACAACATCACTTGTGAACAATCGTTTACATTACGCAGACTAAAACCGTGCTTACGAAAGACCACTGGTACCACTCAAATGAATAAACTTGCTTTATTTATTTGTAGGAGCTACACACCTTGACCTAATGATGTAATTAACAGATTAAGCGAAAAAATGCGTTTGAATATAAGCCTGTAAAAAAAACTTAAGGCTCCAAAACCTCCTTACAAATTTCTGTGTACGCCACTGCATGCCAAGAATTGTTCTTTGCATTCGATCAATTCGATTATCCTTGTTTTTTTTTTCGGGACATCGAATTTCAGCTTGAACTGGAGGACCTGCGAGTACGAGACGGCAGAAAAGATTTATTTAAAGCTCGTGGCAATAGTGGCCGAGACGAACGGATCGTGGAATTGCTTCACGCATCTGTAATGCGATTGTCTGGGCATATGTCAGTATCTATGTTGAAAATTGTAAATTTATTGACATACACTTCCTTCGCAATTTTTTCAGCCAAGCAACCGTTTAGGACTTAAAATTAGTGCTCGCCGCGCTTTCGTCATTTCCCCGCGACAAGAAAATTTCCTGGTTTTAGCTTAAACAACTTTCCGCCGAATTGTTACCTACTACTACCACGATACCACGAAATAGTTTAAGATACAAAACCAGATACTAAGTAATTTATTCAGCGCATAAACATTGCTGCATCAAAAGCCAAAATTCATTCAACTTCAGAATTTATATTTGATTGTGGTGGGCTGACACTAGACTCTTGGTCGATCTGCTCTTGAAGATGGGAGTAGTCATGTTGGCAACACTGGACTTTCCTATCCAAACAAATGAACAAGATGATGATAGCCAACAGCGAGAGTCCAACCATTGCGTAACTGATGCACTGCCACACGAAGACGGCTTCCTTTTGCAAAATAGCGGTCATGAACTTCATACCCTCCCCAGCACATCACAGCCACTATGCTATATACTCGCCTTGTAAGAACTCTCCGTTGTGCCGGAAATTTTCGCGGTAACGTTAAAAGAATAGCTAGCTGTTGCTTCCGAAACCTCGCCCGATCCATCGCTGTAAAGAAAACAATGAAGAATTCCGCAGAGTAGTTGCCACCAGCGTGTTGCTCACCTTGTAACAAGTTCTTGACCACACACTTGATTGCCAATCAAGGCATAACTAATGACCAACAGAAGCTTGAAAGGAATATTCATGGCAAATCTAGAAAAATCTTAAAAACGAGTGTGACCCTGATTATTTTCTTGAAAGCAAATTCGCAACAATTAGCAATTTTTATTTTAAATCTACTAAACACCATTAAACCAACTTTTAAAGAAACATCACTCCTTTACAAAACGTTCTCTTAAAAATAAACGACTTACCAGTACAGAACAAAATTACAACCAGTTATTAACTAAATCCAATGCAACTGAACGTACCAAAACAAAATCTTTGAAATTTATTTGCTGATTTTTACAGATAATCATCGTTTAAAACTTGCTTTTTTTCCATTTAATTAGTTACTATTGAGGCATAACTCGTTTTCTGCTTTCAATTTTCTTTTCTGATTGTAAATACAGTCTCTCTTAACTTTGAAGAAACCGGAGTTCAAATCCAGATAAAGTTGGTTTTTTTAGATTAGATACATCAATAAAAACAAATCAACATAAAACAACATTTGGTCTAAAGTTTATAGTTCACATAATTAGAATAAACTTATTCTTTAACTTAGTCACTTTTTACAAAGTAAATGATTCTAATTTTGTTATATCTTTTCCAAGCATATTTATATGTTTTAAAAAAATTATGTAATTTTTAATAACTCAAAGAAATTCTTCTGAGAAAACATTTTCGCAAGATATCGCAACACGCGTGGTCGAGTGGTTAAGTACCAGGCTGATAATCAACATGATCTCGGTTCAAAACCCACTCGAGCCATTCTGTTGTGTTCTTGGGAAAGACACTTTAAGGCACTTTCTCTTTCTTGGTGTTCTTGGAAAGCAGTTCTAAATTACAGTAACACCTCTATTAAATTACTAGCGGACAGCAATATCTTGGTATCTCCGAAAGCAGGTCAGGGTAATTGCCTACCCTATATATTAGCGCCTCCGTCACTTTCTTGCGAGTCAGGAGGATAAATATAGAGACAAAAAAAATAACACGATGATCTACTTGCGAAAATGATCGAAAAGTTAAAGTTCACTATTCAACCCGGATGTTAGCGCTGGTTTTTTGCGTCGAGTATTCGTACAATAAGCATAATGATCGTTTAAGAAAAGCATTCAAAATTCAAGTTAAATGCGTTAATCGTGTATTAGATGGCATCTTTGTTTGTATTATGCCACAATTAACCTCGAAAAAGCATAAACAACAAAAGCTTTCTTACTTTATTTATTCTGCCATATTGTGTCGAAATTGCTTATCATCTGGAAAACAAATTAATTGAACTGAACAAACCGAGCCAGGCCGCATAGAAAGTTTAGGCCGAATAAATTTAATCTTATTATTTCTTAAAAGAAATAGTTACAATAAACAATCAAACAAAGTTTATGATAATGATTTCAGATTAACTATCAATAAAACGTCGTTGAAAAAAATGAATTTCATCAAGTATTTAGGAGTGTTTTTCAATAATAAACTGAGTTGGGATGTTCATATTGATAACTTATGCCATCAAATAGCTAAAACCAGTGGTATGCTCTGCAGATTGCGAAATTACGTTCCGAGGGAAACCCTTTGTCTACTCTATTATAGTTTAGTTTACTCACGAGTCCAATATGGGATTTTAACCTACGGCACCGCATCCAAATCATTATTGCGTACTCTTGAAGTCAGACTTAATTGAGTCATACGAATTATTACCTCCAGCTCCATTTATATACCAATTAATTATTTATATAGTTCATTAAACACTTTGAAATTGATAGATATAAACCACTTGGAACTAGGAAAATTCATGTACCAGTTATATAACAATAAACTACCTGTAATTTTTATTGAATTTTTGAATAAAATAAAAAATGTTCATGATCATTTGACTAGGCCAGGGTTGTCCAAGTTCTTCACTCTTGCGGGCCAGTTTTTAAAATTGTTCGAGTTTGCAGGCCTCAGCCGGCTAGAAATTATTTAAAATTATGGTGTTCCCTAAAAAAAGTCTTCACTTGAAATCAGTCTCGGAGGTTTGAAAATTTCCGAACGGTATGGCCAGCGACGAATATTCAAAGTTAGGGGCCCGAGGCAAGTTTTACCGAAAATTGGTGTTCTCTAAAAAAAAGGGCTTTGTTTAAGAAGAGCTCGTGTAAGCCGACAGCAGCAACGCTTTTTTTCCATTAGCGACCTTTGAGGAGAGCAAATCAAACAACCATTGTCTACAGATTGAGGGGGATGCACTTTACTATAATGTCAGCAATTTTATCCGGAGATCCAAATCTGCTTGAAAATTAAAACTCAGTTGACCCAAAAATTCTTCTTACATTATTGACGTCTATTTAGCCTAGAACTTATTTTACATTAATTAAATTAAAGCTTCAACTGGTATCAAGCTTACACTTCTGGCAATGGGCTCCAAGTGCCGAGTTTATGTTGCCGAAATTTTTCTCTAACGCTACGGTGGTTATACTTAAGTAGCTTTGTCACCACGGCGCAATTTTGCAAAATCATGGACATGACACGTTTGGGTAAAAAATAGATGCCGCAAAATCATAACACGTTTTGCAGTAGAAAGTGTGTATAAAGTCTGGTTTGAGTGTTTACAATATAGACCCGGAGACTTCTTTGTGGGGATTCCAAAACTTTTAAGACCCTCCCTCTTTTTCCTCTTAGTAGTTGCGCGACATCTTATAGTAATTACAGCAATATTTGGTGTAAAATTTCAGTTTACCCTCATTAAATTGGACAGCTTGGAGGGAAGGGTGTCCGACTTAACCGAAGGCCTATAGGCCATAGCCTATAAACATGCCTAGGGCAATGGAATTTAGTTGAAATGCCCTATTATTATATAGGCTATTTTGTTTTACTAAATTTACCTTCATAAGATGTAAAAAAAGCAGATTTATTTATTTATTTATTTCGGGGAATTAAAGAAAACACTGCAGAACCGTACATTTTTTTTTACTAAGTACCATACCATACACTGAAGAATAAACATACGAACAGTTAAATCTAGTGAGTAAAAAACAAAGTATCGCTGTCAAAGAAAACGGCCGCTAAGCCGCGTCGAAGAAAACTGCCGATTTGAGGCATTTTAGGTCATACATTTTTCTTTCGGGTTAAGGCCTTATACAACGAGAGCCGGTTTAAAACTCTTGGTAAGCGTACACGGCTCATGGCTTAACTAAATCTTTCACGTATTTGCAAACCAAAGACTAAAAAAAGGTTTTTCAATCCAAATCGAAAACAAATTCGATCGTCAAGTGAAGAGTGAAAAAATGCTTTTACTGCAATCGGAGATAATTGAAACCAACTTTTTCTTCCCAAAAAAGCTAACTGAAGATAAAAATAAAACAGTGTGATTATTTTTATTTATACGTAAAAACTTATTTTTTCCTTGTAAATCTAAACGAAAACACTGCTATAAAGGCTGTAAATTATTTATCAGTTATTTTGAATTAACTCGAACAAAAAACTTTTCCTGACTTGTTGTAGTACCACAGCTGTTAATTCAGTGTTTTTTTTTTACAAAACCAAAAAACATATTTAACACAATTTATTTTAATATTTAGTATCAAAATAATCAGAAAAATAGCAAGCAACAGCAAAATAATATAATAAAAATAGGACAGTAAGGTAAATAAAATTAAAAAGTTTATTTGTGGTTCTTTTTCGATTATGTATACAGTAAATTCCAACGTAAAACTATATTCTATAGATCAAAAAAGCTTAAGAGTAAATATTTAAATGTTCAGGTTTTTTTCGTTTTTCAGCTTGCGCTAAAACATAGCCAGTAGTTTTGTTACTAACACTACTGTCTTTGATACATCAATAAATTAATTTAAGCATAACAAAAAATTTGCATAAAAGATACTAATTGAGCTGTAAAGCTTTCGTCAGTAGAAACCTTGCAGAAGTAAATTGAGCGCAAACAAGAGTCTGCTTGTCACATAAAATTTATTATAGAAAACAAAAAATTGTATTGGCAAGAAAGCAATTTTTTATGAAGTTTCAACAAAGCAAGATGGCTTGTTCAAGGTATAAAGATTGCAAACAGTACATCTACACACTCTCAAAAAAAAAACTGTTTCATATTAATTTTTTTTAACTGAACAAGCTGTTGAATACTTGCATAACTGAGTTATTTGTTTGCTTTTCTATTTTCTTTACGGTTTTTTGATTTAGCAAAAAAATATGAGGCTAAAATATTCAGCTAATATGCAGGACTTTTCACGAGGCAAGCGCAGAGGCTACTGACGCAGCTCTCTTTGCATTGAGGATATTTGGAAGAACGAGATATTCCAAACATTAAAAGGCTGATAAATCCAAATGCAACAATTCCAATCAAGGCTGCTAGTACTATTAATAGAACAGCCCACCATTCGAGGCTTGACTGTTCAGTAGAATTAACCAGAATTTCGCTTACAGTAGATGGAGTCGTTGTGCTTGCAGAAGCCTGAAAATGGATTATCAGAGGTTTTATTGTAAAAAAAAAATTTTGTAAGTACCAAGCAATGCTAAATGATTGCGGTAAAAAAATAACAATACAAGAAAAGATAGAAATAAATGTTATATTTGCAATAAATAGATTTTAGTTGATTTTTAATTTTTATACTATTGATTTTTTGATCTTAACAGATAGGCATGCCATATTTCCGAAGGGGCAAACCGGGACGCTCTGTAAAAGAAACTAATTCTTACCAAAAAAGTAGTGTTCTCTAAAAAAAAGAACTTTACTTTAACTCTGCGTCAAATTTCATTATTTTTGTCCCTAAAACGTAATGTTTTCTAAAAGAAAAAGAGGTCCCCACTTTGAATCTGTCTTGGATTTGTGGCGGGATTTTTGGCGAACCGGCCGAGCAAAGCCCTAAAAATCGAGATTGTCCCGTTAAAATGGGCACGTATGGTAAGCCTACTAATAGAGATAGACTGTAAAAAAAAAAAAAAAAACATTAGGAACTTACGGAGACATCGAACAATATCGTTAATCCCGTGGAAGTTTGCGGATTAAGGGAAACGAACAAAGGAAGTTCATATCCGGAGGAGTCGAATCCTGTTATTGAAAGCTCCGTAGATGAACTTGATCTTGCTTTTCCTTGTCGCGAGTTCGCAGTGAGTGAGGTCTGCCCTCCCTAACCCAAAAATATTTTACTTAAAAGTTGGATAGACCCAAACAAAATGTGAAAAAATTTAAAGAGATCAGTATACATTAACTTTATCGTCACAATCGACCTAATTATTTACACCAATATCTCCTTATGCTTTTGTTTTACAATTAGAATCTTTATCTTCGTATCTGACGGAAGTGATGAGTGAATGATGAATCTGTTTAGAAGAATCAATTGAAATCTAAACTTGATCGTATTGCAGACAATTAATCATTACGAGCTGTAATTGAACATTCAAAAAAAGCACGTTTCCTTATATTTCCCATGTTTTGACATTTGTCTCATCATTTAAATAAAGATTCTTTTAAATCTAAAATAACTAAATCCAATCAGAAACATAACTAATTACGTTGTAATCACTAGGTAGCTTCAATAAAAAATCTTTTTAAAATAAAGTAAATAGCAGCAAAAATCTGTCTACCGATGAAACGGAAACAGCGGCAAGGTTTAGGACCGACGAAGGATGTGGAAGAGTGCTGAGATAAACAGTCCCAGCCCCGTTTATGCCGGTTATGCTGATCGTCGTCGATGTAAACGTCGCGATACGGATCGAGAAAAACTTGGAAGGATTAGAAGGAACACTTAATTGAGTGGAAGCGATCAACTGCACAGAAAAAAGTATTCTTGCAAAAGTTAAAATAACACTATGCTTATAAAAAATCAAGTTACAAAAAACAAGCTTGATTAAAATCGCATTACGTTCACATGACAGCTTTATAGCTTTATAGCTGTCATGCGACTATAAAACCGCGACTTCAATTCGCTGTTTTCGTATCTCGAAAATTAGTATGGAAAAATCAGGCTACTAATATGATATTGATAAAATAATTGAGCCAAATGCTCTCGAAGTGGAATTGGAAACGGAAAGCACTACACTGACTGGGGTGTCACTCTTAATATATTTTATCATCAACATTTTTAAAAAGCATTAAATTCCACTTCCACAATTTCGATATATTCAGCAGTTTTAAAGGGTACTTAGAATTTCATCAAAAAAAATAAACTTCTTACCGGAACATAAACCGAAACTTTGCACAGCTCGGTAGAAAATCGGTCAACTAAAATTGAAGTCAAATCTTTGTAGCTGTTTAGTAAATAAGCATATACGCTTGAGGGGTAACTCGCAATCGTGTTTATTTCTTCATTTTTTGTTTGTAATCCTATTCCTACTGCAAAGGTTGTGATTCCGGCTGACTCCGCCTAAATACAAAGCAGCAAGTTCTCCAAAAGAATCTTTAAAGAAAAAGGATAGAAGTGTTCTAATAGTGAAGTCAATCACACTTACGTCCGCAGCCGGATCCAACACCGAATCGGAACTATAACCATCCGTCAAAAGAATGAGAATCCGGGGGACTCTTTCGCTGTACGGACGCGCTCCGTTGGCTTCCCTAAATCCATTATTTATGACTCCGTCGATGGCAGCCCCGGAGAAAGTGCGGCCTACAAAAGATGAATTTTGGGCTTTTTTATTTTGGGGCTTTTTTATTTTGAGACTTTTTTATTTTGGGGTTTTTTATTTTTCACCATTTAAAATCTTTGAAAGGATTCATTTAAGCCAATTTTTTTTCGAACGTGTTTGATGAATTAGTATCTTGTACCGCTAATTTTGGCAGCGTGGTCGAGTGGTTAAAAGCAACGTGATTGTAATCGACATGGTTTTGGTTCAAAACCCACTCGCGCCACTCTGTTGGGTCCTTGAGAAAAACATGTTCCGGCACTTTCCCCTGCTTGGTGTTCTCGGCAAGCAGTTCTAAATTTCAGTCATATCTCTATAAAGCTAAAAATCCAAAATTGAAAATTTCAGCAGAACAACAGCATCTTGGTATCTTTGGAACCAGGTTGGGATAATTGCTTGCCCTTTGTTAAAGATGGGGAAACCTTATTATCATTACTAGAGCCCACTTTATATTAGGCGGTAACAAGAAGGTCGCATAAGTTGAATTACTCAAGAAAATAGCGTCATCACTTTGAATCGATTCCGGTTTTTTTGATTTTAATGCCTAAATTGTAACAATCTTTGAAAAAACTAAAGGAAAAGGCCTTTACTTTGAACTTTGAATCTGTCCCAAACTTTTTGATTTTTGTCTCTAAAATTTAATGATCTCCAAAATAAAATAAAAAATTTATTACACTGGTCAACACACAAATTTTTGCCACAGATATTATATTGATTTTAGGGTATATCAGGTGCGTAGATTTCGAAAATGACATTCATTTTTGCTAGTTGGCTCTAGTTTTTGAGATAATTGCATTTTTTTGTAAAAATATTACTTAGACTGTGTTATATGGCATTGTTGTTCATTTAATGCTATTTAATCAATACTGTACGCTTCGATCTTCTTTTGTAAACGCAGTAAAACAAAAATGCAAAGCATCCATGCAAACTACAATGCTAAAAAAGGATGCAACAGCAATATTTACCGTTAGTTTGCAAGAAACGTATTGGAACTAAAACCCACTATTACAGCGTATAAATGTATGTTGCCGTTATTTATTTAAACAAACGAAGCTTGAAAATACTGAGCTTTAACAACTACCATTCTGTCAAATCTACGAAACCAATCGCCTCTTGTAAGACTTTCTAGCGTGAGGAGCAAATGGCTTATGTCGTTGAAGATTCCAACAATAGTCCGCCATCATGTGGGTGTCCCATCGTCCTTGATACCTTTCTTCCATTACTTTAATGTCCTGATGGAATCTTTCTCCTTGCTCTTCACTTAATTCCCCAAGATTTTCTGGAAATCTATCTAAATGACTAAAGAGGTAATGAATCTTGATGCTCATCTTTGCTCCCAAACTTTGAAATTTTGAAAGCATATCTTCAACTATCTGAATGTAATTGTTTGCTTTATTGTTTCCCAAAAAGTTTTTTACAACCACAGTAAAAGAAATCCAAGCAGCAAATTTCTTCTCAGTCATAGATGCAGTGAAGTTTGGATCGTTCATCAGCTTTCGAATTTGAGGACCATCAAATATTCCTGCTTTTAGTTTTTCATTGCTCATCCCTGGAAATACTCTGCAAATGTAATTAAAACAATTTCCGTGTACTGGCAAAGCTTTCACAAACTGCTTCATTATACCCAATTTGATGTGTAGAGGTGGCAAAATGATTTTTTCTCTTGGGACAAGGGGCTCATTGATGACATTACATTCATTAACTGTTAGTGTAATTCTTTCAGGCCATTCCTTCTTCACCCAGTGGTCACTGCGAGCACGGCTGTCCCACAAACAAATAAAGCACGGATATTTAGTATAACCACTCTGCTGACCAAGCAAAAAGTTGACCATTTTCAAATCAACACATATTAACCATTGGTGGTCACAGTAGTTCAATTTTTCTAGCACTCGTTTAATATTGTTGTATTTTTTTTTGAGCAATGTAGAGTGGCCAATGGGAATCGAGGCATACTTGTTTCCATTGTGCAGCAATACACACTTCAAACTTCTTTGTGAACTGTCTATAAATAAACGCCAATCTTGAGGTTTATATTCAGGTATTCCCATTTTTAAAAGAAGTCCTTCAACATCTGAGCAGAAAACAAGCCCTTCTTCTGAACGATAGTACGGAAGTAAGTCGCTCTCCCTTGTGCGGTAAAAGGTTACTTTCGTACCAACATTAAGGCATTTCTTGTCTTTAAGCCTGGATGCCAATACTTCAGAAGCTTCTTTAGATAGATTAAGATCTCTTATGAGATCGCTCAGTTCCTCCTGATTAAACTGCTTCGGACTGGTCGAACTTTCTTCAAAAATGCTTGAAACATCACTTTCACTACAGCTTTCTGAAGCTTGGTGGACAAAGTCCCATTCTGATGGTTTTTCTGGAAGATGACTAAATTGTGGCACGGGTATATCTTCACAGTGGGGTACAGGACGCCTAGCAGATTCTAAGTCCGGGTAAATCCATGATTTTTTCTTGTGACGATTAAAACCCTTCAAATCTACCATACAAAAATAACAATCATCAAAGTGGTTTTTCTGTTCTCGCCACACCATTGGCACACCAAATCTAAAGCTTTTAGTTTTTCCTTTTGTCCACATTCGTAAGTGCTCAACACATGATTTGCAGACAACATGTGGAGCCCATGGCTTGTCTTGGTCACCAAGTTTAACTCCAAAGTAAGCACGGTATACTTTGCGAACAAAATCTGTAATAGACCTTTTATACTCTTTAAGAATATATTCTCCACATATGTAACAGAAACTGTCAGGGTCATTACAACAACTTCTTCTTTTTGAACAACTCATAGCAGGAAACATAAAGCAATTGAAGGGTTTAGAACGAAAAGTAACTAAGTCACAAAATACTGCTTTTGAGTAAATTGCATTTAAAGTTTTTAAATGAGTCATAAAATCAGGTTTCACAGCGATTTTTGTTTTTAGGATTATTAAGCATTTACATATTGTATAATGAACTTATTTCATCATTTACAGATATTTTGGATGAACATGTCAGATGATATTAATAAAATACTAGATTGGACTTAGGCACTTTTATTGTGATTTTATGGACTTAGGCACTTTTAACCACAAACTATGGACTTAGGCACTTTGCTTTTAAAGTCCATTAGTCATATTTAAGTAAAAATACTTAATATTGAATTATTTACAAAGAGAATTTCAGGACACGTCAAAATATCCAAGTAATCACTCTTTTTCATTGTCCTTGTAACTACCTTATTAGATTTATTGGGTAAAAATTAGCTATAACTTCTGCAGTTGTCCTGCTATATTCTGCCATTTCATCACTGCGTAAGGCTTGTAAAATCAAATGCTCCATAACAATAATACTTACAAACTGTTTCTCAATGTCTTAAAAACGCATATGACACTAAAATTGTTAGGTCCGTAGTCAAAGCACTAATAAGATTTATGAAAAAAAAATTCGAAGCAGTAAACATAGGGTGAAGTTTAATTTAAGCCTCTCCTTCTGTTCATTACAAACAATACTTTTATTTACAAAAAGTTTATTGATGAAGTTGATGCTTAAATTTAAACCCTCTCAAACAGGAAATGTCTGTTAAAAATTTTTGAAAATGTATAAAATGTCCGACATATATTTAAAATACTTTGATTTTACCATTGCTCACAAAGTACGCTTATGAGTAAGCAAAGGTTTGCCAACCTAGCTTTTAATTCTAATTAAATTCTCTGTGTTTACTTCATTCTTGATTACTGTATTCAATTTAAGAACCAAACATATTAATAGAACATTCGTGCATATTTCTTTGAAGCCTACACCTATATATGAGTAAACTAAAAATGAAACCTAATTTACCAGTTTTTATGTTATATAGTCAAAGCACCAAGCTACAATATTAACAAAATTGATTTCGTATCACGTGACTAAACCTTACAATGTGATTGGATAAAATGGACTTAGAAACTTTTAAAAGAAAAATTTAGCATTTCCAACAAAACCTTGCATTCAAAAAAAAGACTTAGTAACATTTTTTAGAAATAATATTTTGCATGGCGATTAAGGACATTGAAAGCAATGCACTACAATGGCTAACTCAATTCGGGTAAAAATGTGACTTAGTTACTTTTCGTTCTAAACCCTTCAATTAAAACTGAAAACATGAAAACCTAAATATAGTAAAAGTTACTGCATTTCAACTTTTCATTAGAATTTTTTTAGACTCCAAGATTGCTAATGGTCAGTTATTGACTTTTCTGCTTTGTTAACCTTTCTAAAAATGAGACAACTGGTCCTTTATTGCAAAACAAAATCTCCTTGTCAGCACAATTGCCTCTTACGTGTAGTTTATATGGCCGTTACTGAGCTTTTATAGCCAGTTATTGTGTATGCATTATCTCAAAAACTAGAGCCAATTCAGCAAAAGTAAAGTCATTTTTGGAATCAGCGCACCTGATATACTATAAAATCGTTGAAAGATCTATCGCAAAAAGAAAAAAATATTTTTTTGTTGAGCTGTGTTATCAGTAGTAGTCACTGACACATAATTCTATTACTGTTTAAATTGCCATAGGCCGCATGTGGCTTTGAAATCCTGTGAGACAGGAGAATAAAATAAAGATAAAATGAAATGAAATCAGTTTCAAACTAAAAAAAAAACTTTTTATTAATTTCGTCCGCACTAACCTGATTACTGCTTACTGCATTCAGCAAAGTGTGTATAAAGTTTGGTTTGAGTGTTTAGAATATAGACCCGTTTACTTGTAGGGAAGTTGTAAAATGTAGATCCATATACATTCATACATACATACATACATAAATACATATATACACCAATATAAACACAGAGTGTTTACAATATAGACCCGGGGACTTGCAAGCATTGCAGCAGCGTGCCTCAAATAAAAATTTTGCCAAGGACGCAATGGAAATCACTCAGGCTGACCGAGAATCGAACTCGCAACCTTCTGCTTGCAAGACAGAGAGCTATCTCACTAAGCTTTTCCGCGACTAACCTTTAAGCACTTGCGATGGCCAGATTTTCAACTAAAACAATATTCAGTTTTGAATAACTTTAAAAAGTGCTTTTTACTGGTTTAAGTTAATAAAAAACTTTGCTCATTCTTTTACCTAGTTACCGCATTTCGGTGTTTCAGGTCATAGCCGAAAAATTTGTTATTCTCAATAAAAAAATAAATAAAAAATCTCAAAATTACGAGACTGATAATTGTCTTATTTGAAAAGATTTTTTCAGCTTAGATTTTGCTTTTGTAAAAGTCATAATTGGTTGGCGCTTAAACAACCGCTGTCTTGCATCAAAGCTGTTTAATCAATGAAATTATTGCATCATTTTCGGTTTGTCGATTCATCAAACAACTTTTAGCGCTTTGTAAAGGAAGGCGTGTAGCGAACAAGCTGCTTACTCGCGCTTGTTTTATATCAAGCATTGTAAGTAAAGATATTTGGAGAGCTTTTTATAAAGCACCAGTCTGTCCAATATTATGTATTTGCTCAATATGCTGCTTCAGCAATCACCTCACAAAGCCTCGATTCAACTGACTCTAGTAACCCATTGTTGTGTAACAGGCAGAAATTAATGCAAGAAATAAAAAAATAAAGAACTGTTTGGGTTTCTGGCTTTTGAGTCGGTAAATTTGCTACACAAAATAAGCTGAATATTAGCTTTATGTTACAGAGCTATTTTTTGCACCATTTTTTGAAATCAAAAATATCTGGGAGCGTTTTAGAAAAAGTAAAAAAAAATTTACCAACTAACTTGGTTAGGACGCTGCCATTTAAAATAAATTTAAACAAAATTTACCTCTTCGATAAACCGTTGTATTTACGGCTGCCTCAAAAGCATTGTTATCGTGGTGTTGACCCAGATCGCTAATGGTTGTGCTGTCAGTGGAATAAGTAGATAAGCCGGTGCGTATTGCTGAGGGTGAAATTTCAAACTTTCTTGAAAGTTGTCTGATAAAGCTCAAAGCAGTTTGAAAATGTCTTTCACCAACACTGCTCGAAACGTCTACTAAGAACCAAATATCCATTTCCTTTGAAGGACACTCTATTGTCAAAAATTAAAGATAAAATAAAGTTGATGGCAGTTGAAACAAAAAAATATGCATTTGTCACAATAAACTGAGCTTGTTGTTTTGAACTAGAACTATATAAGAAAAGTAAAATAAGTCTACGTAGAGTTACGGGTAAACTACGGTTTGCGGGCCAAATCCCAAACATTCAATATGAACGGTGGAAAAAAGCAAAGACTTTTTGAGTTTTCACCTCCAAAAATGGTAAAATTAATTACCGGTAAATAAAACATGGTGAAGACCTTTTTTGCCCCTCAAGCTAAAAATTATCTTCTGAACCATTGTCAAAATCATTTTTTGAATTTGGCCCTCGAGCTAAAACGTTTCTTAAACCCTAACGTACAGTATGTCAATTAGTTGATTTGTAAAATTTTTTGACCTTTTAATATCTAATATTCGTCAAGTATTCTTAAAGAAAAAGCCTAAATGCCACCTAGAACTTGAAAAAATATTTAATTTTGTGTAGATGGATCTTTTGATTCATTTTAAAATATTAAGAGTTGTGGGTGTTCCAAAAAATAAGCATTACTAGCCAACAAGTTACAAAAATAATAAAAACATCGTTTAAATGTACTGAGCTACCGCATCTTTGAAGCAATGATAGGAGGAGTTGAACTTAACTTGATAAACAAGCAACTTACTACATTAAATTATAAACAAAAAATATCTAAACTTCTTTTACGTTTTGAAGTAAAGTCAAAATTTATTGTTGATCTTTGTATAAAAAGCGATTCTTACTTCGGGTTGTTTCGTAATTGTTTATCGTTATTATAAACTGCATGACGTCACCACCCTCGTGATAATTATCCGACCACCACTGGCCTTGCTCAGCAACGCTGCCCGGAAACGGGGTCGATTTGAACGACAAAGTTAAATACAGTCGAAGCGCAATTGCCGAATGAAAAGGTATCCTGAAAAAAAAAAAAACATACTGACTGTCTCAAAACTGCATAATATAAACTTGCATATTAAACATATGAACTTGCATATAAAACAAGCAAACTTGCAAACCGTTCTTACTGCATGCAACTGCGTTGATTTTATGATATGACGATGAAGAAATGAAAGAATATCAACTTTAGCATACAACCATGCAAAACTCCTCACTCGATGGCTAACAAGGGCACATGACCGAGCAGGTTTATCCACAGTTGGAGTATCAAGACTGGACCGTACTCGTACATCTGTCCACGTCACCGGTCAGTTTTCCAAAATAAAAAAATAGATTTATTTGTTAATTATCTTTGACGTTCTTCTTTTTCCTAAGGAAGATTTTGTAATATCATTTCACGTGTTGATTTTCGTGGCGATTTCGTGGTGACATGCGGACAATTAAGCTATACAATGTAGGCGATAATAATTTTGATTTTACGATTAACCCGTGGCCATGTTCAGAGGATCAAAGGAAGGACAGCCGAAATAAATATGCGAAAATAAAGCTTGGAAAAATATCGGTTTTAAACTGAGCGCCAAATGAACCATGGAGCAAGCGGATACGTTCTGCACAGTATTTCATAAAATTAATAAGCGAATGCAGCGTGCAAATATTAACTTTGCTTAACACTTTATAAAACCAACGTAATTGCATGCGGTTTGCTAAAGATGAGCTCGCTATAATTGCATAGATGGCGCCCGAAAAAATTTGATTTTGACCAAAATTTTTGTATGTTTTCCCCCACCCCCTAGGGCTCGTACGGCTATGACGTAAAAGACGATGACAATCTTAAGTTTTAGATCAAAAACTTAGCTGGTAGCTTTGATTCTCAGCTATTGTTCTATAACTTGAAAACCCACATAGAGTTTGAAACACAACACCAGGAACACGTTGCTTGGTTGTTTGTTAATCAGCTTGCAATTTGAGCTGTGTCACCTGAGGTCAAAGTTGTCAAAATCAACAAAGGCTTCTCCATAGTACGATCGAATTCGAGACAATGGAACCGCTATCGCGGTGTCAAGAATATTGGCTTGAAGAAATGGAATTGTAGAAGACGGTATCTTAACAACAAAAGCGTTAAAATAACTTTAAAGGTCAGGTGCACTGTTCAATGTTCACTGTTTAGTTTTCATTCAGATTCTCCAATTTTGATTTGAATATTTTTTTCATTGCGTAAAAAAAAATTTACGGAATTCCAAACAAGAATCAAGCTAAAATCAAAAGTAATTTGATGGTTGGCAAGGCCAGTAGTTTTGACACCAAAGGCATTGCTATATTTCTTATACCGCTGCAATTTAACGATTGGCTTAAAACTCTTCATTTTCAACATTAAGAAAATTATATTTCGTTTAAGAAAAAAATTAATTTTTCTCTATATGATTAATCGCTTTTTCCTATAAATTTGCTGAAGGCAACCTGCTTTAAGTCTTTTAAAATCAATGCAACATACGAGGTGCGAGTATAAAATAACGAGACTAGGTTTTAAAAGTTAATAAGAAAACGACTTTTTTAGTTGCTCAAAATCACATTGTTAACTAATAGTACTGTACATTCATGATGTTACCTTGCAAGTTTCAAACTAAACGTTTGTGTAGTGTTTTGGCAAGCGCCGATTGAAGTACTAAGTACGCTTTCTTTCGCGCGTTGGAAAAAAGGTGAGTTGCAGAATGTGCAAACGCTAATTGCAGCAAAACTTTTTGTTTCAGGCTTAAAAAAATCTTAAGCGTAAAAATTGAGTAACGAATTAAACTGAAGTTTATGGTAAAATTGAACAAATCAGCCAGCGAAACTTTTCAAACTTTAGCTGAAGTTTACGGGACAGAAAGCATGTCAAGAGCACGTGCCTTTGAATGGCACGAGAGATTTCGTAAAGACCGAACTAATATTGAAAATAATGAACGTTCCGGACGCCCAAGCACATCAAAAGCAACTGAAAATACATAAAAAAATAAAATCGACTTGTTCGACAAAATTGTCGGCTCCGTATTAGACCGATAGCAGAAATGACGTCCATTGATAAAGAGATAGTTTGGCAAATCTTGCGTGACAACCTGCAAACGATAAAAGTCGCGGCCAAGGTCGTGCAAAGGCTTCGGACTCGTAAACAAAGAAAAAAAAACGCCAAGGGAGCAGTGTGATTACCTGTGATGACACGTGATGTTTTTAGTACGGCCCTGAGACAAAGAAACAGTCCATGCACTGTAAAACCATAAACTCAAGATCAACAAACGAAGAAAGCAAAAAAATGCAAGTCAAAGTTAAAAGCAATGTGGATTGTTTTGTTTCGATATTAAGGGTGTAGTTGTGGAGGATTGGGTTGCAGAAGGGTCAAACGTGAATCAGTACTACTAAAAACGGGTTCTAGAAAAATTGAGAGAAAAGGTCCGTGGAAAGAGACCAAAGTTATAAAAAATGGGTTCATCCTTAACCAAGACAATGCACCAACACACACTGCGCTTTCAATAAGAACGTTTTTGGCGGAAAAAAATCCAACACTTGATCATCTCCCATACTCACCTGATCTAGCACCGAGTGACTTTTTTCACTTTCCAAAATACAAAGCTGTCCTTTAAAGGAACAAGATTCGACACTGTGGCACAAGTGAAAGAAAAAATGACGGAGGTACTACGACACCTTACGAAAAAAGGTCTTTTACATTGCTTTGATCGGTAGAAAATCAGAATGCAGCAATCCGTTGATGATCAGCGGGAATAAATCGATTAGCAATCGAAATGAAACGTTGTTTTTTGCTCAATGAAATTCCTTTCTGTTATCAGTCTCGTTACTTAATAGCTGCACCTCGTTTGTGTTAGATTATTTGCAACAATGACATCATAAAAATGAGTTATATGTGAGCTTTAACCCTGAAACTTGGCAAGCTTTTGAACATCAAGTCACATGACATATTGCTCTGACTATTTATGGGATTCACTTGTGGACTAACGTATATTGACGTAATAGCTTCATGAAAAAGACAGCCATTCGGATTACACCTTCTTAGTTTAAATTATTTCGAAATCAGTTTCAGGGCGGAAAGCTTTTATTAAATAAGAAAGCTTTTTTGTAAATTTTATGATTTGCAACCAAACTTTTCGCCGGTAAATTGTCGTATATCTCACCTGCCAGATTCCAAGACTTGTGTTCGAATTTGAGTAATCAGTTCCAAAATTAGTTTCTACTTTGGCGATTCGATTCAAAAAACCGTAATTGTTTAAAAACACATTTAGGTGATCCAACTTGTCTACGCAAGCATTTACTACTTCTTCGCCGTTAGCGCCACGAACCACTGTTTGGTCAACAGAACCAGCAGTGTCTTCAAAATTTCTAAAAGAAAGTAAATTTTTTTGAAATTGTTTTGTCGTTTTTTTGAAATTCTCTTTTGGAAAAATCTTTGAAACTAACTAGAAAATAAAATAATTCTTACCTTACTAACACCGATCCATATATGGCAACAACTGAACAGCAAAAAATAAACCATGTTTGAAAAAAACTCATTATCTTTTTATTCCTTTAACCTCATAGCGGGACATGGGAGTGGCAGCAAAAATTGAATTATGACTCACAAAAGATTTTAATCAATCGTAAAACAAACAGCTACAAATAAGATAGGTTTACCCTTGGTAAACCTAAATATTTATTTATTAAAGTCAGACAACAATTTTTTTGCTTTTTCTTAATTTTTTAAAGTTAGGTTTGTTTAGCTTTACTCAAACTTTACAGCTTTTTTTGTGCACACTTTTCTGAATAACATTTACAGCTTACTTAGTTAATAAAACTCCATTTAGAATTTAAAAACTTTTGACGAAGGAAATACTAGCATTCTTCGGAAAGCAAGCGCTACTGTTTTTTGAAAAGTCAACTCACTTTCTTTAAAGGTTTTAGGTAAGATTCTATTGTGTAACTGATCCATAAAGAATTAAAATCTTTTGTTTCTTAAACCTTTAACTAGGCATTCAGCTCCACTCGTTAATATAGTTGACACTGAACATAGTGATCTATAACACAATCTATCAAATAGCAACTGGTAGAACTCTGTCCATTTTACAAGGTTTAATCGAAACTTCACAAAAGTAATGCGAAAGACTAACTGCGAATCTTTTTGTCACTATAGAAAAGCGAGAAAGGACTTGAACCTTATTTCAGTCATATCGAATCAATTCCGTCCTGTATGTTTAAAGTTAGTGTCATTCTATTGTTAAGTCCTTTTCAAGTAAGTCAACAAAATTTAAGTCAAATATTAAAATTTTGCAAGACAAGAACAGAATATCTTTTGCGATAACCTTTAGATTATTTTTTTAAAGCATTGAAAATGTTGACGTCAGATAAGTTCACAATGGTAATATAAAAATATAATAGACTAACATTAAACACTTTTTCTCATATTTTCTAAAGCATTGAAAGTTTCGAACTACTCTAAAATTCATTCTTTTTAGGTAAGACTTAACGTTACCACCTGCCTTATTCTTTCTTTTGTTCATTCAATTATAATTTTATTTTTAATAATTTTATTACCGTACCGACTCGCAGAAAAAGATCCAAGGCGTTATATTCAATTAATTAACATTGATTCCGCTTTTACGAGAAGCTGAATGTCAAATAGACTCAATTCATCACTTTAACTTCACAAAGTCATTTTCATCAATTATAATGAAATGCAAAAAAAAACTAAAAAACTAAATTATCTGACTTTATTAATATTACAGCGAAATATAAACGAGGCGAAGTTTTATGCGACGACAGCAACAGTTTTTCTTCTTCAAGCTGGCTTATACGAGGTGCAGCCCCTCTCACATTGCATTGGAAATCATCTCCAAGCGCATCGAGACTTAGCACCTTGTGAAAAAATTTCCCGATCGTCCTAATTGCTTTCTTGATTGTAACTGCAGTTGCTATGCTTCACGCTTTTAATCTAAACTTGACAGCTAAGAAAAATCATACTCTATAGAAAGCGACTTATTTTATCTTGTTTATTTTATTTTCATATTTGTCCTCCTGATTTGCAGGACAACGACAGAGGCGCTGATACGTAGGTCAAGCAATTACCGCCACCTGCTTCGGGAAATGACAAGTTACTGCTGTCCTCTTGAAATTGATAGAGATATGAATGAAATTTTAAACTGCTTACCAAGCCTACTAAGTCTACTAAGCAAGGGAATGTGCCGTAAAATGTCTTTTCCAAAGACACAACAGAATGGCGCGAGTAGGTTTGAACCGAGACCATATCGATTACCACCCCTGCGCTCTAACCATTCGATCTAATCAAATTCCTGACGAAATCAGAAACGTTGTCACAGTAAGTGACGAATAGTTCAGGTTTCTAGGGCGAGAGAGTGAACATTTTAACAAAACATTTTGTTTGGGAAAAAGAGGATTTACGGAATTTTATTAATTTATATCACAAACAGGGCCGATACAAAGTGAAAAAGAGATAATATTTCTTATTGTTTCAATTTTATTTTAAATATTTGACACTACAAATTAGGCATCAGCTCCAAATCAAAGTTAATATTCGGCTGCGTTTACCACGTACCACAGAAAACTACTTTGAGTATCACTAATGGTACCCATACCACAGATTGAGAACTTATGCTTTAAGGTGAACAAACAATTGAATTAAAAATTATTGTAAAATTCAGCAGCAGCACCTTAAGCCTAACCAAAATATTAAATTAAAAAAAGCTTTTATAACTTTATTTAGCTGTTATCTGTAAAAACAAATTTTATTTTATTTGAAAAACATTGTTTTATTTTATAAGTTTTTGGGACTTTGATAGCGCATTAAAATTTCAGTAGGAATTAAGAGAAAAAAATTTTATAGTAGTAAGATATTATTGAATTTTAAATTTCTAAAGTACTTTGCAGAAACACATTGCCTTTCTTCCCGGCAGAGTCGTATAGGGCAAAGTGGAGCGTGTTGTCACAGTTTTAGGATTTTTAACATTGTACTTTTACTGGTTGATATAGCAATGATTTTGCCATGGCATTTTATTCTTGCCTATGTACCCTCTGTAACGGCAGCAAAATAATTTCTCAATTCCAAACACCTTTTGACAAAAACAAAGTTAAAAAAAAATTTTTTTTGTGACGACTCGCCCCATGCCGGGGCGAGTCGTCACAGAGCAAGGGGCGTGTTGTCACATAATATTTCCTGCTTTTTAAGAGACTTAATGAAAGAAAACTGCAATGTTTTAAACGAAATATTATTGAAAACATTAAATGAACCAATTAAAAACAAGCCATAAATTAAATATTCTCGCTGTGAAACAAATTATGTGTATAACAAGCATTTTTGCAAAAATGTTAACCTTTATTCAACGTTATAATGTTGAAGACAAATGCTGTATGAATTTCTTTTTCTTTTTTTATCCATCTCCATCATTTGGCCAATATAAAATTTTTCTGTCGATTTGGTAGTAAATCGGACCAGATTATAATCATCCACCTTTACATCACTTATTTGCAATTGTTCGGAAAATGAAGACACCTCGGAGTTGTCAGATTGCTCGACACTGACAACTGTGACAACTCGCCCCAACCCATCCATCTTGATAAAATTGCAAATGGCAACTGGTAGAAGCAGGCTATTAGTGCCTAGACTTTCAGCAAAACTCTTAATATACTAAGGTATAAAACTGACATTATAGTATCAGTATCAGTATCAGTATCTTTTATTTCTGCTCCGCCACAAGAAAAACAGAAAGAAATAAACAAACATATAGGACTATAGCAGAAGAAGAAAAAGGAAGAAGCAACAAAACGTTAAACGTTATAACATGCAGACAGTAATATTTGATATAGTAGTTATAAGAATGGTGCATGGTTGCAACACCTTGCAACTATAGCTACTTCTGTCCACGCTGCTTTTATCTAGACAAAACTCAATTTTCAAACGTTAGCAAAATATACATCACGTGCAAATTTTATGATGATTTTTCAGTTTAGCACTGAAGCTGCGTGATTTTTCTGCAAATAGAAACCTAAAATGAAGATGGCGGGAAAAGATGTTACTACAACAAAAATAGTCTCCAAACAGTTAGTTAAAGTAGGAAAAAAATTGCTGTGACAACACGCCCCATGTGACAACTCGCCCCACTTTGCCTATATATGACGAGCAACAAATGGGGCACGGGACAATTTTCTATTTGGCTACATACGTTCAAGCACTTATTATCCCCCCGGTATAAAAAAAAATAAAACGATACTAGGGGGGTATGTAATCAGGAGATAAGTGACGGGGAGTATGTGACCCGGAGGTCAGTGACCAGGGGTTAAGTGGCCTGATACCGTGCCGCACACGCTTTCCATAAGTTCTGTTTTTTAAAATTGCGTCTTATTGGCAATATTTTTGAAAACTAATTTACATTTTAAATCACTTCTTTGAGATTAAAGCATTTACCATTGGTTTTTAAAGGTTCAGTTTATTTCAATGGCCTTTTTTCAAACTTACACCACCAATTTTTTCTACAATTTTGGTACAATAACTGGCGCATATTACTTAATTGCATTTGCTGAGTAAAGTGATCTGAGGCTATGCATGACCTGGCTTGGCAAAGAAAGCTTAAATTAATCATAAGAAAGTCATTTTGTCTGAATTCTGAACCATAAATTTTGTCTGAGTTCTGAACCATAAATTTTGTCTAAGTCTTGAACCATAAATTTTATCTGAGTTCTGAACCATAAATTTTGTCTGAGTTCTGAACCATATCTTCCAGTAATGAAGGTTTCGGAATTGGTTTCGAAACCGATTTTTCGTGGTGTCGGTCATAATCTCAAGGTGATGCAGTTTCAGTTAATGTTGTTTTTTTAAATTGGTCTCAAGAAGGGACATTTTTTTGATATTTTTGTTACTTGATATGATTGTGATAATTTTTAAATTTGGTTACGAACGATACTTAATTTACTAGTTTTGTAACAATTTAAAGTGATGAAAAGCAAAAGGTCGGTTTGTGACTAAAAGCTAAATAACTTGTCATGATTACGCGTATGCCGAATGCGTGGTTGCAGCACGCTCGGCTTATGCTTTTATTTTGTCAATCGTCTTCGCTTCTCATAATATTTATCGTGTGAGATTTTGTGTGACGGCGTCTTTGTGTCCCACGGCGTGCCGGTCGATAATTTGGATATTCGCTCATGCTCACCATATAGGCCTATAGTGACATGCTGTATTACTCAGGAGACAGACGACGAAATAATGTATAACGTGATAACGCTAGTCTGGCACAGAGACGTGTTTTTATCACAATTAATTGATCAATTTTATTTAAATACGCTTTTGTAATATTGTGTTAGGTTTAGTTTTAAAACAAAAATCCCAAATCCTAACAAAACCGACCTAAATTTTCGTTGCGCTTTTTGTTTGTTTTTTCCGCGCCGCTTTCAGTCTGAACCAAACTAAAGGTTTAAATATTTTAACTTAGCTAAGCATGAAAACTTTTGCGCTCTGACATTTTTTTATTCTTTCTGTTTTTAATCTGACCAGTCTTTCAGCTTTGCATTTCTGCGCTTTTGGCTTTACACTTTAGCCTACTTTTTCTGCGACCGCTTTAAGTCTGAACCGACTTTAACAGTAATTGATAATAAAATAACGACATTAAAGTTTATAAATATCTTGTTTAAAAATATGGCTAAATGAGAAGAATTAAAAAATATCCTGCTCGCATGTTTCCTTATCAAAATAATAGTCTATGCAAAAATCTACCTTTAGCAATGAAAAAGGACCAAGCTGAACTGAATAATAAAAAAGAAAGCTCTCATTGGTCCAGAAGGTTTGACCAATGATAATCCACAAATCTCCGATTTGTTCCTCACCCACCTCAATCCTTAGTTCTTTCCGTTTGCTCAACAGGTTGGGCCTACTCATGAAAAAGAAACAAACCATTTCCTTCTCTTCTTAAACATCTGTGTAGAATAGGTTTAAATTTGTAAAGTCGTTAGCCCATGCAGAAAAACTCTTTGACTAGCCTGACTATACGAGGTCTGTTCAAAAAGTATCCGACTTTTTTGTATAAAGCACACAACACAATAAATTTTGCAAGTTTTATTCAATCTCCTTCAAAATATTCCCCTTGGTGGTTCACACACTTATCCCAGCGCTTCTGCCACTTCTCAAAACACTTCATAAACTCCTCCCCCGGAATGCTCTGAAGCTCCTCCGTCGCTTTTTTCATAATGTCTTCTCTTGACTGAAATCGCCTCCCTTTCAGAGTTGTTTTTAGCTTAGGGAACAGCCAGAAATCACACGGTGCTAAGTCGGGAGAGTAAGGAGCCTGTCTAATAAGTGGCATGCTGTTTTTGGCTAGAAAAGCTTGGACCACATGTGCAGAATGAGCGGGAGCATTGTCGTGGTGAAGCTGAAAATTCTTTGCTGCCCACATGTTTGGCCGCTTTCTTCGCACAGCATCATGAAGGCGACGTAGAATCTCCAGGTAGTACTCTTTGTTGATTGTTTGACCTTCTGGTGCGTATTCATGATGCACGATGCCACGGGAATCAAAAAAACAGGTCAGCATAATTTTCACATTGCTGCGGACTTGCCGAGCTTTTTTTGGGCGTGGTGATTCCGGATGCTTCCATTGTGATGATTGAAACTTGGTTTCTGGGTCATAACCATAAACCCAGGTCTCATCACCAGTGATGATTGTCTTGATAAATTCTGGGTCATGATTTGCAACATCCAGCATGTCCTCCGAAATTTCCTTCCGGAGTTCTTTCTGTTGCTCCGTCAGCAGCTTGGGGACAAATTTAGCCGACACTCTCCGCAGGTTCAAATCCTCAGTTAGGATTGAATGAACTGAGCCTGTGCTTATTCCCATTTCTGCAGCAATCTCTCGTACTGTTAAACGACGATCCTCCAACACTTTTTCACGAACCTGATCCATCGCCTCCTCGTTTCGGCTTGTGGATGGCCTTCCTGAGCGAGGATCACTTTCCACTGATGCACGGCCATCTTTAAAGCGTTTAAACCATTGCTTTATCTGAGTTGGGCTTAAGGCCTCATTTTCAAAAGCTTGTTGAATCTTTCGAATTGTTTCAACTTGAGTATCACCAAGTTTTTGACAAAACTTGATGCAATACCTCTGTTCGATGCGTTCTGTCATTGAAATGAAATTTTCTGAAAATCAAAAAACCGATGAACACGTACTACACGCCTGCACTAAATGCTTTACACAGAGCGATACGAATGACGAATCGGCCTGAAACGCTTCACGATTACGCGTGAATGTATGTGTGTGCAGCCACGCTTTGCACGGGCAGTTTGCTCATACCTTATTGGCGAGAGGGAAAAAGGTCGGATACTTTTTGAACAGACCTCGTATAGATTGAAATTTGTTTCAACACCAAAGACTGTCGACCATAAGCGTAACCGCCAAGAAATATAGGGAAGGGATACTGTTTTTGCCTAAATCTTATTGACGTTTTCCCGAATCACGATTTTCAGCACTTCACCGATATGAGAGGTAATTTCGTTTCAAATTTAAAATGAAGGCTAAAATGAAAAAAGGTTTACCTTGAATCTATCTTTGATTTTTCAATTTTAGTCCCAAAAAAAATTGAAAGCTAAAAAATTCTGATTGTATCCAAATATTCTGTTTTTTTTTAAATTTTTGAGACTTGAAGAGGCAATTGCTCTCTTGCCCCTAGGCTTGAACGGCTATGCTCTTGACCTTGTTGGACGCACAGAGCTAAAATATTGGTCGATAACTGTCTGGGCCCCCTTCTGGCTTCTTAGCTTTGGAATTGCGACTACAAGCGCTCTTCTTCAGATCTTGAAAAATTTTAGTCCGTAAAAGCAGGAAAAAAGGAGCTCACGTAGCCAGGACTTCAAAGCAGCTCCAGCATGGACATTTTTAACATTAATCGCATAATTATTTTAATAGCTTTTAGTAGGAGGGGAGTTTAATTCTAAAAATTTTGAAAATTAAAAATGAGGCCCTTAAAATTTTATGGCATGATAGTAAAAATTAAGAATAAAATTACTCTTTTCACTTTACTCACAAAAACCCTCATATATACCCTCATCAAAATTTAGTATACCATTTTTTTCAAAACATCGTCAATATTTTACTGTATTGTATTTGCTTTATAAAAAAATAATTTTGAAAGGATTTTTACATTATATGCAAGTGTATTTACTACTTGATATAGTTTTGATGTATCCAAAAGCCGAACCAGGAGGGAAAAACATTTTAGTACGCCCAAAATTAAAAATAAATGAATAAATAGCTTTAGAAATGCTTGAATATAGAAAAGCTTGTAAAGATACTTTTGTAGCCTGCTTGATGATAATTTTGAAATTTCTTTATTTGTCAACTATACTTATATACACACAGGGGCACCGGTAGCATGGGGGTTGGGGGGCAATTGCCATGTCTTTCCAGATTGCTTTTGCAGAGCATGGCCATTAACTTGTAGATTTTTTTCACTTTGAAACTATATTATTAAAAGTAACTTTTATTTATTCATTCACGCATTTATCATCTGACATTGAAGTTGATAAACTTAGCAACCATCAAGCGGGTACCCAGACCTGCTACCAAAAATCCTAAGATATTGCTCTTTCATTAAAATTTTTATTTAATTTTTTTTAGTTTGTATATAGATATGATTCAAGGTCAGCGACCAAGCATTTTTAAATAATTACTCTTGTAACCTTGAATTGGTGCATGTTTCAACGTATATCGTTTTGTCGCTGATTCCTTTTTTTTCGACCACACGTGTGCATTTTAATATGATTATCTGCTGTGTAACGGACGAAAAAATAAAACCTTGATTGATTGATTGTAGATCTACAGTAGTTTAAAGCTGCTAGTTTCTTTTCTGACGAGAAAACAAAATGACGAAAAGAGGTCAATTGTGTAATTTGTAGATTGTGTTTGCCATCAATATGACCTTCCTACTTTCCTGTTCTTGTAACTTTTCAGACAAAATATTTACGCTATTACTTATGATAAACAACAGACATGTATCTCTGTACTATCAATTATTTTTATTTAATTTTTTTTATTTTATCTCTATATTTATCCTCCTGACTTGCAGGAAAGCGACGGAGGCACTAATACATACAGTGGCGTACGCAGAAATTTGCGAAGGGGGTTTTGGAGCCGAAAACACGATTGCTCTAAGTTAGGGGTTCCCAAACTGGGGCACATTTAGGTTTCTCAAAAGGTACATTATCAGAGAGAATATCCTTATTTAAGTTGAATTCCGTGTCCGGAAGAAATAATGGACTCAAATGTCTAGAATTTTCGAATCCGGTCGATTATAATTACGTCAAACATGACAATTGAGAGGGAAGACTTTTTTACAGATCACCGTGATTTTGGGTTTGAATGGGGAAAATTTATGGCTGCTGAAAAGGGAAGAGTTTTCATTTTTTAGAGATCACCTTGATTTTCGGCATGAATTGGGAAAATTTTCGATTCAAAGTGAAGACCTTTTTTTTTAGAGGACACCATGATTTGAAACAATATCTACCCGGCTGAGGCCCACAAACTCGAACGATTTCGAAAAGTGGCCCGCAAGAGTGAAGAAGTTGGACCACCCTGTTTTAGAGAAACGTCACAACATTTTGGGGGTAGATGAAAACCTGCTACAGTGTTCAAAGGGTACCGATCAACTAAAAGTTTAGGAAACCCTGCTCTAAGTGGTCCTGGTAATGGGCAAAAACTTTCAAAATTAAGCCTACATTCAAAAATAAAGTGTTTTGGTTTTAAGACCGTCTTGCAGTAGCATGAATTTTTTTTTACCAAACCGTAAAACTAACTATTGAAAAGGCATGTGCAGGTAATTCAATTATGATAAGAAACTTTCCAAAATAAAAGCAACTCATATAAATGATGAGAACAATAGATGAAAAATCAAACGAACAAAAAAATAACCTCATTACTTAACAAATATTTAAAGTTTTTTTAAAGGCTTATATTCAAACTCCTGTTTTTTCACTTAATTTGTTAATTACGTCACCAGGGCAAGGCGTGTGGCTCCTATAAATGTTTAGTGATGCAAGTCCATTTATTCGAGTGGTACCACTTGTGTTTCGTAAGCACGTTTTTCGTCTGCGTAATATGGAAAACAATTGTTCACTAGTGCATGTTGTCACTGGAAGAGTTAACAAAATGGTCATCAATGTAAATATATGTGCGGAAAAGCATCGGAACTGCTTCCTTGATGCTGCTCAACGCATTAGTTGGTCTTTCTGCTGCGTTCAACCGAAAAAGCTTCCTGTACCATAATATCAGTTCAGGCACTAGTTCTCCCAAGAATTTTGTTAAATTATTTTCGTAAAATTTTCCCAAAACTTGAATACTTTTAATTTGTTGAGGAGTTGATCCACTAGTTGGATCAGAAGAAATTAAACACTGAAATTCATCAATAATCGATTTGTGGGCTGTAAATCTTGCTTCGAGAGTGACAATAAAGTTATCAAGAAATGGAATAAAAATCCCTACTCTAAAATATTCTTCATCTGTTCAGCAGCAATACTGCATCGATTGGTCTGCTTGAAGTAAGGCGTGGTGTTTCCAAAATAAAATCTTCGGCTTTGGCCGTTTTTTTGCGCAAAAATATAGAACTAGTGAAATTCATATTTGTTTTTTCTCTAAGACACTTCAATTCATTTGCAATATCATGTGCTATGTTGACAGCCGCAAAAGAGTTTTTCTACTTTTTTTGCTTAACTTTGCACAAAACAACACTGTATCCAAAAACGTTTTTTAAAACTAAGAGAGCAATGCAAAATTCACTTTGCGTAATTGTCGAAAGCAACTGCAAAGCTCGTAATGAAGTTCTTCTCTGTCTGGCCGTGCTGAAATTTCTGCCAAAGCTTCTACAACGGTAAATTGAAAATTTGAAAAAGTACTAACACTCTCGTGCAGTGGCGTACGCAGAAATTTGTGAAGGGGGGGGGGGTTTGGAACCGAAAAAACGATTGCTCTAAGTGGTCCTGGTAATGGGCAAAAACTTCAAAAATTAGGCCTACATTCAAAAACAAAGTGTTATGCTTTTAAGAACATCTTGTAGTAGCATAAATTTCTTTTTACCAAACCGTAAAACTAACTATTGAAAAGGCATGTGCGAGTACGCAAATTTAATTCAAATATGACAAGAAACTTTCCAAACTAAAAGCAACATAAGCAACTCGTATAAATGATGAGAACAAAAGGTGAAAAATCAAATAAACAAAAAAATAACCTTACTTAACAAATATTTAAAGTTTTTTCACAGGCTTATATTAAAACGCCTGTTTTTTTCACTTAATCTGTTAATTACGTCATCAGGGCAAGACGTGTAGTTCCTATAAATGTTTAACAACGCAAGTCCATTCATTCGAGTGGTGCCAGTTGTGTTTCGTAAATACGTTTTTAGTCTGCGCAATATGGAAAACGATCGTTCACTAGTGCATGTTGTCACTGGAAGAATTAACAAAATGGTCATTAATGTAAATATGTTTGGAAAAGCATCGGAACTGCATTCCTTGATGTTGCTCAACGCATCAGTTGGTCTTTCTGCTACGTTCAACCGAGAAAGTTTCCTGTACCATAATATCAGTTCAGGTACTAGTTCTTCCGAGGATTTCGTTAAATCATTTTCGTAAAATCTTCCCAAAACTTGAATACTTTTAAGTTGTTGAGGAGTTGGTCCAATGATTGGATCAGCAGGAATTAAAACTGAAATCCACCAATAATCGATTTGTGGGCAGTAAATCGTGCTTCGAGAATCACAATAAAGTTATCAAGAAATGGAATAAAAATTCCTACTCTAAAATATTCTTCATCTGTTTCAGCAGCAATGTTGCATCGATTGGTCTGTCTTGAAGTAAGGCGTGGTGTTTTTAAAATAAAATTTTGGGTTTTGGCCGTTTCTTGCGCAGAAATATAGAGCTGGTGAAATTCATCTTCGGCTTTTTCCCTAAGACACTTCAATTCATTTGCAATATCATGTGCAATGTTGACGGCCTCAAGAAGGTTTATCGACTTTTTTTGCATAACTTTTCACAAAACAGCACTGTATCCAAAAATCTTTTTTAAAACTAAGAGAGCAATGCAAAATTCACTTTGCCTAATTGTCGATAGCAACTGTAGAGCTCGTGATGAAGTTTCTCTGTCTGGCCATGTTGAAATTTCTGTCAGAGCTTCTACAACAGCAAATTGTAAAGTTGAAAAGACACTGACACTCTCGTGTCGATCGACCCATCTGGTAGCACAAATTTGAACAAGTTTTTGAGCTTTTGTTGTTGACGAAATCGTGTTGATAGATTTGCGTAAAATGTTTTGACGTTTTGGAGCATTGAAAAAATTGTAAACTTGTTCCCATGCAGTTACGAACCGGCGAGAGATCGCATGAATTAGAGACAGCCAAATTAAGACTATGGGCTGCACAGTGAACGTAAAGAGCTATAGGAATAATTTTCCTGATATAGGCTTGGGCACCATTCAATCTTCCACTCATAGCTGTGGCCCCATCTTATATTTGACCGCGCATTTTTGAAACAACAATACCAATGTCCGATAAATTGTTCAAAATTGTTGAAGCCAAATTCTTGCCTGATAGATCTGTTATGGGTACAAACTGGAGAAAAGATTCTTCAATAGCAAAGTCATCACTTACGTACCGAGCACAAAGAGTCAATTGTTCCTGACATGATATATCGGTTGTTTCGCCAGCCAATACAGAAAAAAATCTGGACCTGTTAATGGAATCGACCAATCGCTTAAGTATCAAGTCATTGCAAATACTTATAATTTCGTTTTGCATTCTTGGGCTGATATACTGAGAGTTGCGTCCGGCAGAAAGAAAATCATTCTTGAAAACTTGATCATGTTTTATTCTGTATCGAAGTAAAGCACGCAAATTTCCGTCATTATTATTATCTTCTAGATTTTTTTCTGATTCGAAAGTGAGTGGACCACTATCCCGATGTCCTCTTAAAGGAATACCCTGTCGACCACAGAGTATAATTGTTTCTATAATTGGTGTGATTTTTCTTCGGTTTTCAAAATTGTTTGCTTCTGTTGCTGATTAAGTTGAATTTCGATGCTATATTGTTTTCCTGATAAGATTGACATAACGGTCTCTGCTGCCACCACACTGTCGCGGTGATATTTTGTGCTCTCGTGGTCTGCAAAGCGTTCAAGCGCATTTTTTCAACTTTTGAAACTTTACCGCACACAAAGTTCCTAGAGGTTGGTTTCCAACTCCACTGCCTGCTTTACTTCCAAATAAAACGCAGTATTTGCAAAAGGCTCCATTTTCTAAATATGAGTACGCTAACCACTTGAAGCGAATAAACCAGCGGTGCTGAAACCGTAAATAAATTTTGGTGATTGGTTGCGGTAATTGGAAAATTAAAAGACTGATCCGGAATCCATATGTTTTTTAGCATTCGAAGTCTTTCTGCTTGAGTATAAGTTTTTCCTATACAAAGTGAAATGTCATTTGACGGTTGTAAAACTAAATCTTTTGTTGCTTTGTCTGCGTCTGGAGTCTCACCTGGTTCTTCTATTACATTCTGCAGATTATTTTTGCTACATGCCAAATCATCAACGGGAATATTTTTTTTTAACATTTTCGCAGTCGTTATTACGAATTTTTTTAAAGTTAAAGTCTAACAAAGTTTTTCTCCTTTTTTGTTGAGGAAACATGACTAAATGATTAAATAAATTCTTTTAAGATTAAAAAATTATGCAACCTGAAATCTCTTTTAAATTACTTCTTGTTAGAGTAATCGTATATTATCAATACGAATGGCAGGATAAAAAAATTTGTACCAGTGCAAAAAATATTAACTGATAATTTTGAAAGCAATAATGTTAATTGTTAACTATCAAAGAAATAGAGCAATAACAATAACGTCATGCGTCATCCTTTGCAAAACGCCATAAGCGTAAAATTTTTGATTATTTTCCATTTATTTTTAAATACCATTTTCAGCATTTAATAACAAAGTTAGAATTTAGGAAATCAAATAATTACAAACTTAATTTTGGAAAAGACGTAATTAAAAAAATTTTATGACAAATTTTTACCATTTCAAATTACTTGATTTTAACAAGTTTAACATTTTCGGCTCATTCTTGTAAAACTGCCTAAAATTTTCGATTAGTTTTACATTTTAAAACAGACAATACTAAAAAAATAAAAATGCTTTAAATATCAAAAGTTTTTTCGAGTTAAGCTTGCTGTTACAATTTAATTAATTCAGCTCAGAATGAACTCAATTTTAATAATGATTACGATCACAAGGCAGATACCAGGTAGGCTACTACCAAAGTATAAAGATAGCTCATATTTTGCTACATATTCATTTCTATTTGAATAAGATACCCGTGACGATCATACTTTCGCGAAACATACTCTTACAGTTGGGATTTTAATAAATTAGATGGTAATTAATTGCATGATAGTTTGATTTAGAAATATTAAACTCTAACTCTAACTGCTTTATCGAACAAACTGTACTGCAACTGCTATAAACGCTATCTAGCTGCACATTGTTGTATTATTAAATAATTTTAGTAAAAACGAAGAACCATTTTTATAAAATTTTCTTATTTAGTTATAGTGTACAATTATTACTTTATAAAGTTTTATGAGCCTTCGTCTCATAGAAAAAAACTTTTTACAATGGCGACTTGATCAGTTAAACTATTTTATATTATATTTTACAATTCATATTTAAATTTTTTTTGTCACGTTTATCAGAGTTCAATCAATCAATCTTTCAAATTCTCCTTAGGTGCTTAAAACTTGTTTTATTTTTCATATCAATGTACAGCTGAGTAAGTAGGCTTGTATCTCATGGGAAAGCATTGTAATAAAACGATAGACATCAAAAGCAAAGCATAAAATGCTTAACTTTCAATATTTTACAATTTTGAAGGTTTTCTTCACAAGTGGCAGCTGTACATTAGCTAACTTGACGCAATTTAGGCGATAACAAAAATTGATGCGCAAGCAGTAATTTAGTTAAAAAGTGCAGTAAACAATAGAAACTAAAATCATATTATGAAAGCCTACTTATTACCATGTATATATGCCTGAACGTCATTCTTCAAGGGGGGGGGGGTTGACCCCTGAAACCCCCCCCTTGCGTACGCCTATGCTCTCGTGTCGATCGACCAATCTGATGGCACAAATTTGAACAAGTTTTTGAACTTTTGTTGTTGTTGACGAAATCGTGTTGATGGAGTTGCGTAAAAATGTTTTGACGTTGTGAAGCATTAAAAAATTTGTGAACTGAAGCTATTGTTTCCATGCAGTAATTTCCATTCCCATACTTAACTTTCAATATTTTACACGTTTGAAAGTTTTCTTCACAGTGGCAACTGTAGGACATTAGCTAACTTTAGGCGATAGAAAAAATTGCAAAAAGAAAAAATCGCAATTTAGGCGATAGAAAAAATGATGCGCAAGCAGTAATTAAGTTTCAAAGTGCGGCAAACAATAGAAACCAAAATCTTATTATTGAAGTCTATTTATTACCACGTAGATGGCTAAACACCATTCTTCAAGGGGGGGTTTTGACCCCTGAAACCCCCCCCTTGCGTACGCCTATGAATACATAGGGTAGGCAATTACCCCGACCTGCTTCCGAAGATACCAAGGTATTGTTGTCCGTTTGTAATTTAATAGAGATTTATCTGTAATTTAGAACTGCTTACCAAGAACACCAAGCAGGGCAATGTGCCGTGAAGTGTCTTTCCCAAGGACACAACAGAATGGCGCTAGTGGGTTTTGAACTGAGACCGTGTTGATCACGAGCCCAGCACTTTAACCACTCGACCACGCTGCCGATCACGACAAAAGGCTACATAACTTTTTGCTTTGCATTCAATTAACTCCAGTGTGATATGACAAATTATTTACTTCCTATGATGTACTAAATGCACCACTATATAATTTTGTACATTGCAAATCTCTGTTTAAACGTTAGTCTGTTTGCATTAAGAGAGAATAAGCAATGTAAATTTTTAAGGTAAATTTAAATTATAGTATATCAAACTTTCCCACTTTTTTGATCAACTTGGCGTTTGCATTATTTTATACGTTTTAGCCGATTATTCAATACCAAAACAAAGTCTTATCATTTTTCTTATCATTTATTAAGGTTTCGTTAACCGTTCGCCGTTACTAACTTCGCAGGCTTTCGGAATTTTCCAAAATTTAAAAGGTAATAAACTAAACTCGGCAAATAGTGAACAAGAACAAAGCAGTATTTATATATTACAAAAAAGTTGAAAATTAGTAAACTTAATTTAACTGATTTAACAAAAGCCAATTTAAATTAGGGTTCATACAAAATATATTAATGGAGATAAAGAAATTCTTTTTGAGCATATGAGAAACCGTTAAAATAGTTTAAAATACATACACCACAATATTAACAGGTTGGATTTGGCAAAATACTTTGAAAAAAAAAATGTAAAAACCAAAGCACCATTGAGTAGATGTTTACAAACTGCAAAAAAGAAGTTTGTAATTTAATTGCTAATCTATTATGACAGTTTAAGACAGTTTGCTGATCTATTATGACAGTTTTGTGTTATAAAGTGAAGAAATAAAGGCTCTTTGTAAAAAAAAAAGATTTGTATAAATGCATTAAAATTGTGACATTGTTTTCTCTTAATATTGCAATTGCATATTAAGCTATTACATAACATGCTTTAACAAAGCATGACCAGATTAAATTTTGAAAAGTCTATTTAGCTGCAATTGTTAGTTTGGCAGCATAATTTAAAATCAAATAAAATGAATAAAAATTGATCTTAACTGAACTTATTAATGGTTTAATTTACTTATATTGAACTTCTGTGATTTCTTTTAGAATTGTAATTGTTAATGGTAGTTGACTAAGTCTTAAATTTAATGTACTTATTAAATATAGATTAATAAAGGTTGTTTGTGAGGATTTGATGTAATGTTATAGCTGTAAAAAATAGCTTACCATGACAACAATTATTGCTTTGACCACAAATTCATATCAAGGGTTTTGGTAAGATTTTATGGTTAAAAAAACTTTATTTATGCAACATGTTTGAGGGGTTAGTTTTTCAAATTCTAAGCAAAAACATTTTATTTGTTTTTTTTTAGCTTTACAGATATTACTGAATTAAGGCTGCTAGTGCTTGCTGGGATGCCAAGCAGAGTAATGTGCTTAAAATGCCTTACAATAATATAGCAAGGTAATGCCAGTAGCTATTGCATTGTGAATCTGAAATATAATAATATTTGTCAGCTATTTGATTAATATGAAATATTGTGAGCCACACTTACTAAATTTCTTCAACATTTCTAATGTCATCAAAGCAATCTGTCTTTCAAGCAATTGATAGTTTAAGAAATTATTTTTTGAACAATTGATTTTGAGCAATTACTTTTAAGGAATTTACCTGGATTCTCTATGGTTATTATTGCTTCTTGAAAGACTCTTTTTCTCTTGTTTTCCTTCATTTCATTGGTGCTAAAAAGGGATTCTGGGTTAGTTTTAACAAAAAAAGTTGGTTACAAGATTTCTTGAAAAGACCTGATATTTTACTGTGCTTCATCTCTTGGAGTAACTCTTTGTCACACTCTTTTATAATCTTAATCTTAACTTCATAATTCTACATTTAGTTTTGTGTCTTCTACTGTAATTTTAAGATTTATTATGATTTAATCTTTTTCGTTATCAAGTAGTGATTGAAATTAAAATCTTGATTGATTAATTGATAGTGATTGTATAATTGTGACACCACACTACCACTTAATTTATTTGCAAGTTGTCTTGTAAGCAGTGGTAGATATTCCAATTTAGGGGGCCAAGGCAAGAATTTTCAAAAATTGATGTTGTATAAAAAAAAAAGCTTTTATCTCGGCTTGCATATTTTTTTCCAAAACTCATGGTGTCCTCTAAAAAAAAAGGTCTTCCCTTCCATTTGCTCTCAAATTTGTCTATTTTCGTCTCAAATCAGGGTGTTCTCTAAAAAAAAAAAAAGGTCTTTACTCAGAATCATTTTTTGCACTCTAAACATACATTTATAGCAGATTGAAACTGTATGTGCTATTTTTGAGGGGGGGCCTCAAAAAAAGGGGGCTTGAGGCAACTGCCTCATTTGCCTCACCCAATATCCACCACTGCTTGTAAGTGTAATAATATTATTTGTTTTGTTGTTTTAATTCTACGCATGTGGCAAGTAGCTTAGGAGCATGTGACCTCTGAAAAGTCTAGTGCAGCTATGTCCAACCCAAATGCATCACTGGGTTAAACTATATGTTTCTATTTGAAGAAGGGCCACAATTGTAATGCATAAAACTAATAAAAATTATGGTGTAAAAAACATGTTCACATGAAAAATAATGCAAATGAAACTATTGTCATTTATATTGTCTATTAGCAGCTTCAATGTGACACTTGCTTTTGAATATGATTACCCAATTTTTTAATGTCAATAGGCAGTTTTGTTCTAGCACAATGCAATGCATTTGTGTCATATTTTCATTGGTCAACCTATTTTAATTTTTTTATTTCACACACTTTAACTTCAAAAAGAAAGATTTACATACAAAAGTTGTGACCATAGCTGCTGCAATACAAATTGCCATTTTTCAGGTTGGGAAACTTCGCTTTATCAACATATTTGCTGTAAAATTGAAGCTGGTCTATTTTACAAAATATGTGTTTCAGCTCTATGCTTGCTTGGAGATCTATCAACTAAGTGCTTTCTCTATTGCAAAGTCAAATGGGCACAATAAAAAATTTTTACACTTTATGAATTTAAGAAGTGGATTGAATCTTTCTAGAAAAGCTTGCAACAGTTTTGTAATTTGGTCAGCATATATATTTAGAAATATTTTTGCTGTCACACTTGAAGCCATTTATTGAAATGAATTGCATTTTTCGATTTAAGTTGACTTTGGTAAAAGTGCTTTCTCTATTGCAAAGTCAAATGGGCACAATAAAAAATTTTTACACTTTATGAATTTGAGAAGTGGATTGAATCTTTCTAGAAAAGCTTGCAACAGTTTTGTAATTTGGTCAGCATATATATTTAGAAATATTTTTGCTGTCACACTTGAAGCCATTTAATGAAATAAATTGCATTTTTCGATTTAAGTTGACTTTGGTAAAGTTTAAGTTTTTTCATAAATGTTTGTACATCTTCATAGCTATCTACAGGGTGATTCAGCAAAGTGTGCACAAATAAAAACTCACCTTTCGGACTTATAATTAGGTCAAATGAAACAAGTTATATGCTGTGAAGATAGTAAATTTAATAAGCTTTCAGAAAATATACAAGTTATTCAATATAACCCCCTTTGTTTTTGATTACTTTCCGAAGTCGTGGCAGAACCTGGGCACATGTGGCACGCACCACTTCTGGGTCAATTTCGTCCCATGCCGATGTCAATTTTTGCTTTAGAGAGTCCAGATTTGGATGAGAAGTACGGCAGGCTTTTGTCTCTAAAATAGACCATAACCCAAAATCCATAGGGTTTAAGTCTGGTGAAGAAGGCGGCCAAAGCTCTTTCTCCCAAAAACCTTTGAAATTGCATCGACACCAAGCTTGAACTGAGTTGGCCGTGTGGGAGGTTGCACCATCCTGTTGAAGAGTAACTCCTTGTTCTCCGACTACTTCTTGGACCCAGGGAAGGACTTTCTCCTCCAGCATTCGCCTATAGACGGTCTGGTTTATCTTGACCCCTTCTTCAATGAATATGAGAGGAGTTTTCAGCCCTTTTGATGTTGCGCCTGCCCATACCATTACGGAGGCGGGTTTTTGTCTTCTGAAAGAGCTGCGACGCTCAACTGGGACCATGTTTATGTCTGGAAGCCAAATCCTGTCATTTTGATGGTTATGGACAGCTTGAACAGTGAAAAGTTTTTCGTCTGTCTATAAAACTTGAGGCTGCGTGCCATCGACAAGTTTCTTGACCAAAACCTTTGCTCTATCGAGCCTTTTCTTCTTAGTGGCCTCCGACAAGAGATGTCTTTTGGTGAACTTGTATGGGTAGCTCTGGAGATCATCCTTGAGAATCCTTTGCATGCTGGACACGCTCACAGAGTAGTCTTTAGCAAGTTGTCTGGCACTTCTTGCAGGATTTCTCCTCAACTTTTCTCTGACCTTTTTGATCAGTTTCTTTGTTCTTACGGTTCTTTCAGGGTCACTCCTGATTCTTGGAGCACAAGTCCCAGTGTCCTTGAACCTTTTCACGGCTTTATAAACTCTTTTACGGCTTACAACCTCCTTCATCAACTGGAAAATTTCACTTGGTGGGAGCTTCTTCTTGCAATACTCTTCTATCACGTCATTGATCGTTTTACTCATCGTTTATTTTTACTTCAAATAATACCAGATTTTAAATTTTAACTCTTAAATAATCATCGTTTATTTTTACTTCTCATCGTTTATTTTTACTTCAAATAATAACAGATTTTAAATTTTAACTCTTAAATAATAAGAAACTGAAATGTTAATAATTGAAAGTTAATAATGGACGAAATACATGTACATAAAACTAAGAAAAGTATTTGTGCACACTTCACTGAATCACCCTGTATAATTTTACTTTTTTTTCACTTTGAAGCTTGAGATTGAATAAATTTAATTTTTTCTAGATGTCAGCAAGAAAACACAAAGCAACCCTTTAACATGGACCTGGAGTAAATTACACCCCAGCTGATAGTTTAAATCAGTGGTTCTCAACCTTTCTTCTTTTGAGGCCCATTTTCAGTGGCCAAAAAATACTTGGGCCCACAAAACCTTTACTACCAATTTCGAGTATCATAAAATGTTTTTTATTAATATAAACAATAAAGTAAGATTGTCAATAATCAAACTAATCCTTATGTCTTTTTATCAGCTTGTCCAGTTGCACTGCTAAACCTTGGTTTAACCTCAAGCGTAATTCTCCTCTCTTTTCGATTTGTAATTGAGAACGTTTCTTTGTCAGTAAATCATTTACTGCAGAAAATCCTGCTTCAACTAACCAAGTAGTAGGAAAACCAAGTAAAAATGGAATTACTTTTTCAAACAACAACGGATAGAATGATCCTACGCTCAGCCATCCGATTAATCCATTTCTTTCAATATTTGCCATTAATGCTTTGTTCTCCTTTAGCTCAAGAATTTCACCAGCAATAATAGGATCAACATTTTCTTCGCTTAAGACGTCAAAATGTGCTATATCTATAATCCAACCAGGTGGGCTCATCTCGATTATGTCTTTAAACCTTCTCGTCATATCATCTCTTAGGTTTTGCAGGTGATTAGTACAGCTTGCGATTACCTCTAGGCTTGGCAGTTTCAGCCAAGTTACAAAAAAAAGCAAATTCATTCTTTTGTAGATGCATTTTCCAGAGACTTAATTTGTTCAAAAAAGAGCGCACTTTCTCAGCACACTCTACTAGATTAGTGTTTTGCCCTTGCAGTGTTTTATTTAGTTGGTTAACATGCTTGAATATGTCGGCCAAATAAAAAATCTTTGCCTTTGTATTACTTTTACTTAATTCCAAAAACAAAGCCTCAGCTTTGTCTTTTTGTTTCTTGCTATGAGCGCTAGTTTCCATGTGATGAACAAAAATAAGAACCGTGTCCCACAATTCTGCAAGACGAACAAGGAAATTCCCCTTAGATAGCCACCTAACTTCAGTGTGTAAGAGAAGTGTCTGGTGGTGTTGATCCTCGCATAGTTTTTGAAACAAGCGGTCATGCAAAGCATTGGCTTTGACAAAATTTATTGCTGCAATTGCAACTTTCAATGCTTCTTCCATCTCATTATCGAGAGATTTAGCAGCAAGATGTTGCCGATGAATAATGCAATGGATTGTCATTATATGGGGTGCAACTTCTTTAAATTTTGCAACAAAACCATTGTGCTTTCTGGTCATAGCACTGGCACCATCTGTGGCAATCTGCAATAGATTTGATAGAGGAATCCCATTATCGTGCAGGAAGTTATAAACAGCTGCATAAATAGTTTCACTTCGTGTGTCAATTAGCTTGTTTATAAATAACATTTCTTCATGTATCACCATAGCATCAATATATCGAACATAAGCAAGTAATAAAACAGAATTATTTATTGTAGTTTCATCGATTTGCAGTGAAAACTTTGAAACTTTTAATTTTTCCACTAGCTGTTCCTCAAGATTTTCTGCCATTTCATCTTGCCTTCTTTTTACTGTGTCATTGGACAAGGGGATGTTTTTTAAAGTATTAGCAGCTTGTTCTCCTAGCAATGCATGAGCACAAATCAACATTGCTGGTTTCACTAGACTTTCTGCAATTGTGTGAGGCTTTCCCACCTTAGCAATCATTTCACTTACAATGTAGCTGACTTTAAGTGCCTTTCTATTATCATCCCTTGCCTTTTCCCAAAGGAAATCTAAAGTCTTTGGAGCATGCTTCTGGCGTAACTCCACTTTTTTTTCGAAATAGCTGAGCTCTTTCCCTACACAACTAGGATGTTTCAGCTGTTGATGAGCTAATAATTTTGACTTTTTCATGGAATCATTGGTCATTATTAGACCACACTCTACACATTCAGGCTTCTCAGAATCAGTAGTTGATGGATAAAAGCCTAGTAACAAAAAATCTTTGTGGTAATTGCGGACAGTCTTTCTTTTTTTCGAACTTGAAGATGCCATTATAGAAAGTTAGGGCCTTAAAAGAAACGTTAGATATTATTAGAATAAACCTAAAATAAATGTTTCCTAAATAAACAAAATTAGGCCATTTGCCTTAAAATCTTATTATAATTAATCAAACAATATTTTAATAGTAAAACTACACTTATACTTAGCTCACGTCTTCTCTACTTTCTTCCTAGCCTACTCTACTCTCTAGCCACGAGTAACTACCAAACGTGGAAAAGCAGCGTCTATGACATCATAAAAGTAATATGAGCGTCATAGTTAAAATATATTAAGAATTAAGACACTTTAACCTAATAACATAAGAAATTATAAAATTTATAGAAACACATTTGCAAAAAAACTAATTATGTTGTATAGTTGGGTTGTACTCACTTGAGCCTAAGTTCATAATATCATAAATTTACTTTAGCATATAAATTGTAAATTTGAGCTATCAATTTATCTTAGGACCTAATGTAGGCCCAATGAAAACTTCGGAACTTCGGGCCCATTTCAAAAATCCTCAGGCCCACTTGTGGGCCTGAGGGCCCATGTTGAGAAACACTGGTTTAAATGACGAAATGTTGCTGCTAATTGCCATATTGGTAAATTGGAAGTGCAGTGTAAGTGAAGTAGCCATATTAGTTTGGAAGTGCATGGGAGAGATGGTGATAAGGGTTTTTGACCATGCTGTTTAGCAAAGTATTAGTGGGTGAATGGATGCTGGAAAAATGGAGAAGGAGTGTGCTTATCACAATATATAAGAACAAAGAGGACACACAGTGCTGTGGAAGCTATAGAGGCATATAGTTGATGAGGCATACAATGAAGATATGGGAAAGAATAACTGAAGCCAGGCTAAGGGATAGTGTAGAGATAAGTAAACAACAGTATGGATTTATGCCAGAAAAGAAAACTGTTGATACCGCTGTTTGCCTTAAGAATGTTGATGGAAAAGTACAGGGAAGGTCAAAGAGCACTACAATTTATATTTGTTGACTAGAGAAAGGTTTTGACAGGGTTCCAAGAGAAAAGCTGTGGTATTATATGAGAAAACTAGAAATGGTGGAAAAGTGTGTGCAGTTTGTACAGGATATGTATGGATAGCATGTATGGAAGCAAAACAGTGGTGAGATGTGTAGTAGGAACTGCAGAAAGTTTCAAGGTCAAGGTCAGACTGCACCAGGGATCAGTGTTAAGTCTGTTTCTGTTTGCTGTGATTACAGATAGGCTAATGGACAAAGTAAGGAGAGAACCACTGTAGATGATGCTGTTTGCTGATGATATTGTGATTTGTAAAGAGACTAAGGAAGAAGTAGAGCAGAGATCAGAATGCTGGAAGGATGCCTTGGAAAGAAGAGGGATGAAAGTAAATAGGTCAAAGACTTGGTATCTGTGCTTAAATGGAGGAAATGAAGAAGTAATAGTGAAGATGGAGGATACAGAAGTGCCAAGAGTAAAAGAATTTAAGTATTTGGGATCAACGGTTTAAGAAAGTGGTGTTTGTGAGAGGGAGGTAAAGAGGACAGTGCAGACAGAATGGAACAGATGGAGAAAAGTACGAAGAGTAATCTTTGACAGAAGGTTACCAGCTAGAGTAAAAAAAAAAGTGTACAGTTTAATGGTGAGACCAGCAATGGTATATAGATTTGAGATGGTGGTGGTTACAAAGAAACAAGTAGAAGAGACGGAAGTTGCCGAGATGAGAATGTTGAAGTTTGCTATGGGGGTGATGAGAAAAGATAAGATTAGAAATAAGTACATCAGGGGTACAGTTAAGGTAGAACGGTTAGGAATGAAGATGAGGGAAGGCAAGCTGAGGTGGTATGGACATGTCATGAGAGAGACTAAAAGTATGTATGAAGAAGGGTGATGGAAATGGAGTTACCAGGAAAGAGGAAAAGAGGAAGGCCGAAGAGAAGATTTTTAGATGTAGTGAAGAAGAATATAAAAGAAGTTGGTGCAAAAGAGACAAATATTGGAAACAAGGTGCTGTGGAAGAGAATCATACACTGTGGCAACCCCTGATTGAAGGGAGGACCGAAAGAAGAAGAAGTTGCCATATTGTGTTGCAATCTAGCAACTCTATTGTGCTAATTGTTCATTGAGCTGTTGGCTTTTATTGTTAGAAATAGTTTTGCTTTAATGTTCATAGTTTTGAAGATAAAAAAGGTTTGGGTTAAATATTAGCCCAAGTTGTTTTTAGTGTATGTGTTTTATTGCATTCTCATAATTCTTCTACTTTTGCTTTTCTTTCCTTTATGCCAAAAGGAAAAAAATTGTCTTCTTGCTCTCAACAAAACATCTTGATGCAAAAAGATTTTTATTTTTCGTTTTATTTATTTTATTTCTATATTTATTACAGGAAAACTACAGAAGCGCCAATACATAGAAAAAGGAATTACCCTGCTTCCAGAGATGCCAAAATATTGCTGTACAATTGATTTAGTAGAGATATGACTGAAATTTACAACTGTTTGCCAAGACCACCAAGCAGGAAAAAGTGTCATAAAGTGTTTTTCCCAAGGGCACAACAGAATAGTGCAAGTAGGTTTTGAACCAAGACAATGTAGATTCAAATAACAAGCCCAATATTGTTAATGATTATAACTAACCAAAGTGAGGGACTGATTATTCTTGATCAGATGACAGCACACTATTACTGTCTGTGCTGATGCAGTCCAGGAACCTGTCAAAAGTTATGTTGGCCTCAGTGCCAAAGTAAATTAATATGTTTAACTTTATAAAAATTATCTTCTTATAGAATTTGTATAAAATGATGTTGCTGATGCACTCTAGGAATCACGTCAAAACTAATGGTCTTAATGGCATTTCGAGACTGTCAGAAACTATGTGGTGAGGAATTTGCTGTCAACACCAGAATTAAATTGTTTTCTAGGTCAGGAAGGCTATCTTCTGGTTTAGAAAATCTTCTGGAGAGGTTGTTAGGTGATTCTCTCCAATCTTAGCTCCTAACTATAATTTACCAAATCAGATTTAACTAAGACATAACCTCTATTCAAATGATATCAGTACAAATCACAGGTCCACAAAGCATAGAATTTTTGAGTGAAATTTTTTCCAGTTCAACAAACATTTATATCTATTATAACGATAATGCTTTAATTAACAAAGAATGACTTTACTGGGTGATTTAAAAAACTTCCCTCTGCAAAATCATTGTCGTTATCGTTTGAAAGGTATCCACTACATGTCAGACACAAACAGGACTGGGACCAAGGGTTTATCTTTTTACTACCCAGACTTCTGAACTGCCTGAATCAGATGCTGGCAGTTGCATTATTAAGCCAGCATCGAGTTTTGTCATCCAAAACTGTCAGACCTTACGCTTCATGTGGTGCCCGACGTATAGGGCATGCTGTTAGTACGTGGTCTGCGGTTTGCTCAAAGGCATCACACTTGCAATTCAGTAAAGGAGTGAGACCCCATTTCTGCATGGACAAATGGAATTGCCCAACACCAATCTGCAAGCAGTTGAGCTTAATCCAAGCTACTTGGGGTAAGCCCATCTCAACAGGCCTAGCACCGGTCTCGGGCACAAAAACATGGAGCCTGGAAACATTTTCACAGTACTCCATTTTCCATTTATGATTTATCCATTTAGAAGCGCAGATGTCAAGTCTGGCAAGGTTGTCCAAGAGATTCTGCACAGTTGGCACAAATGGGCGTCTGGATCTTAGTCTCACTTGGCAAGTATCTGAGGACCCACTTAACAGACCATACAAAATATGATCGGGGTCCAGAGATCCACGGTGAGCCAAGGAAAGTGTCACTCCCATTTGGTGAAGCTCAGCTGGCTGGATGCATGAGAGTACATGTAGATGGTCCATTGGAGTGGGACACAGGCATCCAGTAACTATGCGCAAGGCATCATTCAAGACACTGTCGATGAAGCAACTGTGAGCACTGCGACACCAGACTGGCGCACAGTACTCAGCTGCTGAGTAGACTAGAGACAAGGTGGCTATGTGTAGTGTTTTAGCATCAGCACCCCATCCCGAGCCCATGAGTTGCCTCAACAGTGTGACGTGCGAGGATAGTTTTTTGCGCAACGCCACTAAATGGTGACAAAACATGAGTGATTTGTCCAGTTTTACCCCAACATAAGTAGGGGTTGGACAGAACGGTAAAAGTCTACTGTTGTTTGTAGACCTTTAGCTCATGTTTGGCCTCTCGGTTATTTAAGTGAAAGGCTGCCGTCACTGTCTTAGTGTGACTGAGCTTCAACCTCTGAGTCTGGAGATACACTGAAAGTGTGGACATGTCTTGGCTTTCATCAGCATAAGCAAACTTTCTGGAAATCATGGAAGGAAGATTGTACATATAGATGTTAAATAGGAGGGGAGCCAAAACTGATCCCTGAGGAATGCTGTTTTTAAGATGGCATAGCTTGCTTTGCTTGCTGTCACTGGTGGTAAGAGTGAAACTTTGATTTCGGACAAGCTCCATAATCATTCTGACCATGTGCTTATCCGGAAGTAGTCTCAGCAGCTTGCAGGTAAGGCCACGGTGCCAGACAGTGTCATAAGCAGTTGTCAGATTGATGAATATGGCACCAGCCTTCTTCTTAGCCTCAAAAGAATCCTTGATGTTCTGGGTTAGCAGAACAACTTGATCTATGGTTGACTTTTTGTGTCGGAACCCAGCCTGCTCTTTAGGGAGCAGTGGATCGACCAATGGTTCAACACGGGCATAGATAAGCCTCTCGAGGATCTTGTAGGGGACACAGAGCAGAGATATCAGTCGATAACTCTTTGGGTCTCCCACGGGCTTTCCTGGTTTTGGGATCATGACCACAAGCGCTCTTCTCCAGATCTTGGGAATTTTGAGTCAGCACAAACAGGAAGAAAGGAAGTTGATTGTCAAGATTGGGCGTTGTCAAGAAGATGTTGACCAATTTACAGCAATGAAAAAATTCATTACAGCAACAAAAAATTTTCTACAACGCCCAATGCGCTCTTTATTACAGCAACAAAAAATTTTCTATTCTCGCTCGAGGTCGCTCTTCCTTTCACCTTTCTGCTCTTGAAGCAACTTTCATTAAATCTCTCAATCCCCTTCTGTGTAAGCAAAAAGATTTCGTCTACTCTTTGAAAATTTCTTAATCTTTTCTCGGATTGGCTAACTTCTTTCAGCCAATGAGAACTCTACTTTCTCCCTATAACTTAGTTCGGTTTCAATTATGCTTCATTCTGATGATTTCCCCTCAAGAGTGTCAGATGAAAAGCTTTGAGAAGAAAAATCTTTTACTTCACGCAATCTTCAAATTCTGTACCACCAAATGTTTATTCAAATATTTTTAGCAAATGCAAGACTTTAAATTATATAATTTGTTTATTCAATTGCTTATCTTAACGTTCTTTGCATTGATTTTAATACAGAATTTTCATACAGTGTTTGTTTTTATGTCATTATTATGTTATTGATATTCACAACATTGGCTGTTATTGCATTTGTCTTGTAGCTGTCATTGAGGCTTCACTTCATGTCTTTTAGAGTCAGGACTTGATTAGAATGAATAATGATTTTTTAATTTTGTTTTTTGCAGAAACTGTTGATGACCTTTATAGGTTTAAATGGATTTTTTATAAGTTGTAGTTTTTAATTTCTTCAATAAATTGCAACTTTTCTTTTTTGTAATATATTTTTGAGTTGTGCCTTTGAATATTTAGAATCATAAAATATTTTGTGATAGTTAAGCTGGAATATAATTTCTTGATACATTTTTTTATCTTGATGATTATTAATGTAAACAAACTATGATTGTTTCCAAAGATTTAAAAAACTCAACATCAGTAAAAAGAAAATCAAAAATTTTATTGGAAAAGCCAAATGACAAAACTTCTAAATCTTTCCTACCCTTTATATGCTCCCACTGCAATATATCCACAAAAAGAATTAAAGCATATGTTCAGCACATAGTAAAAGAACATTCAAATCAAATTAACACTGATGGTAATTATATTTCAACCTTTTTTTCTAACCCAGAAGATATGAATACAGTTGCTTGCCCTAGTCGTAATACTGATCTGTATAATTTTTCTTGGAGTGTAGACAAAGTACAAGTGGATAATTCAATTAATGGCAAAAAAGTTAGTCCCATAAAAATCAGAAAATTTTCTAGATTTACTGCGACAAAATCTTGTGAAATTTCCTCAAATAATTCCTTGCCTGTTTCAGTTAAAGATAAAGATTCAAAATCTTCTGTGGTAGATTCCATTATATCCTCCAAAAAGTTGTTTGTAAAGAAGGTTATTAGTCAAGCAACAGTTAAGTGTGGTTCATCTATCCAAAATAATTTACCTGATTTAGTTTTGTCTAAACAGATTTCTTTGGAACATATTGAAAACAAAGACAATCTCTGTTACTCAAGTTCAAGTCCACATTTCAAAAACAGTAATTTTTTCCAAACCAAATTTAATGACAATGTTGTTTATTCCAGTGCGCCTGATGTATTGCATTATAACCCTTCAACTAATTTAAATTCATTGGCTTCCTCACCAAACTCACAAAGCTGCTCTTTGTTGAGCACAAAAAACAATTCTTTGCCTGTACCTTTATCCTTTAATCCAGATGATTTGAAGAATCCTTGTTTTAAAAGTAACTTGAAAACTAATAGAGCAGTTAATGAACTGGTAAGTGTTTTTTTTGTCATGTAATGTTGGGTTATTTTATTTAATTGTTGCAAAAAGTCAAAAAAAACTGTTAAATTTATATGTACATAATTTGCATTCTACAGCTTTTTAAAATATATAAGTAAAATGTGACTTGAGGCATAACTAATTAACTACTAAAAGTTTTCTCAACTTTCTAATTTTTGGTTTTTGATAATTTGTTTAAAATCCAAATTAAAAGAAAAATCTCTGGGATTCACAAAAAGAAATTGATCGTCGTTGTTGTCGTTTGAAGGGCATCCACTCCAGGCCAGACACAAACAGGACTGGGGCCGAGGGTTTATCCTTTTACTACCCCAGACTGTTGCACTGCCTGAATCAGATGCTGGCAGTGGTGTTATTAAGCCAGCATCAAGTTTCGTCATCCAAAATTGTCAGACCTCGTGCTCCATGTAGTGCCCAATGTATAGGGCAGGGGTGGCCAGACCTGCCTCTCGCAAGAGCCGCATACAAAAAAGCAAAAAGTTTAAGGAGCCGCAATACAAAAAAATTACAAAATTTCCACAGATATCGTACAAACTTTAATTTACTGACATACGTCATTAAAGATTATGAATCTCCATTTGTGCTTTAAGTTCTTTAAAATTAGGTTCATATGATGTCAAAGCTGTTCGCAGTAGTTCTTTTACATGTTGATTTGTTAGCGCCGCATGATGCTTCGACTTCACAAACTTCATAATAGAATAAAACAACTCACAACAGTATGTAGTACTGAAGATTATAATTAGCCTGATAGTAGTTTTTTTCAGTTCTGGATATTTTGCTGCTGGAACTTGTGTCCAGAACTCCAATGTATTCAGAGTTTTGTGGGCCATTTTTAAGGCATAATCTTCCTGCAAATCCACTAATTCAAGTTCCACGGCAGGTGCATCTGATGACAAAGGTTTAGGGATAGGACATCCACTGGTGATAACATCAACCTCAAATGGGTTCACAAAAAAAGTAAAGCATGGCTTCAGTTTTCGCAGATCGTTAAACCTTTCTTGGAAATGATCATGCAGTCCTTGCAATTTGTCTTTGTAGTCTTCTAGTTTCTCGTTTTTTATTTCAATGTCAGGAAATGCATTTATCCTTCTGCTGAGGTTAGGAAAGTGACTGAATTTTTTTGATAATAAATCGTTTTGGAAAATTCTGATTTTATTTTGAAAACCAAAAACTGTTTGAAAAAGATCTGAAAGAAGCTTGTTCTTACCTTGGAATGCCAAATTTAAAGTGTTCAAATGCTGCATTATGTCAGTAAAAAACATCAGATCTTGAATTTAGTCATCATTTTCCAGTTGAGGATAAGGCTTTTTAATTTCTTTAAGAAAGGCAATAATTGGGTCTAAAAGTTCGACAAATCTGTGCAAAACGTTGCTGGTGGATAACCACCTTACTATGCAGTAGAAGAAGATATCATTAGGTTTATCTTCGAGCTCCAGTTCTTCAATAAAATTTCTAAATTGTCGGTGAGTTTTGCTATGTTTACGTATAAAATTAACAATTTCAAGTACGGTTTTCATGATATCTTCATATTTAAAATATCTTGAGATCAGATTTTCACGGTGAATAATGCAGTGAATAGGAAGAAAATCTGGGTAGCTAGAATAATTTTTTATAAGTGCAATTAATCCTGCATTTCTTCCCACCATAGCAGGCATTCCGTCTGTTGCCACACTGACAAACTTATTCAATGGAATCTCAGTCTTCATTAAGATTTCGTCCAGCGCTTTTTTTATATCTACGCCGCAAGTTATTTCCTTTAACGCAATTAAGTCCAACAATTCTTCTTTAACGATTACATCAGAAGAAACATAACGAACATACACAACCAGTTGTAGGTTATCTGTTACATCAGTTGATTCGTCCAGAGCTAAACTGAACGCAGTGGCATTTGCCAAATCTCTTTGCAGTTTGTCTTTAACATTAGCACTGATCCGAGAGATCCTCCTTTCTTACGGTGTGTCGAGAAACTGGTGGTTGCGATGCTAGCCGTTGCGATTTTCTGTTAGTAGGATCCAGCACTGCAATATTCTCGGCAATATTTTTCTTAACGAATTCACCATCAGAATATAAATGTTTAGCCCATGCGATATTCCATGATATAATGAAGCTGGCTTCAGTTGTTGTATCACCTTTGTTGTTAAACGTTTTTATAAGAGTCTGCTCAGAATTTAGTAGCGATTTGAACTCCGTGAGCTTACTCCTCCTTAATGCTGACTTAAGTGGATAGTTATTAGAAAAGTTGCTGTGTCTTGTTTCGTGATGACGTTTCATGTTACTCGCTTTGTAATAGAGAATCGTGGCAGACAAGACATAAAGGCTTTCCTCCGTTGTCGGTAAATGCAAATTCTCCTTCCCACTCTGGCTTAAAGGTTCTTTTCTCGTCCTCATATTTTCTCTTTTGTCTAGCTGGCGCCATTTTTTTACCAAACAGTAAAAGCTAGTTTTTATTTATTTTTTGAAAAGCTAAACACTTTCTGAAAATCAAAAAAAAAATTAAAAGCCTTTATATGGAAATGCCTTATTCACTTTACCTGGACTGACAAAGATAACTGTTGCGCAGTTCATGTTAACTTGAAAAGTCACACAACCAATTATGTTAAAATCTAGATAGATTATGATGTTATAATTAAAATAATTACAATCGTTTGTTGCACTAAAAGCAATATGAAGATCAGCTTACATCGCAGAGGGCTAGTGACTAACTAAGCGGTGAATCGGTAATAGTCTGAAAGAATTATCAACAACCTGTTGTGTTTTTAACTACGGAGCTTATTTTTTACTAGAATTATTTTGAAACGCTGACCTTATTTGAGAACTACCAGCTTTTAACTGACTCGGTTCAGGCAATATCTGCGAGTACCAACTACTGCGCGTAATTATGATAATGAATTCGGGCGATGTTTGAGTGAAATAAAGGAAAGAGAGTAAACAGAACAAATGCGCAAAAAAAAGATTTGGCATGATGCAAACTAAAATTGTGGGCTCGACCATAACAGGAATGTAAACAAAGAGCCGCACACAAAGGCCCAAAGAGCCGCATGCGGCTCGCGAGCCGCCGTTTGGCCACCCTTGGTATAGGGCATGCTGTTAGTACATGGTCTGCAGTTTGCACAGAGGCGCCACACTCGCAATTCAGTGAAGGAGTGAGACCCCATTTGTGCATGGACGAATGGAATTGCCCAACACCAGTCCACAGGCAGTTGAGCTTAACCCAAGCTGCTCGGGGTAAGCCCATTCCAACAGGCCTGGCAGCGGTCTCGGGCACAAAAGCACAGAGCCTGGAAACATTTTCACAGTACTTTGTTTGTTTTCCATTTGTGATTTGTCCATTCAGAGGCGCAGATGCCAAGTCTGGCAATGTTGCTTAAGAGATTCCACGCAGCTGGCACAAATGGGCATCTGGATCTTAGTCTCACTTGGCCAGTATCTGCGGACCCACTTAACAGACCATACAAAATATGATCAGGGTTCAGAGATCCACGGTAAGCCAAGGAGAGTGTCGCTCCCATTCGGCAAAGCTCAGCTGGCTGGATGCCTGAGAGTACAGGTAGGTGGTCCGTTGGAGTGGGACACAGGCATCCAGTAACTATGCGCAAGGCATCACTCAAGACACTGTCAATAAAGCAAGTGTGAGCACTGCGACACCAGACTGGCGCACAGTACTCAGCTGCTGAGTAGACTAGAGACAAGGTGGCTATGTGTAGTGTTTTAGCACCAGCACCCCATCCTGAGCCCACAAGTCACCTCAGCAGTGTGACGTGCGAGGATAGTTTTTTGCGCAATGCCACTAAATGGTAATGAAACGTTTCATTATGAGCGATCTGTCCAGTTTTACCCCAAGATAAGTAGGGGTTGGACAGAACGGTAAAAGTCTACCATTGTTGTAGACCTTTAGCTCATGTTTGGCCTCTTGGTTATTTAAGTGAAAGGCTGCCATCACCGTATTAGTGTGACTGAGCTTCAACCTCCAAGTCTGGAGATACGCTGAGAGTGTGGACATGTTTTGGCTTAAAGTCCCCTCCAAGTCCTTCCAGTTTCCAGAAGAATGCAACAATGCTAAATCATCAGCATAAGCAAACTTTCTGGAAATCATGGAAGGAAGATTGTACGAATAGATGTTAAATAGAAAGGGGAGCCAAGACCAATCCCTGAGGAACGCTGTTTTTAAGGTGGCATAGCATGCTTTGCTTGCTGTCACTGGTGGTAAGAGTGAAACTTCGATTTCGGACAAGTTCCATAATCATTTTGACCATGTGCTTATCCGGAAGTAGTCTCAGCAGCTTGCAGGTAAGGCCACGGTGCCAGGCAGTGTCATAAGCAGCTGTCAGATCGATAAATACGGCACCAGCCTTCTTTTTAGCCTCGAAAGAATCCTCAATGTTCTGGGTTAGCAGAACAACTTGATCTACGGTTGACTTTTTGTGTCGGAACCCAGCCTGCTCTTTAGGGAGCAGTGGATCGATTAACGGTTCAACACGGGCATAGATAAGCCTCTCGAGGATCTTGTAGGGGACACAGAGCAGAGATATCGATTGATAACTCTTTGGTTTCCGCATGGGCTTTCCTGGTTTTGGGATCGCAACCACAAGCGCTCTTTTCCAGATCTTGGGAATTTTGAGTCGGTGCAAACAGGAAGAAATGAAGTCACGTAACCAGGACTTCAAAGCAGCTCCGGCATGGAGTATAAGCTCAGGGCAGATGGAATCAGGACCCGGAGCTTTACCTGGTTTTAAATGTTGGAGGGCAGCAGCAAATTCTCTCTGCGAATATTTGTCAGAGATATTTACTGTGTCTGGTGTTGTGGCCCTCCAAAGGTCAGACACTTCTTGAAAGACAAGTCGAGATGACTTGCGGTCAACAGCCTCGTATTTCCCATTTCTAACCAGCTGAGATGCAATAGCATCGGCTGAAACAGGACAGTGACGAGGAGAGTGTCATGACCTACCAGTAAGGTTGTTCAAAATACTCCACGCTTTTCGACTAGAGTGTGAAAAGTCAATGCTCAGAACTGCTTTGGACCATCAATCCCTCCGCTTTCTGTCAAGCTTGGCAAGCAGAGCTGTAGCAGCCAAACTTGAGTCGTCTCCCTGAGGAGACTGCAGAAAGGTTTTATAGAGGGATTCACACTCTGCATCCCAACACGAAATATAGTTATTTCGATACCCGCGTGGGATAGTCTTTTTGGCTGCTTCCTTAATGGTGTTACAGAAGTCCTGGTAAGCCGCAAACACATCAAGTGAATCAGGTGGCAACAAAGGCTTTGCGAATTTATTTGTCAAAGCAATGTAGTGACTCCATTTGGCCTTGCGAAAGTTCCATCGCTTAACAGGCATGCTTGGCACTGCCATAGCAAACCTTGGTGGTGTAATAAGCGAAGGTCGATGTTGTGACCTGGGGAACTTGTCAAGGACACATCTATCCGGTAAGCGACTGTTTGGACTTACACTAGCGAAAACTAGATCTGGATTGGTACCAGTGTTCCAGCGGCCGGAATAAAAACTGGCAGCGTCCTTGGCATTATATAGCAGGGCAAGACAATTAATACTTGCCCATCCAGCCAAGCACTCACCGTCCGGACTGTTGTTGTCGTAACCCCAGTCAGCATGACGACAATTGAAATCGCCAGCGTAAAGACAGGGGTGGGAAAACACTGGGAGATCCAGGGTTCGCAATCGCGTTGGCGGTGGTTTGTAGACATTGACTATTTTATAGCCATCAACGTCCACACACAACCACTCGATCTCCGATGTCGGTGGAAATTGGTCCAAAAGCGTGTATCTCAGTTGCACGTGGACAAACGTGGAAGGCCATGCTTCCTGCTTAGAGAAGACCCAGCTAGTTAGTAGTTTGGTAGTACCAACTTCTCTGCATCAGTGCAGTGGGTCTCCTGCAGTAGGATGACGAGTGCCTCAGACTGCATAGCAAGATGATGAAGAACGTTCATCTTGCTTGCAGTGAGGCCTTCGATGTTCAGCTGAAAAATAGTGGGTCTTCGGAACTTGTTGGCAATGTGGCCTGAAAAGGGCAGTTTTATCCTAGCATTGCCCTGTCCTGAAAAGGATGTTTGCTGATTAGCAGACCCACACTGAACATCGGAATGGGTGGATACCCTTTCGTTTTGATAGGTTCGGTTTTCGGTTTGTTATTTTAAAATCAATGAGCAGACTTACTCATGGCCCAGGCTGCGTGAAAGCACCTACCATCTGGGCTAAGATATAAATTGCATTCAAAATCTAGACATTTGACAAATACATAATCAGGGCTGGGGAGTCAGTCTAATTTAGGTTGGGCTCTGGCTCTACCTCTGGATACGTGACACTAGCTTGGCTCCAGCTCCATATCTGGAGCCAATACTTGACTTTAGCTCTGGCTTCAGCTTTGGTTCCAATTAGATGACACATATATTAATATTGGCCAATATAGGATAGCTTGGTGATATATCAATCACCACAAACTTACCACCTTGCACTTTGCTACAACCCTGAGATTAATCACAGAATGTGTTTATCTGAATGTTGTAAAAATAAGCAAATGAGCAATGCGAGCAAGTGATCTTAATGTACTAAAAAAACAGGCAAATTAACGTTGCAGACAACATTTATTGTTTAATTATGTAAAATATTATTCAATTTTTGCTTTAATAGTTTTTGCATCCTATTTTGGATGTCATTCTAAACTAGTAATGGCCAACACATCAATTGCAATTGATTGGTTGATCATGGCATCTTAGCTGGTTGATTGCATCTGATTTTGAGTGATCTAGAGTTTTTAGAATCATATGTTTTGGGGACAAAAATTGGGAACAAAAATTAAGAAATCAAAGCAGGGCTGCAAAGCTGGAGCTAAGAACCGGAGCTCTAAAATTAAGATACTGGAGTAAGCTGGAGTGGGAGCCAGTCATTTTAAAGATGCTAAAGCAAAACTGGAGCTAGTTTTTTTAAATAAGAGTACCATATTCAGTTTCAGTATGCAGAGTGTCTAACAAGTATTTTTTTGTGCCTTTTTCAAATGTATTTTTTTATACTTTGTTTGTTTATATACTTTTTATGATCAGTAATTTTAGTTGTTTTTCCTATTTACTAACCTCAAGGGGATTTTTAAGATTAAAATCGACTACAACCCCAGTGGAGCAAATAATGAATATAGAGCAGAGCTGGAGCTGGAGTAATTCATTTTTAAAGATGCTGGAACAGAGCTGAACGATTCATTTTTAGAGTGTTGGAGTGGAGCTGGAGCTGGAGCCATTCATTTTTAAAATGATGGAACAGAGCTGGAGCTGGAACCATTCATTTTTAAAATGCTGGATTGGAGCTGGAGCTGGAGGCATAGATTTTTTTTGCCAGCTCTGCAGCCCTGAATCAAAGAGATATTTAAAATGAAGATTTTTTAAAGAACACGATGCTTTTGGGATGAAAATTGAAAAATCAAAATGATATTCAAAGTGAAGATTTTTTTTAGAGATTACAACTTTTTTAAAATTGCATTTTTGCAGTGGTCCGTTGCAAGTTCCCAATAAATTTAAAGTCAATCAAACAGCTAGAAAGTTGGCCAACCCTGTTCTAAACAAAAAAAGATTGTCAGACACCAATAAATCTTTTTGCTTACTTGGTCCTGCTTCTGCCATTTTTAAACAATGAAAAACAAAGTTATGCACTATGTAATACTGAAATAAAATTACCTCATACATTTATGATTAAATATGCTGCCTTTGCACATGGTGTTTTAAATTTACAGTGTTCACACATTGCTTTCGATCAGTTAAAAAGATTGAAACTCACTTTGTTTTAATCAGATGAAGGCAAATGTTTTGAAAATGTGCAAGCAGCGCTTAAACAAATTTGCTCTTGTGTTGTTTTGTATTGACTGCTGTCTACTCATGAATTTGCCCACAAGAGCATTGTGTGTGTGCTCACTATGCCTTTCCAAATGGTGGTTACTTTCATTGACGTACAGGACTGTTCGGTTAATTGACTAAATAGCTTTGAATTTCTATTCAAATTAACCGAATTATGCAAGAAACCAATCTGCAATTAATCAAAATGTTTTTTTGCAAATGATTGACTTCAATTTGGGATATCTGATCCTTATGTGATAAAGCAAATTATGCAATTATCCAGAAAGCAAATATCCAGATTTGTCTGGATATATTATCCAAAGGCTCAATATTATTTAAGAATATATCCTTCACATTCACATACATAACAAATCTTTTAGACACCATCATCGTTGCAGTTGCTCACTTGCCATTATAATACTTGCCAACCAAAGGTTGTAGAGGAGAACTGATTGAATAACTTCAATCACATCACATTAAACACAAACTTTTTAACATGTCTACCACCCAATCAAACACAATATTCTCATCGTTGCAGTTGCTCACTTGCCATTATAATACTTGCCAACCAAAGGTTGTAGAGGAGAACTGATTGAATAACTTCAATCACATCACATTAAACACAAACTTTTTAAAATGTCTACCACCCAATCAAACACAATATCCTATGCATGCCGGCACACCCTTAATTCATAAAGGAAATGAAAACAGCACAAATTGCACTCACTTGCTCATACAGGGTGTAAACAATAAATTGGGACTATTCTATCAGACATGTTTCATTGTATTTTATAAAATACAAAATGAAACAAAAGGAAATTTCGTTTATTAAACAATGAATTGAACAATACATTTATTCTATGTGTGAGCCTTCAGCATCAATAACCTGCTATATACGCCCTCTGAAAGAGCAACAGGCAACGATGGCATGTTCCCTGTAAAATGATCGGAATGCTTGCTGAATATCTAACTGTAATGATTCAACTGTGTTGTGAGGTTTATTATTAGACTTCTTTTCAACTTTGCTCCATAGCCAATAGTCACACAAATTTAGATCTGGCAAGCTTTGGTACAATCAGACATCCTTTGGTACCAACAAGGGCAGTTGTTTCTTGAGGAACTTTTTACCAGTTTTGGCTCCATGTGCAGGTGCTGAGTCTTGAACAAACATGACATGTTTGGGATCATAGTTCTCTATAATCCAAGATAATACAACCCTCGAGAATTTTTATGTACTGCACTGTATTGATTTTTAGACCAACTTTAATAAAATGAGGGGGCATGATGTTACCATCACTTGAAATGCCTTCAAAAACCTTGACAGAAGCTGGATTTTTACTCTGCATGATAGGTGGGACTTCAGATGTTTTGAAGGCTATTACTGTAGAGTTTCTCTGATTAGCCACCTCATCAACAACAAATTTTTTCTCATCAACAAAGAAGCGAATGACGACTCCTCCGTGATTCTTCAGATGGTTAAGCAGAAAGCACTTCTTTCTTTTCTAATTTCCTTCAAACGTTCCTTCAATGTTTCGACGCCTTCTAGCATAAGAATTCATATTCCAGTTAACTCTGATTGCTTTGGATATGGTCATTTTGCTAACATTACTGCTTTTTGCCAATGAAGCCATCAACTTCAATGGATTGGCCTTGATGGAGTGTTCAGACCTGCAAGAAAGCAAGGAGTGTGTTTAATGTCACTTCTTGAATCATGAGGTTTGTATTCGACTCCTTTTCTAGCCTTCAAGTGCAAAACAATATGTTAAATGGTACTTTTAGCATACCCACTGGCGTAATGATCTCCGTTGCACAGTTACCAGTGCAGTACAATTCAGCAATAACATTTTTATGATTAAATTCTTCACCTTTAACCATTTTCAAGGTTTATTCACTGGTTAATTATATAATTTAAACACTAAATTTTTAACTATACAATTAAAAACTTACTGCTTTCACTTGGTAAATGAAGAAAACAATAGTTAAAATCAGTCCCAATTTATCATTTACACCCTGTACATCTACAAGCTCATTCAACACTGCAATTATGTTTGCAAATGAAACAGAACAGACTTACAAATCACTATCTTAACAATCATATAAACAAACAATTGTAATTGTTTGTTTATATGATTGTTTATATGGTTATATGTTTGTTTGTTTATATGTTTGTTTTGTGTTAACGTAAACGTTAACACAAAACAAACACTCAAAAACATCATCGTGACAAAATTGATCAAAAAACACAATCTGACTCCCTAAGGGCACTATAACAAAACTATCCCACAAAAATCACCTACACAACAAAATTGAAGCATCAGGTTTGGAACTAAAATGGTCATTTGATATGAACAAAGCCAAAGCTTTTAATAAACAATTCATTAACGTCAATTACAGAATAAATTCTTGTTTGTACAGAATTTAAAAATAACAAATGTTATTGATGGAACCATTAACCTTTGTAATTTGGTAGTCTTTAAAAAGACTTTTAAAAATTCTTTCGGCCAACTCTTGTCAGATGAATTTGTTGGCCAATGATGAACTGCAAGAAAAAACGTTGTTTATACTTGTATAGAATTAGAAGACATCAGATGTAACAGTGTGTCTCTGATTGGTTCAAGAAAGAGAGCATGCGATTAATTGCATGCTCAATTGCACTGCAAGCAAGAAAGCTTTAGTGCATAGATGAGCTCTTTCTGACAGCAAAGAGAGGGTTCATGAGACTTTATGAAAGTGGCTTTTAATGTTGGCAGATGAAAAGATGATTGTTATGTAACTAATATTAAAAACGAGTTAATATCAACTTTTTTTGTGCAAATTTTGTTATTTAACAAATGTAGAGGAATACTTAATTCCAAAATAGGTGCATTTTGAGTGGATTTACATTGACATCTGGGGAGATCTTTTTGAGGTTTAACTTGAATTGTAATAAATTCTTTGTTGTCATATTCATTCTTCCAGTTGCTGGGATGTTGAAGTTGTTTGTCACTGCAATAGTGTGTACATAGGTAGACCGTCCCAATGACTGCAAGAGAGCAAATTCTACAACATGTTTCGAATTTTATTAGAAATCAAGTTAAACTTCAAAAAGATCTCTCTGGAGGTCAGTGTAAATTTACTCAAAATGCACCTATTTCAGATTTAGCTATTGATTAATATTTGTTAAATAACAATATTTGCACAGAAAAGTTTGATATTAACTGGTTTTCAGTTTTAGCCACTGGACAATCATTTTTTCATTTAGCAATGCTTGTAGCCTTTTTCTATGAAGTCAATGCTTATGGTCTTTGTGATCTCATGGTCTAATCAATGCTCATGTATCAATCAATGCTCATAGCAATGATCATCTTTTTATCTAGCAATGCTTGTAGCTTGTATCCTCCTTCGTAGAGTCTTTTAAACCCTATCTTTGTCGCCAGAAAGAGTTCATCTATGGACTGAAGCTTTCTTGCTTGAACTGCAAGTAAGCATAGAACCAATTGCATGCTCTCTTGAACCAATCAGAGACGTCATTATTTTTGACATCTTTAAATTCTATATAAACTACATTTTTCTTACAGTTAATCATTTGCCTACAAATTCATCTGATGAGAGTTGGCTGAAAGAATTTTTAAGAAAACATTTTTGTTTTTGACTAACAAATTTGAAAAAGTTAATGGCTCTATCAATACCATTGGGTATTGCCAATTACAGACAAAATCAACAGACACAAAGACCGTAAAATCAAAAACCTTCCTACTATTGAACTACTACTTACCACCACTCAGGTGCAATTAGCCATCTTAAACAGCACAAACAATTGTAGTACAGTTATGTGCATAAGTTTAAGACCACCTACCAAAAAATTTTATTTTTAATTTCCAGCGTTGTGATGTGATCTGGCTTGTTTACAGCTGCATCATCTTATTGCATCAGTCTGGCTAGATGTGTGTAACAATATAATACTCAGTGTATGTTTGGTTAAAGAATATTTGGGCTGTTTTTTCAATATTTTTATAGTATTTGAGAGTCAAAGTATGGGCAAAAAACCAGTTTGTCTTACACTAAGAAAGCCGAAATTTTTATTTTGCACAAGGAAGGGTTTTCTCAAAAGAAGACTTGCAAAAATTATGTCCTGTAGCAAAATGGCTTTTCATCAAGCAATTGCCCGATTTAAAATTTTGGACTTTACCACAACAAGAAAAGAAGTGGAAGGCTCAGAAAAAGCATCCCCTCATAATCACAACTTGATTTGGCAAATAGCTGTTTGGTCTCCAACAACTTGCTGCAAGAAAATATGCATGACACTGCTTTTTAAAGGAACAGATGTTCATTGTATAACTGTTAGTGGGCATCTTGTTTATGGTTTTAACCTGAAAATATTTAAACCTGCAAAAAACATTGGTTAACCCCAGCCATGAAAGCAAAGAGGTTGGCCTTTACCAAGCAATATAATGACTGAGATAAAGCAAGGTGGAATAAAGTTCTTATATGAATTCACAATCCAGCAATTTGCACAGAGAAAACAGACAGTTAGTAGGTTTGTTGGAACACAGTTTAATGACTGCTATACACAAGTTACAGTAAAACATCTTCCTAGTGTCATGGTCTTGGGGGCTATGTCCAATATTGGCAAACTGGTCTTTTTACCAATTGAAACAGCAATGAACGGCATCAGATACTGCAAAATGTTGGAGGACAAGCTTGAAACTTAGATAGCTATTTATGAATGCAATATGTTCATGCAAGACCATGCTCCTTGTTACTGTTAAAAGTTAATGAGTGATTTTCTTATAAAGAAAAATATCAAATATTGGATTGGCCTGGTAACAGCCTAGATCTCTTATCTAATTGAGGATTTGTGGGCAATACTGAAAGACCAAGTTGCAAATAAAATTCCACTTGTTGTAAAGACCTGGAAATGGCAATAAAATGCATATGGATGCAAAAGATTACAACTGATTACTGCAAAAACCTGGTGCATAGCATGCCCTGTTGTCTGCAAGCTTTTTTCAAGAACAAAAGTATACATGCCAATATTAGATTTTCACACAAAAACTAGCTAATGTAACAGTCAGACTCTTTTTGTAATAATTTTAACTTCACAATGCTATAGTTAATTTTCTCTCTTTCAATAATTTTAATTTTTCTCATAATGAAATATTTTCGTGGACTAATTATTTTTTTAATTTTTTTCCATAGCCATTCTTTTTTGTTTAGGGAAGATTGTCAGGGGCTGGATGGTCCACTAAATTGTTGGACATATTTCCATCATCCAAGTAGGGTGGTCCAAACCACAGCCCACAGGCCATATGTAGCCTGTGACATAATTTTCTGTGGCCTTCTTAACAATTTTACACAATTAAAGTCTTGTTGATTGGGAGCAACTGCAACCTTTTATAACAAGGCATGGTGAGATTACAGGACAGAGTTGATTTAAAAGTGTTGAAATACATGGATTATATCTATAGCAGTGAAACTTATCAAATTTTTATCTTTTTGACAATCCTTTGTCCTTGCTTAGTTTTAAAAGTCCAAAAAAAACCAAAAAAAGATCTTCAGTTGTTGAAAAGGAAAAAACATTGAACAATTTCTAGCCAGCTCAGGCCCACAAACTTGAACAATTTTGAAAAATAGCTTGCAAGAGCAAAGACGTTACACTGATTCAGGTCACTAAGTTCTTGCTGCCATTTAAGACAGCACAGGTTCCATTTGGATGGTAATAAATGGAGCAAGATGTTATTACGTCCTCAGCTGTATACTCGTTGGTGTACAGTCATGGGCTGCTGTAGAAGCCATATCTTAATTGTGTGTTTCTGAGTAGAATAGACCAACACCAGTTCAGAGATGGTTGAACTTATACCATGCAGGTGTGGGAAAGCTAATTCTTAGTGGCATTGGGTTAGCATCCTTTAAATGTAGAGAGTTAAGAGGTGATTTCTTGCCACTTGATGCTCCATCTATATTTTGCATATTGTGCTACACTGGTGCCTTGCTGGGTAGGGTCGTTCAACAGTTTCAATGCAGCAGGCACAAATGGGTGTCTTGATTTAAGTTGCTGTAGCTGTTTTTGAAGTGGAGCAGGAGCTTTTCCTATGGAAGGTGTTTTGGTTCTGAGCATGGCTATCTAGAGATAGAGTATAAGTTTTGGTGGCAAAACTCAGTTGGTGCCTGCTAAGATAAAACGGGTAAGGAAAGTTGACTAGACTAAAAAGGCTGTCTGTCGGTGTGAGATGCCAAAAATGGCAAGTATGGCAGATGAATAAGGCGAGTATGGGCACTGCAACAGCAAATAGGTGCTGTGAAATGGACCAAGGCAAAGGTGGTTATCTGCACACCAGTTTGAGCTTTCATTTGTTAAGGTAGGAGTATAGGGTTGCCATGTCCTCGTAAGAGTCCTCTCTAGTGACTCATATCATGAACCTTCACATGGTGAGTTCCAGTAATGGGCAATAACCAAGCACATAGCATGGTCGAGTATTTAAAGCACTGAGCTTATGAACAACATGGTCTTGGTTCAAAACCCACTTGTGCCATTATGTTGTGTCCTTGAGAAAGACACTTTGCAGCACTTTCCCCTGCTTGGTGATCTTGGCAAGCAGCTCTAAATTAAAGTCATATCTCTATTAAATTACAAGTGGACAGCAATATCTTGGCATCTCTGAAAGCAGGTTGGGGTAATTGCCTACCCTATGTATTAGCACTTCCGTTGCTTTCCTGCGAGTCAGGAGGATAAATATAGAGATGATAAAAAAAATAAATACAAAAAAATAAAATATTAAGTGTCCTGGATCTCCAGCTTGACCCTCTCCAAATTTGCTCAAAATTTTTTATATCATAAGTGACCAAAAAACTGAAAATTTTCAGCTCAATATCTATTGTACTTTATCAAATATGACTTAATGAAATTTGATACTCCATTGTAGCAATTAGCATTTACTCATTTTCGCCCATTTTTAATCAAGCGTTTCTCCAAATATAAAAATTGTGGAAAGCTGATTTTTGGTATATTGACCAACTTTCTGTTATATTACATGGATCAAGTGTCAAAATGATATTAATTTGAGATTTGATCTTAAGTAATACACCAGAAAGTATATATAATAATAATATTAATTAACATGAATCAAGAGCTTATAACTTAATAAAAATATTGAGTCCCAAAATGTCCACTTTTGACTTGAGAACAAATTTTCAGCTATATTTAAAAAAATAGAGCTTCCATGCTTAATATATCACTGCTCTATTTTAACATGGGTACTCCCTACCAATTGAACTATAACTTCACCAAATATAAAAAAAAAACACTGGTTAAAAAAAAAAGTTGCACTGTTTCAAAGTATGGACCAGTCATAAAATTGCGAAAAATGCTCCATCTTGTGGTTGAAAAATGGCTCCATAAAACACTTTTTAAAAATAGTTTTTTAACATTTAAAAGAGCTTTTTTAAGGAACTTACAACCAAATTTCAACTTTGTTTTGAAACTGTTAGAGATTGAGATATTAGTCATTTTATACACGAGAAATTTAGCTTTTACGATTTCCAAAAAAGTGCAAAATTTCACCCAATTATTGTTATGATGAATTTTTGTATATTAATTGGAAAGTTAGAGCTAAATTGATAAAAAAAAATTCCAGTTCTTTATCAGCTATTGTTGGCTGCAACTTTCATTTCAAAAATGGCACTAGGTAGCATACTTTTTTTTATGCATATATTTTTGTGCCTGCAAAACCATTTTTCGGCACATTGAAATTGATCAAGTTTCTATCTGGGTGTATATGATAAGGCTGAACCCATTTTTGCAATTTAAACAGCTTTTTTCAACAAAAAACTAGAAACATATAAATAAGTTTGGACCACAATACATCAAAAAATATTTTGCAAACTGGAAAAATTCAGTAATTTGAAAAAATTTTTACCAGATGCTTTGAAACCTTCAACATTTGCTTAAACAGAAGATTCAAGTAGCAAGCACTGTTTGGATTTAATCATAGTCTGTGATTGCTGAATTTATAGTGTCATCCACTCTGATTTTGAGATAGATTAATTATAAATATGACATCATTTAATGCAAGGGTGTGCAATCTTTTTTAATGGTGGGCCAAATACCAGTAAACACAATATTTTATGGACTGTACCTTTAAATAGGATAATATTTTACCAACTATTGATATTGCCAGCAATAAAAATAAAACTGCAACAATATCAAAAACAATAATACCAGTATTATTTAAAAAAAATCGTTTAGTTAAAGAACAAGAAGATGTAACTGTATAATCAGAGCATAGCAATACAATTTAATTTTTGTAGAAACAATTCAGTGAGAAATATGCAGCTGGCTTTTTTTCTGAACCACTCTATTCAAATTTACTTTAATTGAGGTGCTGGCAACTTTAAGTCCATCTTCCAAGTGTTCATATGTCATTACTGATCGATAAGGAGATTTCATGAAACCCATTTAAAAAAAAATTTTCACACAAATAAATTGAGCCAAAAAGTGCCATTTTAAAAGCAATAAACTTTCTTAAATTTGGGAACTTATCTTGTTCAAGATATTTTCAGTAAAAATCACCAAGATTCATTTCCACATACTTGGTTTTTAGGTCTGTCCTCTCTTGAAGATCAATCAGTTCTATTTGGATATTAGTGGGGTTTTTGTCAATGTCTGTGTGAAGTGGTGAAGAAAATATTTCATACAATGGATCTGAAATCTTTGAAGCGAGCTGAAAATTCATTAAACAATTTTTCAAGTTAATCTGCAAATTCAGTCTTCTCCAGGCACATTCCCATTTTTTTAAAGTTGGAAAGTGAGAGAGATTTGCATTCTGTATGTGTGCATGCCAAAGTCTCAACTTGTTCATAAAGCCTTTTATGTGCCCATACATTTCACTCACATACTGGGCTTTTTGTTGCAGCCTTGTACTGAGTTCATTCATGCAAGTAGTAATATCAACCAAGAAAGCTAAATCACACAACCAACTTTCGTCTTCCATTTCAGCCATTGGATGCCTTTTATTTTTTAAAAATAGTGTGACTTCTTTTTGCAGTTTAAAACTCAAACAAAGCTTGCTGTAGCATAAATAAATACTAGACCTATTTTGAACTAAGATATGGCCAATCAACTTGATCTATTAGTATTTGACAGAGCAGCTCAATTTTTTGACACTCTGACTTTGAAGCAGAAGAATGCCAGTTTAATGCTCAGTCTATGATTTTTGTTCTTTATTTTGAAAAGGCACTTTACAGCAAATTCCTCAATGGAGTTTTGCAAGGCTGATACAATTTTGAATCTACTTAAAAAAGAAAGCAACAGCTTGGCTTCTACAGTCATCTGAACAAAACCAATAGTAAATATATTCTCAAACAATAAAAAAACTTTGGATAATTTTTTTCATCAAATAAAGTCTTTATTAACAAAAACATATCTCGATTCAATAAAGCTATTTCATGCAGAATGTCTCAGTATGGCTTATCAGAAGAAACTTTGAAGTATTATCTTTTCTGCTCTGGTATAAACCTAATGGGTTTCCTGTGATAAGATTACAAGTGCATCAACCTGTTGAGCAAGATGATGAAAAACATTTATATTGTTTTTAGCTTTTAGTTCAACTTCATTATTCTGCACTTATTGACTTAAAACTTATTGACAATGTTCACTAATAATTTTCCTATTCTGCAAAAGACATTTTTCCATTGGAAGGCACTGGCTGAAGCAGAAGGTGGGTAAATACTCTTCAGTTTTGGAAGAATCGGTTTCAATTTGTCTTCAAAACAGCAAAAATATTTTTACTCTTAGCCTGGGCTGCTAGATAATCACCTAACAGCTTATCAGCACATTTTCTAGAAATTGAGAAAATCTGAGACAGTCATAAGTGTAAAACAAGAAGAACATTCACCAAAATAAAAAAACTCTTGGAAGAAAAATATTGGAGAAATGCTTTTCTTTTGTCCAATGGAAATGTTTGCTTAGATGCAAGTTGGCATTTTCTTGAATAAAAAATTGTCACGTCAATGTTGTAAAATGTATTTATATTATCACCATTTCTATTTATTCTTCTAACTAGCAGGAAGTTGTGAGGTGTTCTCTTTAGGCCAACTGTCAAGAGGTTATCCCAATATACTTTCAGAAATCTTAGTATATTGCTGCCAGATAAAATTTTTTATTGGATTTTTTAGTTTTATTTAGATGTAGGACTAAAATTAAGAGAAGTTTGAAAAAACCATCAAGCCAAGCACAGAAAAGTGTCATAAAAATTTTTAGCAATAAAGGATATTCAGGTAGCGTATTATAGTCTATAATGTAGGGTATTAGCCATATAGGGTATGTAAAGGGTATAAAAATTCACGCAGTAAGTGGTTAAGCATTTAAGAATTTCTTCTTTGTAGTAGCAACAAAATGGGTGGAGTGTTGCCTGGAAGTTTTTCGAGTGATAACCATGGATTGCATCTCAACAAGAAAACTGTAGTTTTCAGCAAAATTCAAGAAAATTATAACAGTATTAATAGGAATTGTTTCTTTGATGGATTGAAAGAATGCGGATTGAGCCTTGGCAACAAAATGGTGTCTATGCAGTAAATCAAACTGTCCCAAAAACACATCTATAAACTCACCAAAAGCTGCATGTCAATAAGTTTAGTTCCATTTGTTTTGTTTCATCTGTATGAATTATCAGACTAACCCTTTTGCTTTACTCATCTTTTATTTCTTTCCTAGAGTGCAATAAACTTAGCATTTTTTAATCTGGATTACAGTGTCATAATATGCTATTGTGATATCATAATTCAGAGCAAAGGCGGGTAACATGCAGCCTCTATGAAAGCTAGCTTTTAATTAATATTTAGCTTTATAGATTTTTACAATTTGAAAATTAATAGAATTAAACAAAAAACGGTATGAATGTTTTTGTCAATGACTACTGGTGATAACAGAAGATTTTTTTTAGATATTACAAATTTTTAGGGACAAAAATCAAGAAAACTAGGACGCATTTACAGTGAAGACTTTTTTTTAGAGAGCACTACTTTTCAGGGACAAAAATCAAGAAAACTGTGGCAGATTCAAAGTGATGATGCTATTTTCTTGAACATTTCGACTTATGTGGCCTCCTTTGTTACTTCCTTGTGTATGTATGGCTTCTGCACCTCTGATCTAAGAGTATGATGCTCAAAAAAGTTTTACAACACATTTTAGTTATGACAAATTACAGCTTAACATGCTGTGCTACAACCACAATGAAAGGTATTTTAGAACAAATCTGAAGCTGACTATGTGAAGATGGTAAATATATAACTGCATTTATCTAAAAACTTTTTAGAAATATTTACGGCTGAAATTTGTTAGTTCAACATTTGTAGCAGATTGTCAAACCTGTAACTAACTTGTTTATTGTGATTTTCAACTAATTTATTTGAATATTTGATGATGAGTTTTGTAATTAAAACAAGAATTAGCATTTCAATTACCTGAAACTTTACAAGTACATTTAAGTGAATCAGACATGCTCAAAAATTAAAAATGTTTTTGGCTTATCATTAAATGCATTACTTCTGGCATGCTAAAATTACATATGCTTTTAAGTTAACAACGATAACTTTTATTACGAACAAATGCTTGATTTGCGCACTTTGCTGTTAAAATATAAATGTTTTTTTCTGACTCCAAAACATCTAAAAAAACATTCTGACTCAAACATATTTGAAAAAACGACTCCGATGCCCAACTCTGACCCTAAATTTGCGATTAGTTTTTATGCTTTTATTATTCCGCAACGGTCGTAATAATTATGAAACCGTTGTGGAATAATAAAAGCATAAAACATAGCTCCAAAAGCAACTCCAACTTTAGCACACCTAAAAAAAGGACTCTGACTTCAACTCTTCCAAGTTTTAAAACGCGAACCAGACTCCAGGATCTAAATCCGAATCCAACAATCCGACTCCTAAGAACCTCGTCCTGAGCTTGCCCCAGCATCTAATGCACGAAGATAGTTTTTTGCGCATTGCCACTAGGTGGTGACAAAATGTGAGTGATATGTCCAGTTTCAACCCAAAATAAGTAAGAGTTGGGCATTCGACAAAACGGTAAGAGTCTTGATTTTGCAGCCTTTTATACCTCACATTTGGCCTCTCAGTTGTTAAAATAAAAGGCTGTCCTCACCATCTTTGTCTGACATTACTTTGAGGCTTTATTGATAAGACATTTAATAAGTATCCTTCATCCCCAATAAACTTCCTGCTGAAAAACGAAAGTAAAATATTTTTCTGTGGTACTATCCAACTTCTGTGTATAGGTAAATATATTTTTTGTTACAGCCTGTTAGAGCACTTCTTAGTAACGTCCAAAATAAAATTATCTTACACTTCGTATTAACGTTTTTACTACTTTCACAATAAATGTTTTCTGTTTTTATTAAGATATAAATGTTTTTAGCCAATACAAAGTAATTCTCCAAGAAGTTCACCGACAAATCAAGTTGAAATTGTTGAAAAGTCAATCCAAGTGAAATCCCAATCGCCGACAAACCTCTGTCAAGTCGCTAATAACAATGTAACGAACTCAGCATCATCCAACAAGTCGGAAAGCGAGTTTCCCACAAAGCAAAAGAGAACGTTTGACCTAACCGAAACAGTTGAAAGTGAATCCTCATCCGAGCATAGTTTGTTAACAAAATCAGATGCGGTTCAACAGGCTGAGAATGATCTTGGTATCAAGGTTGTCTCGGTCGCTTCCTGCTCGAAGAAAGACGATTCTGACGTCAAAGTTAAACGTTCTCTGTTTAAAAATCATTCTGAATCTAGACGCAAATCAGTCCGGTTAGTTGATATTGCCCCCAAACCAATGAGAACTTTATTGAACAGTGGTCTAGTCACAATGCCATTGTCTGATGAAACAAAAAGAGACAAAACGGTATTTTCCGAGAAGACACAAGCGATGCTTCAAAAAAGTTTCTGCTTTTTTCCCTACCCCCGAATCCAGAGCCTGCGGCGCCTGTCGAAAGCAACTGGCTTACCTACACATGAACTTAAGCTGTGGTTTGCTAAAAGCCGTATCCGTTGCGGCATAAGTTGGGACCCAGATGAGGTCCATGATGCTTGGTTATTTTTAAAAGATTTTGAAGAGGTCAACGATCTGTAAATCTTTGAAAGTGTTTCGATTTTTTTTTTAACCAATTTTGTATTGTCCAAACAAAGATCTATTGTGTTTATCATGTAATGGTGAGCAAAAAAATTTTGTTCTTTACGTTTATTGACTTAAGTTTGTTTTTATCTTACAGGTTCTTTTTTTCGTTCCTTTTCACTGAATCATACTTTTCTGTAGAACGTGTTGATTTTGTTGCAATCACGCTTTTTGATGTGCGAGCATTGAAATGACTATTTCTATCCAGCTTCGGGTGTCAGTAGTTCTAGTTTGTGTTGATGTCTTGATTGCTTTGCCGACCCCTCGGTTATTTTCAAATTCTGATATGTAACTAATTACTAATATTAGCATTGTATAGACACATTAACAAATTTTTAAAATTTTTATATACTGTGTTGTCATCATGTTCATTGCTTTTAAAAGTCATCGGTTTTGATATTTTCACTCTTTCCTAAAACTAACAATTATTATGACTGCAATATTAATGTGAAAGTAAGTTTCGATATTTGCGTCGAGAAAATACTCAAAGATTACTGTGATTTTATTGATTAACGTAGTAAACGAAGGTTGGATTGCTTCACGAAAAATTCAATGGGAAGTCGCATGTTCTAGGGAAGTCTATAAAATGAGCGATGATTGATTAAAGCAGTGACGTTGCACTTGTTAGTTTTAAGTTGATTCAGTAGAATAAGCGATTTTTTTAGTCATACGTTTGTTTCTGGAAAAAAAAAAGCTGTATTGCGGCCCTCAATCTTACATTTCAGGCGGACTGCAAGTGCAATTACATTACGAAATCTTTGTTAACAAGGCATATTAGTTTATTTTGCAAGCGGAAAAATTTTTAAGTCCCACCAACAGAATAGAGCAATTGTTTTTTGTTTCTCCAGACTATGCTTGGCTGTTTTTTATTGCTTTACAACCTAAACGCTTATAAACTGTATTTTTTTCATCTTTCACCGGTTTTATAATAAATGAATATTTACACAAAATATTGAGCGTATTTTCTAGATCTATATTGTTTTTCTTTTATTACTTTAGTTTTTTTGTTTATGAAATTCTTTTTTATGTTTTTGATTGTTGATGTCGGTAAGTAGCTGATTGGCTTGTAGTTCTACTGTTTAAGAGCTTGGAACGAAAAGTGCTGAAATTACAATTGTTAGTATTGGCGCTTTTAAATAAAAATCTAAGACGAAGCGACTTTCTACAAATTGTTTCGCCATTTTTTCCTATTTGCGGCATTTTTTACTTGTGTATCAATCTTATGCGGCACTTCGTCATCTTATCCTGCCGTTTTTTTTGGCAACCCTGTTTCAGATTTGCTTTCGATTTGTGGACATCAATTAAAGCATTGTCCATCTTCCCTTATGAATTGTCCAAATTATCGCTCTTCTTGTTTTTGCTCAACCAGCCAATGACTTTTTTAAGCCATCTATTTGTCTAGCTCGTGTTATTCGAAACGTTTTAACAGTATAATTTATTTTGTAACGTTTATGAATGTTTGAATCTAAAATCATGTTTAGCCAATATGCCCGTGCTCGGCGTGTTTGATTCACTATAATTCACATAGTGCTGTCTCTGTTTAAATTAGAAATAAAAAAAATGCCAAAAGGTAACTTGCTTGATATGCAATTTTGGCTTGTCCGAAATCTTACACGCAAAATTGCTCTTCTTTTGTATCACAATATTCAACAATTGGAAAGTTTTTTGAAATTAGAGACGGTGAATTAAGAAAATTATTTGGTTAACCAGGGTTTGACGTAAACGTTCACAAAACAAATTTTAATTTTTCAACCTTTTGCATTAAAAAAACATTCCTGTGGTCTAAGAGACAAGCTTTGGTAGGTCCAAAAAACAAAAAAAAAACTCTGTTATGGCCCCACCAATGCACTGTCCCCATGGCAGAGTTGTTTTTTTCTATCAAATGACCTCAATATATCTTTGTTTTTTTCCTTTCTTTATGAAACGAAGCAACCTCGCTCCTTGCAATGCAACTTATATTTATATTTCCTTACTTTGTAAAATTAAAGCGATGACCTTGCACTTGTCGGCTTTAAATTAATTGAATGGAGTTAGTGATTTCTTTAGTCCATTATTGCGACCCGCAATCTTAGCGAGGGAACAAACTGCGGGTGCAATTTGCTGATTCGAACTTCAGGATTTCAAATCCGAACCAATCTATTTTTATCGTTACTGGATGTTTTCACAAATATTAAGCATTTATTTATTGCTAAATTTAATTTCTTTTTTTCAATTTTTTGTGATATGAAATTCTTTTGTGTTTTTCGTTGTTGGTGTAATTGGTTTGTAAGCAGCTGATTGGCTTGTAGCTCTTAAACTATTCAAGAGGTCAGAAAGAAAACTCCTGAAGTTACAATTGTCAATTTTTAGATTTTTCCATAAACAAAAGAATGTTAAGTTTTTCGCTTTTAATTGTGCGTAAATGTCGCATTGTGCATCACGTACACTAATGATCAGATGCGCTGAGGGCCACTCCTTTCAGTGGACTGTTAGAAGCAGCACATATTAAAATATTTCTCTTTATACGACAAACTCCGCAAACAATCACCGGCAACATCAACAGACGTTTTTTGATCCAGTTTCAATCCGTTTCCTAGGCCGCGTATTCGCCTGAACCCCAGCGACTTCCTCGCCGTTTTTTATCTGCATCTTTCACTTACCAATCTTTCCGACATTCTTCTTCACCTATTTCTTCAGTATTTTTTTTCTTTTCAGTATTTTCTTTTTCAATCAACTCCAGATTTGAACACTTAAAGCATTGTCAGCATCCTTTATGAGTTTCTCAAGCCATCGCTTATCTCAGTTTTTCAATCAACCACTGATTTTTGCAAGCCTGCAGCACGTCTATGTACTGTTTGTTTAACACAATACTGTTGCACATACATGTCTGTTTAACACTTGATCTTTTTCCTTGTGCTTCACTTGATCCCCCAAAACCTTTAACTGTAGCCTACACTTTGTTTATAGCTCTTATAAATGTTTTCAAAACCGAAACCCTGTTTAGATATTTAGCCCGGGTTCAGCGCGGATGATGCGCAATAATTTTGATGGCATACTTTAGTGGTGTTTGTCTTTAAATTAAAAATTAGAATTGTCTTAAGATAAAGATAATGTGCAGCTTTGCCAACCTTTATGATCGCTTTATTTTCACTGCCTTAAATATAAATTGAGTTTGTTATAAACATTTAAAAATAGAGCGTGCTAGTTTTCAAATCCTATGATACCTTGCATGTCGGTTTAGCGGAATACATGATGCTATGTGTTGGATTATTCTTCACTTCTTTTAGCCACGTGACCCGGTAGATAGATGCGCGATATTGATGGTCACAGCGATCGGCGTGGTCGTTGTTTCAACTTCTTCTGTCCATTCTGTTGCTGGTTAAAAAAAGACATTTCACCGCACCGTCTCAGCAAGCAGTTGTAAATTTCAGTTATATCCTTAAATAAAAAAACTATCAACCGGACAACAATATCTCGGTATCTCCGAAAACATTTTATGGTAGTCGCTTCATGGCCGCTCCAACCTTAACGTTTTAGAAATTCTCCCTGGAAGCCAACGTAACGGTTAGGATGGTGATTTCCCGCATGTAATCTCTTGATGGAAGCAGCCCACATAGGCTTATGTAACTTCAATCAAACACTAATTTCGCTGCAGTATTTCTTAAAGACAGTGCTACCCAAATTTTATCCAGCAATCCAAAGATTTGACTGACACTTAAAAAATAAAAAAACTAAAATGTCTTATGATGTTGGAAAGTAAAAAAAAAATAAAGGTAGGCCACTCGGTTCAAATTGGAGAAAAAATTTTTTTATTTCAAAAAGCAAGAAAAACTTTGTCGTTTCAAACTATTCGACAATTGCAAAGTTTTGTAAAATATTGCGGATAGTAAATAAAAAAATTAAAAAGTGACCCAGATTGAGGAGGGCGTCCACGGAACAAACATGAATTTTTTAACATTCCCGTTAAAGCACATTAAGTTAATGGTTCTCAACCATTAAACTACAAAAAAAATTTCTTTGCAGCAAAGTTTTACAACCTGTACCTTGTAACAAAAACGGTCAATAAAGCTAGCAAAGAAAAAAGCCTAGCCTGTGCTGGTTTAAAAATTGGTTGGGTCAAGTTTTCAACTTTTTATGCTCATGGTTATTTAAAGCCAATTAAAGTTTTTGTGGTTTTGGGTTTTATATTTTTCAAAAAAAGTCTTTCGGGTACTTCACTTTCGTTGGGAAAAACGTGTATTTACCTCTTATTTAAAGTGAAACTTTTTCTTCACATTGTTTCGATAAGCAAGAATGGGTTTGTACCAAAAAAATAACAAAGATTTATATCATTGCCGCAAAACATTTAGGTATATTAGCCTAAACCGTGAGTTCAATTTCGCCGAGGTGATGGCGCTATATTACTAATCGAATTTATTCTTCCTTCTGAAACCTAATTGAAACAACTTTATGGATCACCAATTCGAAATAATTGAACCAAGAAAATAGTGCTGTTATGATAACCGCCGCGATAAGCTTTACTCTTGTCATTCTCTTTTGTCTTTGAAAAAGATACTGAAACACAGTGACTGCCAGTATATAGTTCAGTCACAGTGACGGTCTTACAAAGTGGGACCTGGTCCAAGAAAAAAAGGGGGCTGCTCACTTTCAATGAAGTACATAATCCCTACTTTCGTCCTAAAATTAAGGTGTTGACAATGAGTAAGGGGGCAATTTGAAGGTCAAACAGGGGCAATTTGCGGAAGCGGGGAGGCAGGGATTACAGTCATAAGAGCAATGTTTTTTGAAGGGGCTTTTACGACGTTTTTTAGGGGGACCAGGTGCGGCCGCTTTGTTAACTCAGTACTAAAGCCATCAATGAGTCTACCAAACATTAGCATTCTAAAAACTTCACTCAGTTTAAAATTGATAGTAGATTGGAGACAGCCAACTTTTTTTTTAAAGCGGTCATGGTTTTGAATCGTTTCAAATGCTTCCTCAGTTGCATAAGGTTTGGTAGTTGGCACACATGAGAGGAGAAAAAAATAAATAAAAAATTTGCTTCTGTTTCAAAAATATAGGGGATATTTCTCATGCCAAGTTATAAAAACTAAAAAACTTCTTGGACTTTTGAATTTGACTTATACAGCTAGTCTGCGTACTGCTGAGGAATTCAAAAAGCCTTTACGATTTTGGATTACCATCAAAGAGAAGGGAGGTAGACAGGTTGGACAAAAATTTAGCGGAGTTCTAGTCCCGCAGGAAAACAGTTATAGGACCGCTGTTATCCTTTTACAACATGTCTGATGCTGCAGCAAACAATTTTTATATCTTAATGAAAAAATTTGGAAAATATTCTAAAGCAAAAAATAATTTCAAACAAAAAAACTTTAAAGTTTCGGCAAAGAGGTTGTTTTTTTCAACCAGACAACAATTGAAAATAGCAGCCATAATGGATTCAGCATGTATGGACTATAATAGATTCAGCATTTTCAGCATTTATTAAATAAACATTAAAAATTATTATTTAAAAAAAAAACGAACGTTTTCGGCTTACTTCAGCCCTCATCAGGTTTCTACAATTAGTACTATTAATTAACTTTAGTACTATAAATTTAAAGTTAATTAATAGTACTAATTGTAGAAACCTGATGAGGGCTGAAGTAAGCCGAAAACGTTCGTTTTTTTTTTAAATAATAATTTTTAATGTTTATTTAATAAATGCTGAAAATGCTGAATCCATTATAGTCCATACATGCTGAATCCATTATGGCTGCTATTTTCAATTGTTGTCTGGTTGAAAAAAACTTTATTTTTCAACTCTCAAAGCCTGCTGTTGAGGCTTTTTAATCAAAAACACACTGTGTGGAGTGCAACCTATTAGGTGGGCTTTTGTTCCTTTTTGAATCTAGTATTCGCTGCGGTCCCACGACCAGCGGACAAACAAGATGCAGAGCTTCCAAAAACATACGGGATTGCGCTGTGATACTGAGAAAAAGCCCAAAGCATAGAAAAATTGTTAAATCGTACCAGTGTGGTTTTTGGGGGTGAATATGTAGGCTATCTTTGTGACAATTGTTTGTCATGTTTCAAAGTTTTTTATCGACCTGTTTAGTCTAATAAAATTGTAACTGTTATTTAGTTTGCGTTTTTTATTTTTATACACCACTTGCTAAGATAAATCTGAGAAAAAAGCGCCGAGATTCAGACCCACACAAGTTGTCCAAAAAAATGTGGACAGTAGCGGAATAACGTAAATGTTTTTATTAGTTCGGATAAGGATTAAAACATTAGCCTAAATTCTTTCGTGAAATTTTAAAACAATGTCGTCGAAACCTGGTAAAAAATTTATGCTCTAAAGTTTCAATCCTCAACTTATTTTCTACAACTCGAAAAAATAAGCAAATGAAATGAAATAAATCAAATGCTTTTTCAGTTGGAATATAATAGCGATTTTTTTAGAGTAGAACGCCGATTATCCAAACACTACTAAGATGGTGGTACAACGCCATACCATGGTGTGAACGACAAAATTTAAAAGCAGAGCTATGTCGTTCAACACAGCTCTGCTTTTAAAAAGGACGAGATACTTGGAAGCGACGAAAAGAGTGACAAAAAATTGAGTGATCACTATACTACTCATAATGTACCATAAATGACCATATGTGTATATGATGCTTTTTATTGCAAGACTGTCTTTTGTTCGATTATCAGAACTACCCTTGGTCGTAATTAGTTCGTTTAATCGGCGTTCTAGTGTATATATTTTAATCTTAAAACTTCAGATTAAACGTTAAATTGACGTACATGTGCAATTAATTACAAAGCATTTAAGTTTTAGAAAAGCCACTTCTTTTATTTAAATCAAAAATTAAATCAAAGCTTTTGTTAAAAGCGGGTCTTAATAAACTTCAATTACGAGGCCAAACGTAGATTCTAAAAACTCGTTGCGGAAGCTGAACTTAGTGCACCCTTGGTCTATGACATCATAATTTTAAATCAAACAACCTAATCTTTACTGTAATGTCACATAAAACTAATTTGATATTAAAAAAGAGAATAGTATCGGAGTAAAAACCGACTATAAACAAGCCTGCTGTAATTGGAACGACACGTCGACTTATAAAAAAAAACAACCGATGATTCTAAATGGTTAAATTATGTACTTGTTTTAGTTTAAGTAAAAAACGGTTGCCTACAACCAGTGGTGGATATTCAAAATTAGGGGCCTAAGGCAAAATCCAAATTAGGGGCCCCCAAAAAAACGTCACAAGAATTCGATTACCATTTTACCAATGCCATCTAGAAAGATAGGCTACGAAATATTGAAAAAAATATTGATTCTGATACGAAACTTGAAATAACTCAAATCAGTGGTAGACACAAAAAGTTATCATGAAAGATTTACACATGACTCGACAGTTAATCAAATGACACCTAATCGAAATGACACCTAATCGGAACGACATTTGATCAAATAATAAAAGAAAAAATTTACAACTTTGAATCTATCCCAATTTGTCAATTTTTTGTTCCAAAAACATAGTACTTTAAATCTGCTCCGGTTTTGTTGATTTTTTTGTCCCAAAATCATAAATCTCTAAAAATAAGATCTTTTCTGTGAATCTGTCTCTGATTTCTGCAAGAGGTCTACAAGGGTGGCCATGGCACAATGCTCCTCCCTCTAAATAACTGACTATGTAAAAAAATTTAAAAAAATGATAGCAATAAGCATCTAATGAAACAAAACCATGACAAAAGGTCTACTTGTTGCCCCCTTAAAACTTGTTGCTGCCCTTTGCCAAGAGACCTTGTTAAAAAACTTGACCTTGACATTGGCGAAAAATTAAAAAAAAAAAAAAAAAAATTGTCTTCTTAATGCTGGCCTCTGCTTTTTATGAATCTAATTTACAGTAACAAAGAGATTGTTTAATTGCAGATACGTACAAAAATAAATCTTTTTTTTTTATCAACTGTCATTTCGATCAAGTGCCGTTTCGATAAAGTGCCGTTTCGATAAAGTGCGTTTTGGTCAAATGTCGTTTCGATCAAGTGTCGTTTCAATCAAGTGTTGTTTCGATTAACTGTCGTTCGATCAATTGTTGTAGCATCGGGTTTACAAACCAAAAACACAATTAGTACAAAAGTTAAAATAACGTGAAAACCTTTTTTTCTCTACACTTTTTTATTGCTCTATTGCCTTTTAATTGGTCTGCATATTTTTTATGTTTCTAAGTTCCTTTAAACTTTTAAACTCCTTCCTCCCATGCATTGCTTATGACTAAAATCCTTTTTTTTGCTTGTAAACGTCTTGGACAGACTTGAATTCAGTGACTGGATTTAGGGAGTTTGCACCGGTTTGCGCAAACACGTTCTTATGAATGTCATAACGTTCAGCGATTTTTACGGCCATTTTTACAAAAACAAGGACTCGACCCAAGTTCTCAAATCAATAATTGTTGACTTGGAATTGGTTTTGTGTGCTTAGTAAGCTAGGTTATATGCAATGCATAGAAACGAATTGGGAAAATGGTTTGAAAATTCGAATTTCGTAGACTCAGATTCATGCTTTCATGGACTTATTACATCATTTTTGGTAGTCCTGGATTTGGAATCGGTTCGAGATTTCTGAAAAAGACTTGAACTTGGTTCGAATTTGCAAGTTATAATTGGTTGGACTACTGTTAGCATGCATACAATTTATTAGAGGTATATTTTTGAAACTTTCTCACCACTACAAAATAAACATTTGTACCGTAGTCTTGATAGTCGCAAAAAATAATAAATTTGTCAAAATATATTTCAACAGAATTAAAATTGAACTTTTAAATAGGTAGGCTACTATCACAGACAAAAATCTGATCCTTCTTTGGCAGTAAAAACAAATTTGCACTGATTACATAGCAACAACAACAAAAACAATTTTTTTATTGAATATATATATATATATATATATATGTAAGTTATATATAACGATAACAATTAATTCAGTCGAGCAAAATAATGTTAAACCTCAACAATTATGCCGACTCCACAATGTACAACAAGTTTTATCATAAGAATTAAAAAATATATGGCCTAAAACATTATTAGAAAAAGAAGCTTTAGTTTTGTTTTTTTTAACACAAAAAAGATTAAGAAATGCTGGTGATATAAACTTTCGTGAAATATAAATACCTTAATTTTTACAAAAAAAATTTAAATTACATTTGAAAGTCAACAAAGTTTGTAAAAAAATATAATTACGCTTGCTTCTAGGCAAATGAGTCAAAAAAATACTAATCTGAAATAAAAATTTGTTAATGTATTTGTTACGTCGTTCGAGTAAAGTATTTGAGAAGTAGATCTTGGGTGCGGGTTTCGAGCCAGCGCGCCTTTTGTATCGGCGCTGAATAATCAGCGCTACCTTTAATGCGTTCTCGCGCGGCTGTGGGCATAAAGTGATGCCACGTTGTTTAGTCAGTCCTTTGACTTGAGCTGGCTGTAACTTGGCATTTGAACAGAGCCTTTAGATTGATTTGGCTGCTGTATTTTTGTCCCGTTGGACGTTGTCTACTTTGGTAGAGAATTTAATAATTTGATACTCTCCTTTGCTCGTCCGCCCAACATCGTTGAAAACCGTTTCCTACTAGTGCCGCAATTATTGTTTTGTTTTCAAATAAAATAAATCACAAAGTTTGGTGCTGGTTGTGAAGCGCGTTTGTGCGGAGCTGGAAGGACGAGGCAGTTTTGCGACTCTGTCACAGTATTAATATATTATAAAGCAGCCAATTATTTATTTAATAGTTTTAGCTTATGCTGCTTTGATTAAATCTTTTGAAGATTTTTGTCTGGAAGGAATAGAAATATTCAATGCAAACTTGCAATAAAGCTAACTTTGAACTAAAATTGTAAAAATAATAAAAATGTTGTGAAATATTGTCAAAACCATTTAATGTTATGGTTGTTTGTGCAAGATAGACCAACTGATAATCACAATTAAATTTAATGTAAGAAGCCATTTAGCTTATTCTATGTTAGGTTACCTTTTAAAATTTTCATTTAAAATCAAAATACTTTACCTAAATAATTTCTAATTCAATTGTTTTCAGAATGACAATATAGAATATTTTAACTTTAATCAAGCAGTTGTTTTTACCAGATCACCTCACCAACCATTTGTCAAAATGTCAAATTTTGAAAAATGCTAAACCCTTTTGAAAAAGCTACAATCAAGTCTTGAAGGTCAAGTAAATGAATAAATTGCGTACGAATCAATTTAGAACTTCGAAAAAAAGTAAAAATTTCTATATAAATTTGGTTAATGGTAAAACATTTGCAGACTGAATTTAGTGTTCTATTGGTTTCTATTGTACATGAAGTATTTGCTACAAAAAGAAAAAAAAAATGTATTTCTTATTACTAGTGTTTGTAAATTTTTTAGTTATGTTGTTGATTTTAGTCATTAATTTCTTACAATTACGGAAAGTAATTAATATTTTATGCATAAATACAATTAATTCTAAGTACCGTAGTATTTTTATCAATAGAAAAATTTAAATTTAAAACAAGATTTCTCTTTTTCTTAAGCATATTTTTAGTTGTAAAGTTGTTACTGCTTAATTTCAGTCACCTTTGGATAACTTCTATAGCAATCTGACTATTAAGAATAGTTTACATTATGTGGTTGTTCTGCAATACATAGAAACTGAAGAGATTTTATGGATTGTTGTTTTAAATTTTAAGTGTTCTGCCAACATTACCCTATATGCCATATTATGTGACATAAATTTCACCTATTTGCTGAGTTTTTGAGGTTCATAAAACCATCTAAAATACCACAAAATAAAACAACACGTGGCATTTTCAAAAAGGGAGGCCCCTCGATAACTGTAAAAAAGGGGGGCCTGAGGCGATCGCCTCACTCGCCTCACCCAATATCCACCACTGCTTACAACATAAAGAAATTTGCTCTTCAATACATATTAATTTATTCATTACAAAATATCGAGTTGTTAAGTTTCAGTACATACGTTTACAATCACATACAGGCCTATCAGAAAAATATTTATATATCAATCATTTAATTTATTGTTTGTATTCATTGATTAGTTTATTGAGTCTTTCTTTGTCTGCTCCAGTTGACTCGCACCCGAAACAATTAAGAAATGTGGTTTACAATTTAGTTTGGTGAGCAACGATGTAAAAAGAATTTTTTTTTGGTTGAAATATAGATAACGGTCTTTTTTTTTTTTTATAAAATCGAGGCAGATTCACACATAAGTAGCTCTGGTCCCTGTAGTAAAATTTCTGTTTCCTGTACAATTTCAAAAAATTTTTCTTAATTTCCAGGAAAAAATTAGGCTACTACAATTAAGTTAATTAAATTCAGCCCACAGACGTCAGTGCAAGCATATCTAGGGCCGCACATAGTACTGGAGGCCCGGAGGAATTTTGGTAAGTAGACGTTTTTGTTTTTGCCATTAAAAATTCAAAACTCGAGTCATTTTTCCTTTGCTAGTAAAAATAAAAATTCTTTTTCTTTGGAGTCAGAGCCAAAGAAATAAGCAAGAGTCTAATCCAAGTCAGGAACAAAATATCTTAACTTGCAAGAGTAGGATCAAGAGTCGAAATATTTTATCCGACTCCGACTCCAGATGGGCAATTTTATTTTAGATATTTTTTTAGGAGCGAAAACCAAGAAATCCGTGATAGATTCAAAGTTGAGACCTTTTTTTTGGCCACCCTAATTTTAAGCAATTTGCATAATGCTATTGTTTTTTATTGGGGAGTCGGACGTCCGGGCTGCTATCCTAAAATTTCTAGGAGTCGGAGTCCGAATCGTCGTCGGATCTTAAAGCTTCCGACTCCGCAAATTTTTTTAGTAGAAAATAATTAGAAATTCAGAGTTATCTTTTTGTCTCGCTATTTAGCGACAGTAAAATGAGATAAAATCTTATTTTCTAGTCTAACTTGCATGTTTTGAACAGAACCGAACAGATTTATTGTTTTGCCTTTAAGATAAAAATAACACAGCGAGAAACAAGGAATTGACAAATTAAGGCATGGAAGCATCGAATAACCATGAGGTTTTCTAGTCAAGATGCTTCCTTGTCGGATTATTAATTAATCGATTTCATTTTATGATTTGTTGGTTATTGAGATTAATTAACTTATTAGTAGTGATGATATAAAAAGATCACCAGGAATACAAATAATTACGGTACATAGTATGATAATATAAACACATGAATTGTAAAGTAATACTATATACGATAACATAAACACAATACGATAATATAAATTGTAAAGTATACGTTAAAAATATTATGTAAATATAAAATGACAACATTTTGCACATAATCTTGCTGCTGCATAGGCAACAAATTAGACTTTCCTGTATATCTTCAATTTTTATAATTGTTGATTAGATGTTACTTTAACAATTTGGTGAATGCATGTATATGATATGATGATTTAATAGAGTTTGGTAAATCATTCCAATATTTTGCACCCCTATATTGTAGTGTCCTCTGACCAACTTGCTCTTTGTTTTCTCTGTATGAAGTAATTATTTTGGATAGCATTCCTAGTGTTGAATGTATGGATTGCATTGATTTTACAATGATTTGAATACCAACCAATAGACAAATAAACAAAGTTGTAAGAAATACTTTATGTGAACAAGTTTCTACAAAAAACTAACTGGCTAGAGACTCTTTCAAAAGCTTTAAATGTAGCAAAAGATCCAGAAAATACAGGATTATAAGGGGGGGATGACGACGACGGGGGGATGTAATGCAGTTTAGGTTTCTTAGTTTTGTAAAAAATTTATTTAGAATCTTCATCATGTAAAGCTATACTTCTGTTTTGTACTGCTTCTTGGTATTTTCATAAAATGTGAATAACAAGCTTGCGAAACTAATTTGAATCAATCGTAGTCGTGTACAAGATGGTACCTCATAAGTTAAGTGATTAGCGCTGCCGCATTCACGATCAATTTGTTACTCAAAGAGCTTTTTAATGAGCGCCATTTGTTCAAAAGAAACTCCAAAACTAAAGATAACATATATAGTACAATTGTGAATTTTGTAATAACAACACGACAAGGCCCTGTTTCGACCTAATTCGGTCTCATCAGATGTCTATAATTACGTACATATACAAGACAAAGAGCTCGACACAGCAGCCAATTCAATTACAAATTGCATCACAGTTAGAGCAGCCGGAGTTAAGCAGTCACTAGAAATTATTTTGAGTAAGAAAATTGTTCATAGATTATAAGTTCTTGCACCTCCTTGTATGTTTTATTTATTCCTAAAGCTAGATTGGCAGGTAGTTTCTTTTTGTTTTAAAGGGCGTCGACATTGTAACTAAGCAAAGTAATATCATTAAAAATTTGTCGTGAAGTGCCTTTTCCAAGGGCCATAGCCGTACCAGCCCAAAAAAATTTGGGGGGCAATGAAGTTTTGCCCAAATTTTGTGACGTTTGCCCAAATCGTGATTTTATAGTACATTTCGGTATATGACAAAAAAATTGTCTCAGAAAGGTCTTCACTTAAATTTAGTCTCCTAATTTTCAATTTTCGTCCCAAAATCAAGGTGTTCTCTAAAAAAAAAAAAAGGTCTTCACCTAAATTTGGTCATTATTTTTTGCAGTTGATCATCGTCACCTCCCTAAATTTCCTGACTTTGCCCAAAATTTTTATATCGCTGCCCGAAAAATCATGGTTTTGCCCAAATATTTTTTTCTCACTGCCCGAAAAATTTTAATTTTGCCCAAATCCTATAAACTTGGGGGGGCAATTGCCCCCCCTGCCCCCCGGGCAGGTACGGCTATGCCAAGGGCAGAGCAAAAATCACTTCTAAGTCAATGTTAGTCAACGTAAAAGAGCCACATAATTTATTGACTGCATCTTTCAACCTTGCAAACAGTGAAGATTGTTGTTGAACCTGCTCTTGATCGATTTGCTTCATTGTTTGCCAATTTTCACGTCAAATTTTTGTACAGGCTCATTTATCTGGAATCGAAATTGTAACCAGAAAGAAATAAACTCACTGGAATTTTTCATTGGTTGATTGGTTTGACAAAAACCAAGTGAAGACAAAAAAGTTGTTTGTAGATATTTTTGAAACAACATCTATTCGACCCCCGAGTTAAAGTGAAGATTTTATTCGGTTTTTAGTTTGTCTTAGCACGTTATCGATGTGAAAGAGTGCATGAAATAAAAGAATCACATTAAAAGGTAAGGGAATTATAAAAAGTTTCAGTAAATTATTTTTGAAAGAAAACCAATAAAAAAAAGATATCAACTGACGCAAACAAAACGTTTCTAGGCTCCTGTGACCAAGGCTGATTAATCAAAATGTTTTTTATTAAAACATATTGTCGCATTGTTGCATCAAAATAAACAAAATTTTACATTTATGGCTCAATCACGTTGTCGTGTTTTGTGAACCTACCTTCCAGCCTAAGTTTGCTGCAGCTTTAAAATAAAAAAAAACAGAAAAATTAACCCATATTAACCCAAGGGTAGAACTAAAAAACTAAAAACTTTGATAGGCTGTACAATTCTATGGCACAACTTAAAACAGTGTTTGTAAAGATATTTTACAACTTTTATATATCTCAAAGCTATTCATAATCTAAAATAATAAAAAAAACAGTTATTTTTAGTTAGAAAATGCATTTGAAATAATGACTACAAATGACTACAAATGTAGTCATTGGGATAATTCGGGTTAATTGCCAAATTTCTTTCGAGAAAACGACATTGAGGCAAGCAAATATTTGCACAATTTATAATTTATCTATTCAGCGATGTGCTAAAATTAACAACGCGGGTTGTGAAGAGGTTATAGTAAATTAAATTACTAGTTATGGAATATTGCAACGTTTTGTCAAATTACAAATAAGCTTTATTAAAGCATCATTACAAGAAACAGCAGCAGCGTGGTCGAGTGGTTAAAGTACCGGACTGATAATCAACATGGTCTCGGTTCAAAACCCACTTGCCCCATTCTATTGTGTCCTTGGGAAAGACACTTTACGGCACTTTCCCCTGCTTGGTGGTCTTGGCAAGCAGTTCTAAATTACAGTAATATTTCTATTAAATTACTAGCGGTCAGCAATATCTTGGTATCTCCGGAAGCAGGTCGGGGTAATTGCCTGCCCTATGTATAGCGCCTCCGTCGCTTTCCTGCGAGTCGGGAGGATAAATATAGAGCAGCCATTCTTTGTGAATTCTTGACTGCTCGGAATAACTTTATTTAAAATCTCTGAATTTTTCACTTTAGAAATTAAAGCAAGTTTCTTTAAAAGACAAAAAACAAGTCATAAATTAATATTCTATTATTTGTAATAATTACTATAAATCAACAAGTGAAAAAATTTTCGCGGCCTTATCTAAAGCCTTGATTGATTTCACTAAACAGAGTATAATAGTGTAAAAAGGGGAACCATCATCGAAAACTTCAAGTGGAGAGACTTATTTTAAAGTGCCTCGGTTGGAAATTATCATAAAAATATAAATATTTGTCAATCCAAATGTAAAACATTTACCTTTTTTTTGTTTTTGATAAATACAAAATGTGGTATATCCTGCACCTTGTAATCTGCAGCTAATTCCTGCAGAAAAAAAATACAAGCGTAAATTTTTTAAGCTGATTTCTATGCGGTTTAAAATTAAAAAATCAATTGAGAACTTTATTAATGCTAGAAGGAATGTTTACGGAGCAGTCGACGTTTTTGTAAAGAAATAGTAATTTTTAATTGTCTATTTTATAAAAATGTTCAAACAAAACTCGTTTGATGACGGCAGTGTGCCCCACTTAATGGGAGAAGCGTGAGTAGTAATATATGATCCATTTGGTGACCGTTTCCGCTAGTGGCGCTAGAGAGCAGGCGCAGGCGCATATGACGTCATCGCAGGCGCGGTGGCGCTAGAGAGTAGTGGCGGATCCGAATCCGAATCCTAATCCTACTCCTAATTTTATTCCTAATTCTAATCCTAATTCTACTCCTAATGCTACTATTCCTAATCCTACTCCTATTCCTAATCCTACTCCTATTCCTAATCCTACTCCTATTCTTAATCCTACTCCTATTCCTAATCCTAATCCTATTCCTAATCCTACTCCTATTCCTAATCCTACTCCTATTCCTAATCCTACTCCTATTTCTAATCCTACTCCTATTTCTAATCCTACTCCTATTCCTAATCCTACTCCTATTCCTAATCCTAATCCTAATCCTACTCCTAATCCTACTCCTACTCCTAATCCTAATCCTAATCCTACTCCTACTCCTACTCCTACTCCTACTCCTACTCCTACTCCTACTCCTAATCCTACTCCTACTCCTAATCCTACTCCTAATCCTAATCATACTCCTACTCCTATTCCTACTCCTAATCCTACTCCTAATCCTACTCCTACTCCTATTCCTATTCCTATTCCTACTCCTACTCCTATTCCTATTCCTATTCCTAATCCTATTCCTACTCCTATTCCTATTCCTACTCTTATTCCTATTCCTATTCCTACTCTTATTCCTACTCCTACTCCTATTCCTACTCCTACTCCTAATCCTACTCCTACTCTTATTCCTAATTCTACCTCTATTCCTAATTCTACCTCTATTCCTAATCCTACTCCTAATCCTAATCCCATCCTATTCTTAATCCTAATCCTATTCCTAATCCTACTCCTAATCCTACTCCTATTTTGAATCCTATTTCGAATCTTACTCCTATTCCTAATCCTATTCCTATTCCTAATCCTTTTCTAATCCTATTCTTATTCCTAATCCTATTCCTATTCCTAATCCTATTTCTATTCTTTTTCCTATTCCTAAGAAAGACGATGATCCTGAGTTCAACTCTTAGCCAAGACAATATAAAACCTAAACCTAAGACATACAGTAGTCCTGAGTTGGATTCCTTCCCTAGATAATATAAAACCAAACCCTAAGAAAGACAGAAGTCTTGAGTTTGACTCCCAACCAAAACAGCGAAGCTGTAAATCCTAACCCTAAGAAAACCAGTAGTCCTGGGTTTGATCCCCAACCAAGATAATATCAATTTAAATCTTAAGAAAATTAGTAGTCCTGAGTTGGATTCCTTCCCTAGATAATATAAAACCAAACCCTAAGAAAGACAGAAGTCTTGAGTTTGACTCCCAACCAAAACAGCGAAGCTGTAAATCCTAACCCTAAGAAAACCAGTAGTCTTGAGTTTGATCCCCAATCAAGATAATATAAATTTAAATCTTAAGAAAGGCAGAAGTCCTGAGTTAGATTCCCACCCAAGACAGTATAAACTTTAACCTTAAGAAAGTCAGTAGTCCTGGGTTTGATCCCCAACCAAGATAATATCAATTTAAATCTTAAGAAAAACTGTTGTCCTGAGTTGGATTCCTACCAAGACAGTATAAATCCTAGCCCTAAGAAAACCAGTGGTCTTGAGTTTGACTCCCACCCAAGATAATATTAAACCAAACCCTAAGAACAGCAGTAGTCTTGAGTTCGTTTCTTGTTCAAGACTTCAAAACATAAGATTATTTCAAGACATTCTGCAAGAATTTAAAGCAATAAAGTCAAACCGCTTTTTTATTTTAAGCACTTGTAAAACGAACCTACCTAACCTTTTCCTGTTTTTAAGTGCACAATAGAAAATTTCTTTAACCAATTTCCTGTTTTTAAGTGCACAATAGAAAAGTCTCTCAATTGGTTTCCTGTTTTTAAGCACTCTGTAGAAAAAGCTGTCAAAATATATTTTGATTTGAAGCGCACAATAGAAAATTTCTTTAACCAATTTCCTGTTTTTAAGCGCTCTATTTTCTGCAAAGGGCAAGTCAGGACACATCAAGTCAATACTCGGTTTTTTCATGGGGATTTCCCTAGGGTATCAGAACGCTGTAAAATACTGATGCAATCTGTTACTAAAAATAGCACAGCAGGTTTGTTGCGCAATACTTAGTTCTCCCATGGGGAATCCCCTAGGTTTTTACCCGCATTGTTTGTATAGGTTTCTTTGCAAAACTATGATGCAATCCATAATGGTAGGTATATAAAGCAGAATTGTTTTTATTTTTATCATTCTAAAAAGTATGGATCAAGATTGTGTTGATGCTGCAGTGACGTCTGATGAAGCTATCAAAAGAGAATGGGAAGCGCAAATGTTTCGTTGTTTGTCTCCGCAAAATCCGCTCATGTGTGATGAAGAGGATCGCATGAGAACCTTTCCTTCCTCTTGGTGTGATCAGGAGCGCCCAACACCACGTGAAATGGTGGATGCAGGTTTTTATTATAAAGGTTCTGGCGACCGTGTTCTTTGTTTTTATTGTGGTGGAGGTTTGTTTTATTGGAAACCGCATGACAATCCTTGGTACGAACATGCAAAGTGGTTCCCTATGTGTGAATTTGTTTTGAAAAAACAAGGAGTCAGCTATGTGGAGAAAGTATGTCAGAAACATTCGGATTTGCATCGACCAGGCATAAAAAATCCAACTCGATCTGTTGCAGCGAACCGCTTACGTAGTATGTCGTTTGATCAAATGCGAAACACCGCAGCAGCAAAGCAAAGGAATCAAAAATTAGAGGATCTTATGCTGTTTGATCCTCATGTAAAATACGCAAAAAGTATTGGGGTGGAGGACACCAAGATCCGTTATGCGCTATTGAATCAAATGGAAAAAAATCACTGTAATTTCTCCAATCGTCAAGAATTGTTAAATGCTGTTTTAAATTTAAAAAAAGACGACAAATGTTTAAAGTGTAAAAATGCAGAAAAAAATGCAGTATGCATGCCATGTGGGCACATGGTGCTTTGTTGGACATGCGCTCAAGTCACCTCCTCTTGTTGGTTATGTTCCCAATGGATCTCTGAAATAATTCGTGTCTTTCAATGTTGATTGCGCAAGATTAGTGTGACGTAAGACTATTTCAAAATGTTGCGCAATATCCGGTTTAGTGGTTATAAAAGGAGACCCGTTTGCGAAACCTCACATTATGGAAACGTATACGAGTCAAGCAGACGATCTATATCAAGAAGCAAACAAAATCAAGTACCCCGACTACATCCCTCCTTATACAAGTTGTTACGAAAGTTTGTTGGAGTTTGAAGAGATTATCACCAGAGCAAGAGAAATGGAAAGTGCAGCAAGAGACATTCGAAAAAAGTTTCAAAAAATTGCCACATCCGGACTACCGATACCCTCTTCATCGCTATTGAGAAAAGCAATTATTAGCGTCAAAAGAGGGAAAGTCATGTTTTCGATGGATCAACTTGTTCAAGTCGTTGATGTGATAATGGGGAATCTTCCTTACATTCTTTTTCGTCCCAAATCCGAAACAAAAGAGTATGTAGTTTTACTATTCTGGTCTACCAACATGGACGATGCTGCGTGTGAAGTGCAAAAAAATATGGAAATCGTTAAGCGAGAAGTAGCAGTGGATCAGTTCCAATTGCGTTGTGTGGTGGAAAACGTACCAACTGCAAGACGTCAATTCCTCTATCTGCTCAATAACTACATCTTTTTAAAAGTGCAAAAAGACGATGTCTGCCACCTACCACCAGACAACCATGAACAACTGGAAACCTTTGTCAAACTCTTGACTAATCCTGAACCGATGAAAAAGCGAAAAGTAGATATTATTGCAAGCACGCCTTGATGTGTATTATTTTATTAATAAACGATATGTGTACAATCAATATTGTGATATATTACGTATAAAGCGAGAAATAGAGCGATCGTTTTCAGTTAGGTTTGACGTAAAATCAGATACAATAGCATGCAAAGGTACACCACGACAACGAAATAAAATAAAATAGACACAATAATGACCACAAAAACTGGAAAAGTACGCTTGTAAAGTTTTGCAATTGTAAATCCATCCCGATAAGGAGTAGGCATCCATGTAAGAGTCGAGACCGACCAAGGTAGGGGGTAGTCCATAACTATCAAAATATTCTCCTCGACCGCGTTTGTCGAAATAAACCGCAACCCAATGTTCTCCAGGTTTACTACTCGGGTCCGAGTTGATGACGTAAGCAGACGGAAAAGTAGGTTTTTCCAACTGATCCAAAGCACAGACTTTTTTAAAGATGGTTTTGCTTTTCAAATCCTTCTTGAGCAAGCGTTCGATTTGCAACGTGTTCATGCTGTATAGTCAAAAGCAACGTTTCTATCTTGATCAATCTCCAGCAGATTGTCGTGTTCGGCAAATACAATGACCGTGAGAGTACGTGCAGTAGCAATAGCAAAATGAATTTCGATGCGTATGTTGCCATGCTTTATCAATTCAAAACCGACTTCGCTGGAATCCATTTGGGGTGTGAGATCAAAAGCAAACAAAGCACAACCGTCTTTGTACTGTTCTCGCGAAATAGCATTTCCTGTGTCACGATAATATTGACCCGTTTGCGTAAACAAACGAACGTAACTTCGAACAAAACGATCGTTGGTGAAATCTGGTTGCAGTGGTTTGGAAGGGATTTGAACTCCGTCACGGTAAATCGTCATGAAATTGATGCTGTTGTGTTTGAAATTAAAAGGAGATTTGGTGATGACACCGTTGTAAGCGTCATTGTCCACTACACCGACCACCATTCGTGTGGGCAATTGTCCCAAAAATAAATTTTCTTTGGTGATACTTCGATTCCCGGTTGGCACAGTAAAGCTCTTGACTTCCACACGTCGAAGCGGGTATTTTGCAGTGCCGTGTTGCAAGGCTTTGACATGAGCAAGCTGTACGGCGGGATTGGGTTTTACTTTGCGAACAAACAAGGTCACTTCTTTCAAAGACACTTTATTATCTGCTTGGTTTGCGTTTCCATGCAAGCAAAAAAGATCGTTGGAACGAATCAATCGCAAACGTACTTCGACACCATTCAACAAATATCGATTTTGAAAAAACAAATCAAGATGCAATTTCCCCATCATATCCATTTCTTTGCTTTCTGCAGCCAAAGCTTTTCGTTTGGTATAACCTAGGTTGGTAGCCCCACGACTATCGAAATGTTCTGACGTGTTACGGTGCCACAACAGAGCAGAAAGTTGGGAGTTTTTTGCACCTTGTCCAAAACTAAGCAAGTTTTCAATATAAGCTCGATAAGGGTAATTGTTGTTGGATTGTGTCACAAGCGAACCGTTCAAATAAACATCCACTTGTGTCCATAGTGTATGTAAAAAATTACATTCAGGTGCAATTTCCACATTCTTTGGCAAATCAGCTCCGGCTGCAGTAGTCACGCTTGCACGCACATAAAGAAAGCTATTGGCAAGATCAATGTAGTTGGAGTTTTCAGCACTAATCGTAAATTCAATAGGACCTGTGGAGGTCAATACAGATACAGGGTGGTATTCGGTGAAACTTCCTTCCTCCAAACTAGTTTGACTTGGTGGCACCGAAAACAAATCCAGTTGAGAGGTGGTGGATTCTGCCGAACTGGGGTGTACTAACGTCGCCATGGTTTACGAGAAAATGTCGTGATGTCTCTTGCGTTTCTTCTTTTGTACTTTTCTCGGTGCTGCTTTTCGCTTTCCTATTTTTTGTTGAGCCGTTTGTAAGAGATTGGAACCAGCAGCTCTTGCTTGATCGATGGCAGCTTGTTTGGCGTTTTTACCGTGTAAGACATCGGAAGCAAACTCGACACCGCTTTGTAAAACTTGTTTTCCCAGGGTTTTGGCACCTTTTTTGACCAAAGGAAAGACACTTTTGGCAATGGAGCTAAACAGATTACCTAGTCCATAACCTTGTTGCACTCGTGCCCCCGCAAAATAAGGCATTCCATGACCGACTTGAGACAAATAATAGTTTTCGTAAGCCTTTGCGTCACAACAATATTTGACACGCATGTTTCTACTACCGTTGATTTCTTACAATAAGCCCATTTTTCTTTGTATCTGTTTTTTATAACGAATTTAGCTTTTTGGGTCGTAAATGCAAAGTCACAATCACTTTACCCTTGCGAAAACGAATTCGTTTTCCTTGATCGTCACGAAGCGAGATGTGGATGTCACTAAGATTTTTCTTCAAGACAGGATGGTATTGTATTTTGTCATATCTTTTGGAGACATAAGCACCCGGCTTCCCTGTTACAGGAAGGACAGCAAGCAAGGGTGCGAGCGTGTGACCAACCGTTCTGTGTTCAATAACATCGCAATAGACATAGATGGCGTTCACGGTGTCTACGTTGGCAACGCTTGCCGAAGTGTACTCTCCGATTTCCCAATACCAAACCTTTCGAAAACCCAAAATAGAAGCCAACTCATTCGAAAGCGTCACCACCACATCTGGTTGTGCGGTACCATTACGGTCGGTCGTAGGTGCTCCTTTTTTGTGTTGGATGGACATGGTGGTTAGTTGTGTTTGAGGATTGTAAGTGAGATCAAAGAGAAAGTCGATTGGTTGCGTCAACACTCCTTCGCTGACCAACGTTTTGTTTCTATTTTGAAACTCTCGTCTCATTTCTTGAAGTATCTGACGCACGATATATTGAGGTTGTTGGTAATAACCTGCTGGAAGCACTGCTACAAATTCCAAAGCACCGCGTTGGTAGAAAATGTAAAATTGGTTGGTGTCAATGTTGTACCAAGTGTTGGGGTACAGAATCTCGGACAAACCCAACTCCCACGATCCAGACAAATTGATTTCTTTCAGCAAGTGAACCATGTAATCCGAAAGTCTGTTTTCAGGACAAATGTCCATGGACGAGTTACTGGGGAGGGTGAGGAACATTTTTGCTGAGAAAGGGTGACGGGAGCAAATAACCTACAGAGCTACTAAGCAGACTAATCCAGAGTTCTTTGTTGTCGTTGCTTTGTGATAAATTATACAAACTGATGGAAACCACAATGTAAATCACCAAAACTTGTGCACCAAACAAAACAATTTTTTAAAGGAGACATACAATATCTTTTTCTGACACCCAAGAATTAAAAGAAGCAGGATATCCAAACCACTTTACTAAAAATTCAACACCCTTCTTGCGCTTGCGTTGTTGGAGAATACGCTCGATTCGAAACACGTCATCCTTTTTATAGATTTTCTGCAACTCTTCTTCGTAAAAAGTTCCCTCCAACCACTCGTCTTGTAAATCTTTGATCTTGTAATAGGGAGGATTGTCTCGAAACACTTGAGCAACTTGAAACAATTCATCCGTCCAACCGGGTAAGTAGCCTTTGCGGAACTGCATTCGAGTCATGGACAGTCTGACTTGATCACCTACTTTCAATTTTGGTTTTCTTAACTCGGGGTCGGCATAGAGTGTGAGCCAAACTGTTTCTTGGTTTTCAGAGTTGACTGAATTAGGAGCACGTCAAATGGATCGGTAATAGGTGTTGTTGTAAGATTCAACCAGAGCGGGCAGCTCTGCCACATATCTTCGGTTGTTGGTGTAGGTAAAATAACGCCATAGTTTCTCCTTTAAAGTGCGTATAAATCGTTCAGCAATGGATGCTTTGGTGTCAAAATTTTGAGTGTAAAAGTGCTCCACGTGATGTTGTTTTAACCAGCTTTGAAAGGGTCGATTCAGAAACTCACGTCCCATATCCGTCTGCAATTTTTGAAACTTGCCAATTTCAGGCATCAACTGCTCAAAAGCCTGGATCATGTCCGAGCTTGATTTGGTTTTCAAGTAAGCGGTAAAAGCTTTTTTCGAAAACACGTCAATAACCACCAAAATGTATTTATAATGATCGTTGTACGACTTGAGCAAAGAAAAATCAATGAGATCGGCTTGCATTTGAAAGTTGGCGCCAGGTACAATTGTTTTTCTGCGCTTGAAATTTTTTCGTACGGGTTTGTGAAGCGTCTTGTGATTGCAACCATTGTTGGGTTGCTTTTGGAAAACGATGTGCTCCCGAAAAAGAAGCTTCTTTTTTAGGATTGTAATAATTTAAACGCTCTCCCACAACATCGATTCAAACTCGCGTGCACCGGGTAAAGTTGGGTCTCGTTTCTTTAGGTTGGATTGAAACAAATCGTCGATATGAGATCCAGGTACCACTCGATCGTCTAAAAGCATTTGACCGTCTTCGTTCCAATCTAAATTCTTTTTGCTAGTGGCGTCTTTAAATAGTTTTTTGGCTTTGGTTCGTTTTTTAAAACGCTTTAGCACTGCACTTTCAGACAAGGGTTTTTTCACTGGTGTTTTCGGTTGAAACTTTTTCAAAAATAACTTTGATTTCTGCAACGCCTTATTATATAGAGTCACTTTCTCGCTGTCGGGTCGGTTGGAAGTTAAGATTTCTTGCATTTTAGCATCCAGTTCAGAAAGTACTTTTTTATCCGTGACTTGATGTTTGTTTTTGAGTTTTTCGTACACTTCAGGTTCCAACGCAATTAATTTTCTCATTTTATAAGAGTCCCCAACACACCACTAATGACTGGAGCGAGTGCAGACAACAAGATGGGTAAAAATCCACCTTTTTGTATAATTCTTTGTTTTGTTTTTAACGCTACCTTACGATCCGCCAACTTTCGAAGTTTGGTCTTGTGCGGTTTTAATTTCTGCTTGTGATGACGCGATATGTTGACGTTTCCTTGCAGCACGTTGTGAGCGCAATCACAAAGACAACGTATTAACTCGGACGACGCTTTGTCTAGAATACGCTTTTGCAAAGGTGCAGGGGCTTTTTGTAGCAAACGCAAGGTGGGTCCGTTTTTTCGCAAGCGGTTCATTGATAAAGATAATGCGTGTCTTCTGGAAAAATCCCTGAACGCAGACGTTGGTTATCGTGTGTTTCGCAGCGTAAGTCAATCACCAAATAACCTCGTTCGAAAGATACAGCGTTTTTATATGCTTCCAGTGCGTTTTTATAGGTTTTGGGGTAGATCTGTCGTAAAAATTGTGCAATTTGGTTTACGTCCCTACAACTTTTAAAGAGTACCATAATTTGTGCGTTGAGACTTATTTCACGCAAACCTTTATGAAACAAATTTTGTACGGTCATGAGAACACTGAAATGAAAGTGATGGGAGTAGACGCTATAGATTTTGGATAAAAATTCAGAATTGGCAAACATCAAATCGTCTAGTACTAAAAAAGCATCTCGACTTTCTTTTAGATCTTCAAGACTCGGCATGCCTTGTTTAAAGTTTATTTTATCTGTATAACGATCAAACATTGCTTGCCATACCTCGTAATGATAAATAACTTGTTTGATTTCAGGGCAGAGTTGTTTAAGACTGTCTATAAACCGTAGGACCCAATAAGACTTTCCAACTCCGGAAGGTCCGCTTACCACAAAACTAGTTGGATTTTGAAATCGCAAAGACATTACGCTAGCTGGTCGTGGAACAAAATGAAAGCAAACGTTGTAACATAACCCTTTTGTAATGAATGCACAAACTTCGATAGTTAAATACATTGACAGAAAAAACATGGATGAAAACACAAACTTCGATGGTTAAAAAAATTCACTAAAAACACACAAAATTCACAAAAAAAAAATAAAACTTCGATAGTAAGAAAAAATTCACAAAAAAATACACAAACTTCGATAGTTGAAAAATTCACGGAAAACACAGAAAAACATGGGTGAAAACACAAACTTCGATAATTAAATACATGGAGGAAAAATTCACGGAAAAAAAACCCACGGTGCGTGAGGACTTTTTGCTAACTAAAAATTTGGAAAATTTTTTACAAATCTAACGGCTCGGTGTGAACCCCGTCACTCAACACTTTCCTCTTGGGATAAAAATTACTTAAACCTTTTTTCTTTTGTACATAACTAAAAATTTGATGATTTTTGCTTCGAAAGCCACGGTTTTCTACAAGAAGCGCTTTGTTGGTCTCTAAAACATTCAAATATTCATCAAAGGTGAGAGGGTTTTGGGCAATAGACACCCCTTTACAAACTTGTTTGTTCGTTTCTCCTTGGCAAAAATAAGATTTGGAAGCAAGGCAAACTTGGTTTTTTCCTTCATATTCCACCTTCATTTTACCTAACGTTCTTTTGTCGAAGGCTTCAAAGGAAGAGCAACAAGGTTGCGCGTCCCACGCTTTGTTTTCAATTTTACATTGGATGAAGGCTTCCTCGTGGTTAGGGCACACTTCGGAGGTCAACCATTTTAACTTGTCACGAAAATAATTGGGTTTTAAATGCGAAGGAACGCAGTCATCTAGATTTTCTCTACTAATGCTAAAATAAATGGAGTCTGTATCAGTTTCTAACAACTCAAAATGACGATCTGGAATATATTTTTTGAGAAACAAATAAAAAAATTTTAACATGTGGAGTTTGGAATTTAAATAGACGTTGAGACCAATTTGGATTGGAAGATCATTAACAATTTTATTTTTTAAACTTTTCACTTTATAAACATTCTTTTTAATTTCATCTAAATGAACAAAACGAGGATCGTTGATAGTTTTGTTGACTGTTTCCTCGGAATGGTATGTAATGTTCCTATGCTTTTCTTTATTTAATAAACTAGCGGAATAGAGAGAATTCCCAGTTAGTTTATTGGTAAGAGCTATCACCGCTTTAGATTTATCTGTGTCGGCCAATCTTCTGGAGTTTACAATTTCTTGTGCCAGAGGAGCAAAACATTTTTGTGGAAAAAATTCGATAAATTCATAAATTTTGGTAATTTTTAATCCCATTTCTAGATAAAATTTGGCCATTTCCGAGTTAATTAAAAATTTTTCTGCAAAGTAACTACTGATTAAATATTTTTGTTCTTTTTTTAAAAGGTTATGCTCCTCTGCCACGTTTTGCATATAGTCACCAATGTCTTTTCGAGAAATAAAACTGTTCTTTATGATTAAAGGGAAATCTTTGAATTTTTCTTTTAATTCGTTGGGAGTGTGAATGTCAACGATAAGAAAACCGTACAAGCTCTCGTTTCGAATGCCTTCTATTATTTTTTCAAAAGTTAGTTTTCGTTTGGGTGTTATCGATTTTAGTGTTTTTAGAAAACGAAAAACTTCTGGTTGTTTTCTTATCTTCAACCACTCACACTCCCTCATCTCCACCACGCGAAACCCTTCTTCTTCCAACTTTTTTCTGTTGTCTGCTGTTTCTTTCCGAATATCTTCATGAGGAATGTTTTTCAGGGGGTGTGTCTCTTCCAAACTTCCGTCAGAGTTTCGATTGGTATTGCATCGATCGCAAGAATGGAAGAAACAACCAAGAAATTGATATACGGTGTTTTGTTGCTCAGAATAACCGTCCACTGGTAAACTATACTTGCTGACTCTTCTTTCCCCCATATTGAAACGTGTTTGCAAAAATATGTTTTCTTTGTAAGCTACATAACTTAACCATTGATAAGATTGGAAACCAAATTTGGAGCAGGGGTCAGGCCGAAAATCTTCTTCTTCCTTGTAACGACAAAAATAGCCAGTAGGGTTATTCTGAGCAATAGCGTAAAGGTAAAGAGAATTGGCGTCCAAACCAAGCACCTTTTTGACGGTTTCAGGATTATCTATTTCGTGGGAGCGGATTTTGGTTTCTCCCGAAATTGCAAGGCGGCAGAAAATCAAACTTAACCCACCTGTCAATTGAGATCGAAGGGTTTTGTACAAATCCCCATGCCGCTTGGGAAACAAACAAAAGAAAGCATTTTTTTCGATTTTTTTCATCATCTGTAGTTTGGCCACTCCGCTAACTGAAAAAGAGGTTTTAAATATATCCAAACCTTGTTCAAGATAAGGTCGGAGCAAGTTTTGAACGGCTTGAACAAACGGGACGCAATCCAGAATATTATAGTAAATGAGCATCTCACGTAGGGAGCTCCATCCTTTTTCCGTCCAAGTTTTTACCACCAGATTGTATTCTTCTTGGGTGATGTTTGATTTGGAAAGAGAAGAATAAAAAACGTTGTGTACGGGTAATCCACTATTTAATTTATCGAGATCAGTCACAAATTCATACGGAAAATAAAATTTTCTGAGCTCTGCCCCATAAGCTACCAAAAATTTGCGGTAACTAAAACCGGGGGCTAAAAAATTTTTGATGTCTAAAAACCTTAATTTGGATGTTTTTAAACAAAGATAACTGTTAGTTCTTTTTATAACAAATTGGATGTCTTTTAAAAGAATTTGAATTAACGTTGGTTTAATGAGGTTTAAATCGTAGGAAGCCGAATTGAAACCGAGCACAACCAATTCCTTACAATAACAGTTAAAGTCGTTTAAAATTTTTTCTTTTCTAACATTTTCACTCCTTTCCAACTGCTCAAACACGTAATTGAATTTTTCTAAAAGAAACTTATAAGAAACTTCTGACAGGGTCTCCAAGTAATCAACTAACTTTTGTACCAACTCTTCTTCACTGCCCTCTGTGACAAAACAAACACCCGATTCGTAGCCAGGGATGTTGCTCGCTACTGCAACGCTCAAAGGTATGTGACAAGCATCCAAAGTTAACATGGAACTATTAGAAATCTGTTTTTTGGAAAAATAGGCTTCGAAATCGTAACATGCAAAGAAAGGAAAATAACGATCACAGTGAGGCACAACAATCCCTATTTCCTCCAATTTCTCAAAAATAGTGGCAGGATTTTTATGAATACCACCCGGAAAAATCTCACGCACCGTGGTAGTACAACTTTTGGTATGACGGTAATAGTTATTGTTTTCTGTCCACAGCTTATCACAGTGCACGCATTGGTACACACCGCAATAGTGTTCGAAATCTACAATGATACTTAGATGATTTTCGTAAACGTTCAATCGCATTGTCTCCTTGTAGAACTCGCGGCTCCGCTGGACCAGTTTGGCAACCTTACTGTCGAGCTCATATGCAATGAGATTCAGTTCAAAAAAATCCTCTAAGTGGACAAAATCAAAAAGTTGAACGCCTGCAAAATCTGCAGGTGCCACGTCAAAACGAGTACAGTATTTATAAAACAAATTTTTGGCAGTCTTCTCACATTTGTGAGGGTTTGCACCTTGGTGCACTGCCAAACAACGAAAAAAACATAAGTGATCATCAGCACTGACATTTCGTAAACCGTGGTTATTTTTTATGTAATCAGGAAGAGAAATTGGGGCGCCAAGTGGGGCATCTTTTAAGTGATTGATATAAAAGGTGATATTGGGGATGTCTACCACTTTCCATTTGCTATCAGCGCGGTTCATTTTTTCAAAAAAGGATTCTTCAGATAATGTATTCAAAAACTCGATTAATTCTTGGCGATTGCTAATTAAACGCGCAGTTTCCATCATCACACTGTTGTTGAACGATGAGTGGTAGTATCGTAATTCGTTATCATGAATATTTTTTAGAATATAGCCAAAACTGTAATTAATTTTAAAACGGTGGAATTGTAGTTGTAGAATTTGATGAATAATTTTTGGAATTAACACTGTTAAATTTTGATTGTAACAAAAATTAAATATGGATTGCACTTTGCCTTTTTTGTAAAAAGTCCGAATGCTGGTTCGATGCTTTCTCATGAGGGTGTTGATCTCCTCATCTTCCACTTCTAAGAAAAAACAACATTAATTTCAAATCAAACTCTTTTGTACAAAAAACGTACCATTGCTAGTTGGTACAGGTTTCATTTTCGGGGGTTCTTCCATGATTTCTGCAAAATAAAAATTTATAGTATCTCAAAATCAAACTGCAAAAATAGACTTACCGTGTGAAACCGAATTTTCAGCCGGAATTTTTGATGAGTTTTCCGGCGAGGCACTAGTTTGTGACCGATCTAAGAAAAACCAACATTAGCTGTAAAATAAAAAATTTTTATCCAAACGTACCATTTGAGTTTAGCTCTCCGACTTCAAGTAAATTTTTAGCAGAATTCTGGGGTTCTACAACAAAAACAAGAATTATTTCAAAATTAACTCACTTTTCATAAAACTTACTATTGGTATTCTGAGAAGCAATTTTCACCTTTTTGGTTGGGGGTGCGCTATCTAAGAGAAACGATTGTGTTCATTCAAAATTAAACCGTTGAAATAAATAAACTTACTATTTGCGACCTCAACCGAATTTTTAACCGGAATTTCTGATAAAATTTCCGGGGTCTGTGACCGTTCTAACAAAAACAAAATTAAATTTCAATTAAAATTTTTAACTGAAGATTTACATTCGAATAAAATATTTTATTTCAAGATCAAATAAATTAAAAAAGAAATACTTACTACACACTTTCTGATGCGCTTTCAAGTTATCAGCTCTAGTAAAACTTTTGTTGCATTTGTTACAACAAACTCCTGTTGACTTTTCGTGAACGGTTTTCTTGTGACGGCGCACATCACGCTCTCTTGTAAAAACACTCTCGCAAATATCGCACTTAAACATTTTGAATAGTTCTTCTTTCTTGAATGACTTTAAAGTAGAATGAATAGTTCACCTGAACCACCTGTTTATATACCTGTGGAAATTTATTGCGCAACAAACCTGTTGTGTCCTGACTTGCCCTTTGCAGAAAATAGAGCGCTTAAAAACAGGAAATTGGTTAAAGAAATTTTCTATTGTATAGCTAAAATCAATAAAAGCTTTGACAGGTTTTTCTACAGACTACTTAAAAAACAGGAAACTGGTTAAAGAAATTTTCTATTGTGCACTTAAAAAACAGGAAATTGGTTAAAGAAATTTTCTATTGTATAGCTAAAATCAATAAAAGCTTTGACAGCTTTTTCTACAGAGTGATTAAAAAACAGGAAACCAATTGAGAGACTTTTCTATTGTACACTTAAAAAACAGGAAATTGGTTAAAGAAATTTTCTATTGTGCGCTTCAAAAGCTTTGACAGCTTTTTCTACAGACTGCTTAAAAAACAGGAAACCAATTGAGAGACTTTTCTATTGTGTGCTTAAAAACAGGAAAAAACTTTGCTTTATTGCTTTAAAATCTTGCAGAATGTCTTGAAATAACCTTATGTTTTGAAGTATTGAACCAGAAACGAACTCAGGACTACTGCTGTTCTTAGGGTTTGGTTTAATATTATCTTGAGTAGGAGTCAAACTTAGGACCACCGTCTCTCTTAGGTTTAGAGATTGAATTATCTTGAGTAGGAGTCAAACTTAGGACCACCGTCTCTCTTAGGCTTAGAGATTGTATTGTCTTGGTAGGAATCCAACTCAGGACCACTGTTTCTCTTAGCATTAAGATTTCTTTTATCTTGGTTGAGAATCAAACTCAGGACTACTAATTTTCTTATGTTTAGGATTTATATTGTCTTGAACAAGAAACGAACTCAAGACCACTGACTTTCTTAAGGTTAGAGTTTATACTGTCTTGGGTGGGAATCTAACTCAGGACTTCTGCCTTTCTTAAGATTTAAATATATATTATCTAGGGAAGGAATCCAACTCAGGCCTATTAATTTTCTTAATGTTAGAGTTTATACTGTCTTGGGTGGGAATCTAACTCAGGAACTTTCTTAGGATTAGGATTTACAGCTTCGCTGTCTTGGTTGGGGATCAAACTCAAGACTACTGGTTTTCTTAGGGTTAGGATTTACAGCTTCGCTGTCTTGGTTGGGAGTCAAACTCAAGACTTCTGTCTTTCTTAAAGTTTGGTTTTATATTATCTAGGGAAGGAATCCAACTCAGGACTACTAATTTTCTTAGGGTTAGGATTTATATTGTCTTGGGTAGGAATCGAGCTCAGGACCTTTGTTAGGATTAGGATTTCTACTGTCTTGGGTGGGAGTCAAACTCAGGACTACTGTCTGTCTTAGGTTTAGTTTTTATATTGTCTTGGTTAAGAATTGAACTCAGGATTATCGTCTTTCTTAGGAATAGGAATAAGAATAGAAATAGGATTAGGAATAGGAATAAGATTATGAATAGGAGTAGGATTAGGAATAGGAGTAAGATTAGGAATAGGAGTAGGATTAGGAATAAGAGTAGGATTAGGAATAGGAGTAGGATTAGGAATAGGAGTAGGATTAGGAATAGGAGTAGGATTAGAAATAGGAGTAGGATTAGGAATAGGAGTAGGATTAGGAATAGGAGTAGGATTAGGAATAAGAGTAAGCGTAGGAATAGGAGTAGGAATAGAATTAGGATTTAAAATAGGATTAGGATTCGGAATAGGATTCGGAATAGGATTCGGAATAGGATTCGGATCCGTCACTGCTCTCTAGCGCCACCGCGCCTGCGATGACGTCATATGCGCCTGCGCCTGCGCCTGCTCTCTAGCGCCACTAGCGGAAACGGTCACCAAATGGATCATATATTACTACTAGCGTGGTATTTACGGTGAGCACGATGGAAACGGTCGGGCTTGAAAACCAACTCCGTCATTCTGCTGTGTCTTTGTGATAAACACTTTACAAAACTTTCCTCTAGTCGACGGTATTCGTAAAGAGTTTTAAATTCTAGTCCAGAGATGAGGAACTGCCACCTCCATGACAATATAAAAAGGAACAGAATGGAGTGTCAAAGACTACTGCTGATAATAAAAAAAACTTTTGTTTTTAATTTTAGAGAAACTGTAAGAGAACACAGAACCAGTTTGATTGATTTTTAGGAAAAAATGAATCAAACTGGGACAGATTCAAAGTGAAGGTTTTTTTTTAGAGAGAGATCACTACTTTCTACGGACGAAAAGTAAAAAGAGCGGAACTAATTTTAGAAAATGAACAAAACTGGGACAGATTCAAAGTGAGACTTTTTTATTGATTATTACGTTTTGGCAACGAAAAATTAAAAAGATAACGCTATTTTTTTTAGGTATTTCAACTTATGCGGCCTCCTATTTTAAAAAATTTGAAATCTGGCCACCAATACCAAAAAGGTTTACCACCTCTGTTCTAAACAAAATAAAAAAATTTAGTAGGAAAACTGTATTTCGGCATCTCGCAAAGCAGGCCTACGTACCCGTAATCACTTGGTGGCAGACTTGGACAGCAAATAATTGTATTTGTTTAATTTGAAAAATTAGAGGGAAACAAAAGCAATTTTAATTCTGATATAATTGGAAAAAAAATTTTTTGGTTTAGTTTTAATTATTCTATAACAGTGGTTCTTAAACTTGTTGAAGGTACCGAACCCAATAAGTTTCATGCAGGCACTCACCGAACCCTTCCTTAAAATTCAAAAATTTTTATTAACGAACTTGAGCCCAAAGTAAACTGTGCATCTGTTGCACAAAAAATCATATCATTCAAAGAAACAAGACCAACAAAACATGAACTACACACAAAAAAACAACTCAATAAATACTTACAACAAATCAATGTGTCTTATGCTGTTGCATTTTGAAAACAATTCTAAAAATGCGCAGCTTCACTTTGGCAAAGCTCATGGCAACAAAGTCTGTTCCCTTTTTTTGTTTTTATATCTTCGAAAAGGAGTGTTTGCAAAGATACGTTGTAACAAACTGTATGAATATCGCAAGGGCTTTCTCAGCAAGAAGAGGGTAAGCTACGATTTGGTGACACCAAAACGTTGAGAGCGTTGTTACTTTCAAGAGTTGCTGTTAAAACTGGCGCTGCTAAAGTTCAATGATTTCATTGAGGTATTCATCATTGACATCTTCTTTATCATGACTAAACGTGGATGACTGTCTTATCCAACCTGGATATGACTCTCTGGTCGGAAGTATCCATCGAGAGACTTTGGCAGCTCATCTAAGTGCAAGGAAATTGCTTTCTTCAGTTCTCTCGGTACGGAAATGTTCCCATTTCCAGACACATCTTTGGTCTTACTTGTGCAGCCGTCAAACAGAGGAAAGTTAGTCAAGTTATCATTCCCCATTCGTCGTTTCCGCTAAGTCATTTTTTTTTGAAAAGTCTTCAGATGTTCTTGCACTTCGATAATGTTGACTCCACCACCCTGCATCTGTTGATTGAGATTATTGAGAGCATCGAAGATATCGACCATGTATGCCAAAACGAGAATAAACTCAAAATTTTCAAAACAATCTGCATGACGATGTTGGTGCTCTCGCAATAACACGGCTAATTTCACACGCAAGGTAAAAACACGGTTCAGCATCTTTCCCTGGGATAACCACCAAACATTAGAATTGTACAGAAGTACCTCAAATACAGAGCTTATTTGATTACACAGCTCCTTGAATATGCGCTGTTTCATAGCATTATTTCGCACATGGTTCACATATTTTCCACCACAATTTTTAATACTTCTTCCAGTTTTGGAGCAAGGTTTTTGTTGCCAATGCATGCCTGTGCAAGAGACAATGCGTTACAGTTATGTGTGGTGCATTGGTCTTCAGTAGCGTACCAAAACCAAAATTTCGTTCCAACATGACTCGAGCTCCGTCCAAACAAATTGCATAAAAAATATCCCACGAAAGATAATTGTCTCTGAAGAAATTATCTACAAATTTCTTAACCTCGGCAGCCTTAGTTGTTATAAGGAGCTGACAAAATAAAAAACTTCGTTTTTCACGTCTTCTTTACTCCCATAGCGCACGAATAAGGCAATCTGGCTTAGATTGGAAGTGTTCGTGGTCTCGTCGAATTGGAGACTGAATTTTGCCGTGCCGAAATCAAGTCTAAAACTATTTGAGCCAAGATGTCATCGTTCATCTTATCGATTTCAATGTAAACACTGTTACCAGGGATATTATTAAGTTTAAAATTCATTCGTTTTTCTGGTAAAATCAGCAAGTTAAACTTTAACAAATAACAGAAGGCGTAATATATAACGTTTTTCCTGATAATGTATTATGCCTTCCTTTATTTGTTAAAGTTTAACTTGCTGATTTTTACCAGAAGAACGAATGAATTTTAAACTTATCAATTTTGTTGCTAATCGTGCCATTAGAAAGAGAAATTTGGGATGACTTATTTTCGGCTGCTTTTCCAAATATGATATTCGCCTTCTTTACACAGCTGGTTTTACAAGTTTTTCGCCAATGGTGTGTAGTTTTCCCTGTTTTGCAATCAAGTACGCAACTTCGTATAATGCTGTGAGAATCGGTATGTCAATGAGTACAAAGCTGAAAACCGGCAGAATAGCATTTTCATCAAATCTGGCTCTCTTCATTTTAAATTCAGCGAGCGTGGTGTTTCAGTATTTTCTATCGCCATGCACCTTTTGAAATTGTTCTTTTAGTTTTGCCGGTGCTAAGCAACAATTACTCAACCTGGCGTAGCAAATCATGTACTGAGGACGCTGACTCCCATCACTTTCTGTGATATACGTAAATCCATATTGTACATATTTTTCTGATCACTCCTTTTTTTATCGACATAGTTAGTATGAAAAGATCAAAATACTATAAAAAAGTAAATGTCTAGAACAGATTAAATTTAAATATTAAAGGAAAAAAATTGCATATTTAGTGCCTAGTTGTGCTTGTTTAACTTCAAACAGAATTACAGAAGATTAAAACCCTGCATTGTAACACAACAACTAAAAAATTATGACAAAATAATGTCAAAAACTAATTGTCAATATATAAATCGATAAAGCTTGCGCTCTAAACTTGATAGACTTGATCTGGTGATGTCGGCAAAATACAGCATGATCTCCAAGAGAAGGAGAGATTGTGCTACGTCACAATGAGCAAGAACTGCGGCTCAAGTAATGAGGACATTGTGGTCGCCACACATACACATAACGTGTGCATACTTATCATGATCTCCGCCGAACCCCTGATACTGACTCATCGAACCCCCGGGGTTCGATCGAACCCAGTTTAAGAACCACTGTTCTATAATTTTCAATTTTATCAAAAATGCTACTTTGTTATCGGCATTTTTTTCAGCAAGCGATTATAACATAGGTTTTATGCCAAATCCAAGTGACCAAGAATAAGGATAATGAGGATTTTTCAGACAACTTGATGCACTTATGAAACTACTACTAAAATAGGAATGATGCTACTATCTATCGTGCCCGTGATAGAAAACAAGGAAAAAAAACTATTTAACGAATTACAGAATTATCAATCAAAGCGACTTGTGATTCACTCTATAACAACCAAAGTCGAGAGGTTAGTCAAAACACTAAGGCTTAATAAGAACAAGCAAATTTCAACGTAAGACAAAAATCCAGATGAGATAGACTAAATCTTTAAAAATGCTTCAGTCATTTGCAAAGGCAGGAAAAGATGAATTGAATACAGTTATTAAGCAATTATCAAAATGCTAAAAAAAGAAAAAAGCGTCGTAAAATGAAATGCTGCAGAGCTTGATTTTTTGCAGGATTAGTTGTTGTTCTTATCAGTTTCTCTGAAAATGCGATATTTTAACTAGAAAGAGAGAGCATGTTATTGTCAGTAAAGTGTATGCAGTGGAAATGGACATGAAAAAGCTATTGGAAGAGATAATGATATTGAAACTGTAAACACAAAAAAAAAATTTTGGAGAATAAAGTAGAAAAATATTTATTAGAGCACGTTTATTTAAACTACTGTAAATTTCTTTTCACTACATTAATTTCTTTTTCCTCAATTTAAAATTGTTGTTCGAAATTTTTTGGTCTGAAAGTAACATCGACTACACGGCAGGGGTTTATGGCCATGCACTGAAATTGTACTCCTCGAAATGTGCCAAACGTAGAATTTTAGAATTCTTATTGCAGTTTAAGTTTTTAGAATTTTCATAACCACGCAAATAAATTCATGACCACGTAAATACTCCCCATACGAATTTTTCACGCCACACAAAGAGTAACACCCCCAGCTTAAGAACTTCGGAAATGATGCATTCAGTGAAAATTTAAACTGATTTACAATTGGCAGTAAAGTCACAGTACTTCACCACCCACATTTTACTTAAATGAAATGCTTTTTTACGGATCCTCTTCCGAGGTCAAAACGGTTTTTTATAAATCCTCAATCTGAGTCAGTATAAACATCGATTTGATTATGTAAAAAAGCGTTTTGACACTGTAAAACAAAGTCTCTACTTATCATCAAATATATTTTGATATATATTTACTTACGCTATTATTATCTACGTTGACCTTTAAAATGACGACGTCAGGTTCATTTTGTGCTATTTTCTGAAAATTAAAAACAAGCGTTATAAATAAATTTACAGCCAACTTTACAACCACAAGCACGCTTTCAGATATAAACAAATACAATTGCTTCGCAATGAAGAACATTATTACAATCAAAACCTCTTATAAAAAATATATTCTATGGATACTTATAAAAAAATACATATTCTGAAAAAATGTTTTAGAGCATTAAAGTGTAACCGTTTTCATCAAAAAGAAAACATTAAAGGTAAACATTTTAAATGCTGATCCTTGCTCCTGGTCAACTTTAAATGCTAGTCCAACAAAGAAAATATTAATGATTTTATTGATTTTTAAATGCAAAATAGAAGCAATTTAAAATAAGATAGCTAGTTATTGGTTAACTACAAAATTTCTAAATTTGAGTATTGAAGCAAATTTGCAAGAAACAAAGCAACTAGCAGTCAAAAATTTTGCGTCACACAATGAAATATGTTCAACACGAACTGGGATCAGATTTGAAATAAATAAATATCAAATTTTATGTTAAACCTTTCACTGCTGTACTGAAATATAAAAAAAACCTATAGAAAATACGATTTTCTAAAAAATAGAATATACTGTAGATATTTTTTTATCAAGTGATAGGCACTCTTTCAAAATCAAGTAAATTCTTTTACGAAGTTATCTTAATTTTTTTATTTATTCAGTGGATATTTAGTAGTAGTAGTAGTAGTATTTATTTTTATCGCGTCCAAAAATTGGCAATTAATCAACGGAATGAAAATACACTAACAAAAAAAGCGACGAGGTGAAGCGAAAGACCATTATTAGTAGCCTGATGGCCACTCGGTCGCCGAGTCTGCTTCACCTCATAGTAAAAGAAATTAGTACTATAAGCAACAAAAACAAAACAATTACACATTAAAATAAACGTATAATGACACATCAGAATAACAATAGTAATATAAAAAAAAAAAATAATAAATAAATAAATTAGAAGGTTTTTTTTTTTTTTAAATGCAAGCAAGGAAAATAAACATATATAACAACTAGGAAAAAACAAAAAATAATATTTATAACAGCACTGATGGAGAACCAAAAAATGAAGAATATATAAAAGTAACAAGAATTTAAAAAAGAGACTAGAAAATCAGGTGATTGTAACACAATGTAAATAGACGATTCAACCAAATGTTATAATAGCAACAAAAACAAACAACGAGGATGTGCAATAAAAGTTTTATTTTTGACGATTTAAGAAGAAAAAAGTAACAAGAATGAAAAGTTTATTTTAATATTAAGTAACTGTTACCAAATACAAAAATGTTTACACAACACAATCAAATTTGAAATGAAATATTTCTTAGGAAGGATTTGATAAGTAAAAAAAAAAAAAAAAACAGATCAGGCTAAGCGAGTCATTGATTAAAATGAGTACCAAGAAAATGTTGTTTGAGCAATTTACTTGAGTGGTTAATGGAAGTTGTTATTAATTTATTTCTTAAACATTTAGGTAGATCGTTCCAGATTTTAGCTCCAATAACTCTAAGGGATTGATCAGTTTTGTGATAAAAGGTTCTAGGTACATAATACTCATTTGAAAAAGAACTTCTAGTGTAATGGGTGTGGACGGAGGACACCTTTACAAAACTTTTTAGGTATTCCTCACAAAATTGGGGCAACTTGTTAGAGTGAAACTTAACCATAAATTTAGCTATTTCGAATTTAAAAATTTTATTAAGCCTCAAAAAGTTTAATTTTTGAAAAAGAGGTTATAACCGAACTTTTTTACCAAATTTTTTACTTAAAATTTTAATAATACGATTTTGTTTAATCTGTAGTCTGTTGAGTACCGTTTTTGAGGTGTTTCCCCAGCATATAATTGCATATTGTAAATGTGAGTAAACTAAGCTGTAATAAACTGGTGTAAGTGTGTTACTGGGAAGATATTTGCAGAGTTTTGAAAAGGCACCGGTGGCGGCTGAGAGCTTTGCTTCCACGTGTTCAACATGCTTGTGCCATTTAAGTTTATCATCCAAATGAACTCCAAGATATTTAATACATTTTGTCTGCAATATATCAGAGCCGTCTATTTGAATAGCGATATTCTTATTACTTTTACTAAAATATAGATATTTGGTTTTCCTTAAATTTAGCGATAGTCGGTTGAGTTTAAGCCAATGATTAAGTTTCGGTAATTCTGCATTTAATTTGGTTTGCAAAGCATTTGCATTTTTGTGAGATAGTGTGAAAACACTGTCATCCGCATACAAGGTTGCTTTTAGATTTGAACATAAAGATATATCATTTATGTAAATCAAAAACAGTAAAGGTCCCAAAACACTCCCTTGCGGGACTCCAATATTGATATCTAGATAGGTGGATGAGAAACCGTCACCACAAACAAGTTGCTTACGATTAGTAAGATAAGACCTAATCAAATCATTAGCAAAACCTCGAATACCGTATTGAGTGAGCTTATACAAAAGAATTTCGTGATTTACTGTGTCAAACGCTTTTGCCAAATCAATAAATAAAGCGCAAATATTCATGTTGTTGTCTAATTCTGTTAATATATATTCTCGTAGATGTGTTATAGCTAAAGTTGTGGAGTAGTTTTCCCGAAAACCGAATTGTGTTGGCGAAAAGACCTCAAATCTATTCCAAAAATTTACAAGTCGCTTTTTTATTATTGTTTCAAAAACTTTATTAAATGCAGTTAGGATAGATATCGGACGATAGTTTTTTACTTCGCTTTTTATACCTCTTTTGAACAAAGGAGTAACGCGGGCAATTTTAAGTTCATCGTAATAATGCCCTTTTTCTAAACCCAAATTGAAGATAATGGTTAGATAAGGACTTAAAATATGCTTGGCTGCTTTGATCAATTTTGTAGGAATATCATCAATTCCTGATGCCTTGTTTGGCTTAAATTTGTTTATAATGCTTATAACTTCGTAATCGTCAGTAGGGTTTAAAAAGATGGAATTTTGAACTCTATGTCCACAGAAAGTATCAGTAAGCAATTGATTTGACCCACCGACAATGCTATTTGCCATATCATGGCCAATGCTGCAGAAGTATTTGTTTAATTCACGACAAATTTCACTCGGTTTACTTATCATATTTCCTTTAACACTTATTTGAGTCGGTAAAGAGTTAGATTTTGGCGAGTTTTTACGAATTATTTTGTTGACCACTTTCCATGTTGTAGTGGAATCTCTACTATTTTTAACCAATTTTTGAAAATAGATTGCTTTACTGGACTCTTTTACATGAGTCAGTTTATTTCGAAAAGACTTATAACGTTTAAAATCTTTTACATCCAAAGATTTTTTAAATTTCTTATAAAGCCTATTTTGTTGCTTTATCGAAGTTAGGATACCTTTGGTTATCCACGGTTTTTTAGCGGACTTGTATTGATTTCTAGATTGGCGAGTTTTAGGAAAGAGATTATTTGTTACTTTTGTCATGCAAGTGGTCAGATCAGAAATGTTCGTTGGGACATTTTTTTTTAGAGTTGAGTCCAGTTTGTTAAGAAAATTTTCAATTTTTTCGGGTAATATTTTCCTTATCAAGGGCCTCCTAGTGTTTTTTCTTTTTAATGGAAGATTTAGTCCGACGAAAATTGGATAATGATCAGATATATCGCATTCAATAACTGCGGTTGTGAATATTTCATTAAACATAGAACAATCTATATAAATGTGATCTAGAATCGATTTTCTAGAAAAGGACACTCTGGTAGGGCATGTAACCAATTGCTCACAACCAAGACTAGAGATGCCATTTACGTAGAGTTTAACGTCAATTGATGTGTCATGGCAATTGTAGTCAATGTTGAAATCTCCAAGCACCACAAACTTGTTGTAAGTTTTTAAACTAATAATATTGTTTTGAAATTTGCTAAAAAATGTAGTTTCAAATTTGATTTAGGATGTCTGTAGACAGACCCAACAACTATTTTATTCTTATCACTGATAGTGACCTCCGTCCACACGTCCTCACAACCATCAATTTTTAAATTCAATGTATGAAGTTCGCAGCTTTTTAATGATTCGACAACGTAAACACCAGCACCACCTGCTTTGGTATTGGAATGATTACAAAAAAAATTATACCCGGGTAAGGAGACAAGTTCGACGTTACTGGCATTAGTTCTGGTTTCACTTATACAAATAATGTCAGGTTTTGGAGCAAAATTATCTAAAAAATCTTCTAGTTTTTCAATATTTTTGACTAAACTTATCATGTTTAGGTGACAAATGGTTAAGCCAATTAACCCATTGCAATTTGATTTAAAGTGTTTCGTTAAATCATCAATTTCATTGAAAGTTAGACACAAAGGTTTATCTGGATTACCCCATGGGTAATTTTGTTGAGGGTCATTACCATCGAATACGCTTTTTCGTAGGTTATCTCATATAAAAAGTAACAGACATTACTTCACAACTTACTTAAATCATTTTCATTATGAATAATGAACGACGAAGAATCTTCATTTTTTCGAACATAAATTTTGCCATTCATTGTCCAGATGTATGTGTAGTTCAAATTTTTTGCTGTTTGCTTAGTCAGCCACAGCAATCTTTTTCTCTCTTGCGTAAGGTTTTCGTTAATGAACAATTTCTTCATACCAGAAATAGGATAATCCGTTTCTTTTAGATGCTTTGCAGCAATGCGTTTGCGATAAATCTCGTTGCGAAAGTTCCTATTAATGAACCGTGCAATAATAGCAGGCGGATCTGCAAGCTTCGCGTGTCGCTTCGGCGGAAGTCTGTGCGCTGTTGATATGTCCGATTTCTTTACGTCTACACCAACCAAATTGCTGATTTTTGTAACTAACTCAATAGCATCTTCGTTTTTAGTTAAAGGAATGCCTTGAAATTCAAGGTTTTGTCTGCGGCTATATTGATCAATCCCATCTAGCTTGACGGCTTCATCATTGGTTTTCTTGTCTAAAACGTCTGCTTTTTCCCTCAGTATTTTCATATCTTCATTTTGCTTTTCATTTATTGCCTTCAGTTTGTTATGGTTAAATTTCAAATCTTCATAACTGTTCATTAAAATTTTCAACTCATCACTTTGATTTCGATTTATTTCCAAGATTTCATCATATTGAGTTGAAATAAAAGTTTGACTTTTTTTCAACTCTGAAATTTCTGTTTTCAGTACAGCTATTTCCGCTTCGAAAATGGATTTAAAATCTTTCTTAATTTCTTCACAAATTGTAGCTAATTGCTTTTTAAAAATTTCGGCTGTTCTATTTGCGCAGCTGTTTAAAAACTTTTCGTCTGCAGCTAAAACCGATGTAGAAAATTTTGATTTTTCTTTTGACATGACGTAATTAAAATTAGCTGTTTTCTTTCAGAGCTTTGCAAAACACGTCTGCACTTGTCAACTGTAACTGTTCGAATCAAAATTAAAATCAATTAAAACTCAGTGAAAACAATCATTTTTGTTAACTTCCTTGAAATCTTATTCAAATAGAATGATATATCTGCTTTTGGCAGAGAAGAGGTTAATATATAGAGTTTTATCGGTCATAACCTCTGAGAAAAATCCTATTGCTTTTCAATTTCACGATTTTATTTGGACAAACCAATAAATAAGTAGGGGAAAGTGTCCTAAGGTGGACCAGTGCCTAAACCGGACCATACCGGTTTTCTCCTAAATCACAAAACTTGATCCTAAAATAAAATAACAGCTTAAATTAGGCTAACTTCATTTAATGACTAATGTTATTTTCAGATTTTAAATTCTCTTGTGACACTTGAAAGGATGAATATAAATCTGAGGGTGCTTTGATCTAATATTCACTTAAAGGCTTATCGCATATAGTTATTATAAAATGTTCTTTTTACCAAAAATCTGGTATGTAATATGAAGTGCAAAAATGACTTTTTTTATTAAAAAGTTTTTTAAAAATGTTTTTTTTTATTGTGAAAATACTTAAAAGTATGGAGGTACTCGTTTTTCCAATTTTGGACCACCATTTCGTTTCTAAAGCGGACCAGTGGTCCACGTTAAGTCACTGTGGCATAATGATACATTTTCTGGAATATCTTTGCAAATTAGCTTTACTTAAAGTTATCATGAAATAAAAATGTTATATACTGGTAGTATTTTATTTTTTTAAACTAAAAGGTTTTGTAGCTTTATGTTGTAACAATATAAGTCCTAGTTGCTAAGCATGTTTTCAAAATAGCAGCAAGTTAATTACATATTTGTGTAGCTAGTTTACATTTAGTGCTCATCTCTATGTAATGTGTTTTTTATTAACTACAAGGTATACTTTAAAACATCATTTGATCAGAGTTTGGTAAAAGATATAATTCATATGCTATGACAACATTAGCAAAACAAAAGAAAAATGGGGAATGGAAACAATCAAATATGCAATTGGCTATAGATGCAATAAAAAACAAAGAAATGCGATTTTTAAAAGCATCTAAAACCTTTGGAGTCCCAAAACAACTCTTCATCGACATTTGAAAGGAGATAATAAATATGCTTTAAATGGAAAAAAGCATGTATGTAGGCAAGTAGATCTACCCGAAGATATTAAAGCACAACTTGTTGAACATGCAATAGATTTAGAAGCCAGGTTTTATGGTCTCACTCCACAAAACTTAAGACTTGCTTATCAAATTGCTGAAATTAATCAAGTCAAAACAAGGTTCAATCATGATGAAAAGCTTGTTGGCAAAAAATAGTTGAGGGGGTTTTTGAATCGTCACCCTGAAATTTCACTTTGTCTACCAGAAGCAACATCATTAGCCTGTGCTTCTGGTTTCAATAAAAGTTAAATTGATGCATTTTTTAATCTTCTAACCAAGACAGTAGAGGAAAATAACATTTCTGCTGATCATATTTACAACATAAATGAGTCTGCCATTAGTGTTGTGCAAAAGATGACTAAAATATTAGCAAAAAAAGGAAAACGCCAAATTGGCTCTGTTACAAGTATGGAACGTGGACAAACAGTTACAATTATTTGTTCTAATAATGCAGCAGGAAGTTTTGTTCCTCCAGGATTCATATTCCCAAGAGTGAGAATGAAGCCTGGTTTAACTGATGGTGCTCCTCCAGGAAGCATGTTTGCTTGCCAGGTCAGTGTGCCCTTCATGGTTAATTCAACAAAATTTCTGCATTAATTAGAAGTGATTCTCAGTTTATGAAATTATCATTAGAAAAAAAATTAAGTCTGCATAGTTTCTTTTTAGAAACAATTGTACGGTAATAGTTTTAGATCTTATTGAAAATCAAAATGTGATTTATCTTTTATTTTAGCTTAATTGTGTACTTCTATTTTTTCAGAAAAAAGGATGGATGAACGGTGACATTTTCAGTGATTGGTTGAAGCATTTTATAAATTTTGTTTGACCTAGCTTGACCTAGAAAGTGCTACTAATATTAGATGGTCATAAAAGCCATACCCAAAATATTGAAGCCTTAGAACATGCTTCAAAATCTGGAGTAATCATGTTGTCACTCCCACCCCACACCACACACAAGCTGCAACCACTAAATGTAAGTTTTTTTAAACCCTTAAAAACATACTATTACCAGCATCTAAATCAGTGGATGAGAGCTCACCCTGGTAGGCCAGTTACAGTGTTTGAAATTTGCCAATTTTTTGGCAAAGCATATGGCCAATCTGCAACTGTTGGAAATGCAGTAAATGGGTTCCGCAAAACTGCACTTTTTTCAGTAAATCCTTTGGTTTTTGATGACAGTGAATTTGAACCTGCCAATGTCACAGATAGGCCAAATCCAACAGAAGATGAAGATATCCACACTGTTAGTGAACTTAACAGTAATACTGCTGCATCTAGTGAAGACATACTCTGTGATGAGTCTTTAAGTGTCAATGATGAAGAAGCCAATTTCTCATCTGCTTCTGTTATAGATGACGCTGGTGTAGCCAATGAAGCAACTTCTGCAGACTCTTCAAATAGTTCTGCATCAAAATTCATTACAGTTGCAGAAATTAGTCCCCTACCCAAAAATATTAGGAGCAGTTCCCAAAGAAGACGGCCATCTGCCAAAACTACTCTTCTTACAAGTTCACCACATAAAAAAAAGAGTAAAGCAACAATTTGATACAAAAAAAATCATAGGTAAAAAAGTTTCCCCCAAAAAAAGAATAGAAACAAATCAAATAAAAGCAAGCAGACATCATACAATTGCCTTGTGTGTGGTGAGGAATATGAGGAAGATTGGATTCAGTGCTATAAATGTAAAAACTGGGCACATGAAGCTTGTGCTGACTTGAATAATGCTTTATATTACTATTGTGATGCATGCAATGTTTAAGCAAACGCAAGCTATTAAAGCTTATTTTGTTTATTGTTTGTATTTATGTTGAGGTTTTTTGCTTTATAACCGATCTCGCACAAAAATACGGTGGTCCATATTGGGACAGGGGTGGTCCGAATTAGGAAGTAGGGTTCTTAATCTAGACCATTTTGGAAAAAAATTAATTGTAAATATTTCAGTTTTCAGTGATTTTAGGCTTTTTATTTTTATGCTGTATGTTCTTCAGATTGTTTGAAGTTAAATCAGAGTGACTTTTGAAAAATTCGAGTCTCCTTGCGTTAGCTACAGTTGTTTTTTCTTAGGTGGTCCAACTTAGGGGACTTTCCCCTACACGCATTCAATTCAGAAAAACAAGATTTACATGGAAGAACTTACTTCAAGTTACTCAATAGTTTGATGGAATCGTCATCCTGCTACAGGAGATTCACTGAACAAGTACAGAGAAGCTAACACTTTCGCGCTTTAAACTAGCTAGGTCTTCTTAGTCTTTAGGTCTTTAGATCTTCCTAATTAAAAAAATCATGGTCTTGTCCAATTTATCCATAAGCGATCAAAATACACTTTTTGAGCAATCCTAACCGATATTGAAGATTAAGTAGTTATGCGTGATTTGATTGGTACAAAATAATCCTACAAGCCGTTATAAACGCGATTGGCAGATTTAGATCTCCCATTATGTGTCTTTGGGGTCACATAGGACCAGTAAAAAAGCCAGAAAAAATATCAAAATTTGTTACTCAGTTAAAATTTATTTTATTTGTTTTAGATGTACCTGTTTTAAAAACTATATGGAGATATAAACTTGGTGATGTACTTCATCACATAAACGTCAAAGATTTGTGCTTATTTAAAGTTAAAACAAACGACTCGCGTGTTAGAGAAAAGAACTCAATAAAATTAAATCGGATTTTTAATTATTTACTTTAAAGTTTCTAATTTTAGTTCTATAAAGTTTGATTCATTTGTTTGGATTTTTGCTTTGTGGTTAAAAATTAATCTTGATTAAAAGAATTTTATAGAACTTAGGCAGTTGTATTACAGTCGATAGCAATAAAAGGGTTGCCAAAGTATAAACAATAATTTATTTTAAAATCACCAAAGCCGCTATATGGGTAAAAAGCATTAGTGATAAAAAATAAAACGCCGCTATTTGTCCCTATATAGCAATTGTAACCCGCGAGAAACATACAAAAAATTTATACCACAATGATACAAACGTTGGAAGGCCTGATGTAGAAAAGTAAAGGCCGATTACATCGAAACACCTTTTAAATCAAAGAAAACGGAATGGTATCGTATTAATGGCTTAAAATAAAAATATTTTTCATTTTTATCTATATGAATTACCCGATTGTTGTGATAGATTGTTTTGCCGCACACTGTTTGTAACAATTCGTGTTTTAGTCGCTAATTGACAACGTTGTCAAGAAGTGTGGTGTAGCGTTAATGATCCACACAATGTTATGTTGTTTTAACTTTCAAAAACACATTACTTCATTTTTTTCTTTTGCGTAACAAGGAGCTTTAAATTATACAAGTAGATTACTAAAAACAATTAAAACGAATAACAAATTTAAACTGGCAGCAACATTTAGGTATTGCGCAATTTTGGTGGGGATAGTTGGTTGACGATTGCTTTCTAGGTAAGATTGCTTATGTTTTTCTACGAGTCAAAACGATTAATACTGGATAGGATTGATGTACATAGTTGCAGAGTTGCTGGTCAGCACCTGCATCTTCATAATAAACCGAACTAATTAGGATCAGAGGTGTTTCGGTTAATTGAACAAATACAATAAAAAACGACATACGCATTGTTATAAACCAGAATCTAAACAATTTACCTGGCTTTATTAAACTTATAATGACACTTTAACATGTGAACATAATCTGCAACAATAAATGATAAATAAATACTAAGCAACAACTAAAAACTAGGTGCACATTTGACAGTTGCACAAAGAAACTGACACAAAGAAAAACACGTGTAGAAACCGAAGAGCAGTACCGCGCTTCAAGCGCTGTGACGTCATTATTACGAGAGGCATATGCGGTAATTTTGTAAATTATGAGCAATGTAGTAATCACTCTTTTTTTGTTTTAAATGTGTTACTTTCATGTCGCTGCCAAGTCTTTCATTTTTTTTAGAAGCAGAAACTGTGTTGAACAACACTTATTCTGTTGTTTACATTACGCTACGACAGTTTCAAATGCATCAGATGCTTCTCTTTATAGACGTTACGCTGTAATGACCTTAGTTAAAGTAGTGTTATGGATAATCGACGTTCTACTGTAGCTTACCCCACAGTCAATTTTTATTTTAGGATTACCGGAAGTCTGCAATATGACTTATTTTTAGTTTATATGTTATACTTTTTTGTTTCTAACATTACTAATTTGACTACTGACCGATAGAAAAAATGATCAATCGACTCCGAGGAGCAATTTTTTATGAGAATCAGCAAAGAAGACGACGTCGAGATTAAAAGTTTCTAGAAACCTTTTAAAGCTAACTCAAAGGAATTTTTTAAAATAAGCAAAAACTAAATTATCATAAGAATTTTGTTATTGGGCAAAACCATGGTCGGATTTTAATTTCGATTGATGTCTTTAACAAAGCAACTTTTTTTTTTAAATTTTTGTGACTGCCTCGATTGCTTCTTTTTCATTTACAACCTAAATTAAAATTGGTAAAAAAGTTACATCGGTTTATTTATTTTTTCTAATAAGTTGCGGACGCAAATTGATCTTTCTTGCAAAATGCTGAATTAAAAATTAAAGCTTTAGTAAAATCTTATAGATATTTGAATAACTTTGTAAAAAACAAAAAACACCAACAGTTAGTTTTATTTTAATACTGCTGACGAGTTTCAGCTAGAACATTTATTTCCATTTCTATTTGAATAATTAACCACGTGACAAATATAAACAGATAAAACTATTGTGATTTTTATAAAAATGCAGTTTAATATATAAAAAATTAAAACAATGTATTTAATTTTATCATTTACCTTATCTTCGATTGTAATTAGCGCCATTGCTTGAAGAAACGCGCTTTTAAAAACTGAACAATTACTCTAAATAACCTGAAGAAAATACACGTATTAGTACCCAGAAGTGTACCAAAATTTATTGAAGACAAAAGTATTAGCACAACTATTGTATGATTTACAGTCAAGTTCTTAAGTCAAAAAATTCTATCGAAATGTTTTTCTGTGGTTTCTGCACTTACGAAAAGGTTCAAAATTAACACTTTTTCTGTCTTTTGGGTTAAAAAAAACATGACATGCTGCAGTAGCATACGGATTTTAAAGGTAAATTATCAAAGAACTAGTAGTAATAACACGATTTTAAACTTTAGAACTTTTAATCTTTTAAAACAAAAAGGGAAATTCACATTAATCGTATAGAATACTTTTGTGCACAATGCAAACATGGTAAAAAATATAACAAAGATGTATGAAGCCTTATTTCTTATAGCTTATCTTGGTCGTATGTCCGATTAATATCTTTTTTACTCTAAGCTATCGCACATTGATTACTATCTCTTTTACTCAAAGCCGTCCCAAAAATCAAAACAAAAATAGCATTTAAAATAAATAATTTTGAATGGAAATCAAGTTGTTAATGTTAACGATTTGAAAATAAAGTGGTAGGAAATATAAAAAAGATGTTTAAAGCATTTTTGTTACAAAGCTTAACTTGGTCGTTTGACCAATTAACATCTCGTTTACTCTAACCCGTCGCACATGTATGATCGATTAATATGTCTTTTACTCTGAGTGGTAGCATAAATCAAAACTAAAATAGCATTTGAGGTGAATATTATGATTTAAAATCAAGTTGCTCGTCTTTACTAATTTAAAATAAAAATGGAAAAAAATATAAAAAGTTGTTTCAAGTATTTTGATTAAAAATCTTAGCTTGGTCGTACGACCGATTAACACCTTTTTTACTCTAAAGGCGCGTTTACAGCCGTTTACAGTACTTTTTTCTTTCAGCGCGATCTTGGTTTGTTTTATTGACGCTCAAATCCACTCATATTTTCGAGAAAAAAAATATACGTAATAAGTACTAATGTTTTATACGTAGTTTTTGTAATAAGTTTCCACAATTACCCGGCGAAACTCCAAAGCATCCATTCTGCTTTCGCCTTCATTCAATTGTCTTATGCGGTAAAGCTGATAAGCGTTGTTAATAGCCACATCTATGCAAAAGCGAAATAAAGGCCACCACCATTTTTTGCTTCGCAAGTTGATCATGTACGCCGCAAGATTTTGATCCAGTCGATCTACACCACCCATGTAGCGGTTATATACATGCACAACTTTTGGTTGGGGAATATCAATTCTTTTTTTCGCTTCCTGGCTGTATCGCTTGACCTTTTGCACAGGTTCCTTGCCTGCAAATGTAGACAGAACGTTAACAATTTTATTGTCCTTCCAACGAACAGCTGCCATGTTGATATTTGCATCAACTGCAACATCGCTAGCACCTCGAGCTTCTTTTTCCATCATTTTGACGTCTTTTAGTGATGGATTTTCCATCCTACACAACCGTACAGTTCCTGTAGCTGCAATCGATTTCAGTTGAAGGTACCGAATTAGCTTTGTGCTAGTAAAAAAATTATCCATCACGGCGTGATAATTGAATCCAGGGTGAGGTGGTAACATCTTTAGCAAGTGAGCCACAACTGCGGCACCCAGCCCAAGACCAATATCTCCATACTCCGTAAAAACCGCATCTTTTCCAGCATATGGACGAAATTGGATGCAGTACCCCAAGGGCTTGGCCATAACCCACATTTTATAGCCAAATTTGATGGGCTTGCCATGAATATACTGCTTAGCTCCATGTTTTCCAAAATATAAAACCACGGACTTATCGATCCTGACGTGTTGCTCTGGTATGTAGTTTTCCAAACATTGTTTGTTAAGAGAATCGAACAAAGGTCTGACTTTGGCAAATTTATCATTTTTATCCAGATGATCGTTATCACATAAATGCAGATATCTTTTGCATTCTTCAAATTCTCCTCTTGACATCATGGATGACACCAGACGATTGTTCGTATCATCGCGCGTTTGCTAATACATATCTTGCCGGGGTAGACTGGCATAGCCACTGACAATAATAATCGCCAAGAACGATTTTAATTTTCTTTTGGTCATAATAAAATTGTGATTGCCTTTTTGTCGTGCATATCTTGTAGATTCATCACATATCCGTTCCAGCTCCTCATTAGTAATAAATCTTTCAAATAATTGATGTGGCAACAAATTTTCATCAAACTTTGGAGGAGGTAAATCCCATTTGTTCAACAGAGAGTCCGAATTAACATCTTTGTGTTGCCATTTTGGTTTGTCTTTGCTAGATGCATTTTTGTTTTCTGTAGACTTGGATGTCTTTTTTCTCTAAAACAACAGACATGATTACTTCAACAATAACTATTATCGTTAAAAGGCAATGAACATACTTATTCTATTAGTATGGAACAGCCGTCTAAAAGATGCGAGGTCTGCGTGCTCGTGGGCAAAGTACTTACGTAGGTCAAAACAGCCTGACAAATGAAACATAACAGGACGGGAGCTCAACTTTAACAACAGCTGTTTTTACAAAAATAATCCTGCCACGGAGTAATAATTATTGTATAGTCAAATGAAAAGCACGTGCTTGCTTTGCGTAACGATTAAAACTAACTTTTTTGGATTTTGGCGGATCAGTGGTAGATTCTCTGCTCGTCTCGTTTGTTAATTCCAACTGCAAAATATAGCAGATTATTAGTAACATATCAAAGCTAACTATAATTCTTAGTTACTGTAGTTTACTAAAAGCGAAAAAGACCATATACGATTTTGCTTATTTGAAGTTATGACAATACTGCAGATAGGAAGTTGTAGCACTACATTATACATATGTTGAAGCTTTTCTTCTATGAATTTTTAAAATATTGTTCCAAACGCTGCAAGCTAAAATCTCTGACGTACCTGATCAGTACTTCTAATTTCGCCCAACTCTACTTCAGCTCTTGATAGAAGTTGATCGGGACTGAGGTTATCAGGCACTCCGGTAATGTCACCTCCATCATCTTCCTCAGTTTCATTTCCATCATCTTCCGGAGGAAATAAAATAAGACTTGGATCAGTTACCAATTCAGCTGTAGATCCGTTATTTTCTAGCTCTTGCAATGCTTCTAAGGCTTCATAAACATTCATAATCAAGTAAATATTACCACAGTAACTGTATAATTACCTGAAGAGAAACTTGCACAAAATTTAATCAAAATATCTCAACTTCAACAATGAAACCAATTAAATTTATTTTTATCTTAACTTTTGATTCACAAAGCAACTTCGAGTGCAATTGCAATTTCTCACACTCGGTAAGTGGCTAAACTCGTTTTACTCGTAACAAAATTTTCTCGAAGAATGCAAGACCCACAACTGTTATTTGACAAAGATTGTTCTGTACTAGAAATTAGATCACTTCATTAATTATCCGTGGTGAAAATTAGAGAAAAGTTGAAGCTAAAACAAAATTGCGGATTAACAAGTCATTGTTCCAGAAAAGGATTAAGGTGCAATAAAACAACCACAAAGTTCCAATTACTTTTACAAAATGAGGATTACCTTTTATAAAAAGATTTCCGTGCAATAAAATAATCACAAAAGTTCTAATTTAATGTTACAAAATGCGGATTATCTTTCATCAAAACGATTTAGGTGCAATAAAACAAACCATTACAGCTTGCTTAATCTCAAAATCTAATTAGCGAAAAAAGATTTCACACGTACTCATTCACCACCAGCGTCAGTTTAAACTGACGCAGGAAAATTCCCAAATAAAGCAAGTCAAAAACGTTTTTTCGCAAATTTTCAGCTATTGTCATCTTTAGGTATAAATTTATTCCTTGTTTTTCAAGGTTAAAAAATTTTGCTCTCTCACAGTAAGTTGCAATGACGTCATCAATAAATGACGTGCAGCAAAAAACAACAAGTATGCATTTTCTGCTTATGTTTATTATAATTTTCTTTTTACGCAAAAATTAAGCAAAAAAATGTTTGGAATTAAAAGTCTAGGATGTCATGACATGAAAAAATTAAACATTACTCAATTTGATATTGTCAACCTATTGAAAATCAATTTTTTCTAGCGTCAGTTTAAACTGACGCAGGCGTGATATGGGTTAAGTCGTCGCACAAATCAAAACCAAAATACCATTTGAAGTAAATACTGTATTTTGGAAAAAAAAAATTGTCCATGTTTACGATGTGAAAATAAAGTGATAAGAACTACAAACAAATGTTTGAAATATTTTTATTACAAAGTTTAGCTTGGTCGTACGACCGATTAATATCTCTTTTGCTGTAAAGGCGCGTTTACAGCCGTCTACAGTACTTTTTTTTACAGTACTGTAAACGGCTGTGAACGCGCCTTAAGCCGTCGCACAAATCAAAACTAAAATAGCAATTAAAGTGAATATTTTGGTTTAAAAACACGTTGTCCTTGTTTACTAATTGAAAATAAAGTGGTAAAAAATATAAAAAAGATGTTTGAAGTATTTTTTAAACAAAACTTTGATTGCTCATATGACCGATTATCATCTCATTTACTGTAAGCCGTCGCACAAATAAAAACTAAAACAGCAATTAAAGCGAATAGTTTGGTTTAAAATCAAATTGTTTATCTATACTAATTTAAAATATAGTGGTAAAAAATATAAAAAAGATGTTTGAAGTATTTTATTTGGCAAAGCTTACCTTGGTCGTATGACCGATTATCATCTCATTTACTGTAAGCCGTCGCACAAATAAAAACTAAAACTGCATTTAAAGTGAATAGTTTGGTTTAAAATCAAGTTATTTATTAATACTAATTTAAAATATAGTGGTAAAAAATATAAAAAAGATGTTTGAAGTATTTTATGTATAGCTCGTTATTTACTTAAAAAGAGAAAGAAAAGAGAAAGTGTGTGAGAGTAGCGAAAACGAGAGAAGGTTTTAAATGAGAGAAGAAAAAGTTTTAAAAATGAAGATAACGGCCGATAGTACGGGAATTTTACCCCAAAGTAAGTAGGGGTTGGACAGAACGGTAAAAGTCTACCATTGTTGTAGACCTTTAGCTCACGTGTTGCCTCTCGATTGTTTAAGTGAAATGCTGCCGTCACCGTCTTAGTGTGACTGAGCTTCAACCTCCAAGTCTGGAGATACGCTGAAAGTGTAGACATGTCTTGGCTTAAGGTCCCCTCCAAGTCCTTCCAGTTTCCAGAAGAATCCAACAATGCTAGATCATCAGCATAAGCAAACTTTCTGGAAATCATGGAAGGAAGATCGTACGTATAGATGTTAAATAGGAGAAGAGCCAAGACCGATCCCTGAGGAACGCCGTTTTTAAGACGGCGTAGCCTGCTTTGCTTGCTGTCACCGGTGGTAAAGGTGAAACTTCGATTTCGGACATGCTCCATAATCATTCTGACCATGTGCTTATCCGGAAGTAGTCTCAGCAGCTTGCAAGTAAGACCACGGTGCCAGACAGTGTCATAAGCAGCTGTCAGATTGATACATACGGCACCGGCCTTCTTTTTAGCCTCGAAAGAATCCTCGATGTTCTGGGTTAGCAGAACAACTTGATCTACGGTTGACTTTCTGTGTCGGAACCCAGCCTGCTCTTTAGGTAGCAGTGGATCGATTAATGGTTCAACGCGGGCATAGATAAGCCTCTCGAGGATCTTGTAGGGGACACAGAGCAGAGCAGAGTTTCTTTTATTGATCTTCGATTGAAGCAAGCGGTTAAAATTGAAGTGAGCGCAAAAAAAAATCAATAAAACAAACAAAGAATGCTCTTTTCCACGCTCATAGTGAAAATTTAAATACAGCAAATAGAATCTGATTTTACAGCAGAGAAAGGCTTCTGTGAAATATTATTAAGACAGAATAAGCAATGTAAATTTTTAAGGTAAATTTAAATTATAGTATATCAAACTTTCCCACTTTTTTGATCAACTTGGCGTTTGCATTATTTTATACGTTTTAGCCGATTATTCAATACCAAAACAAAGTCTTATCACTTTTCTTATCATTTATTAAGGTTTCGTTAACTGTTCACCGTTACTAACTTCGCAGGCTTTCGGAATTTTCCAAAATTTAAAAGGTAATGAACTAAACTCGGCAAATAGTGAACAAGAACAAAGCAGTATTTATATATTACAAAAAAAGTTGAAAATTAGTAAACTTAATTTAACTGATTTAACAAAAGCCAATTTAAATTTGGGTTCATACAAAATATATTAACAAAATATATTAATGGAGATATAGAAATTCTTTTTGAGCATGTGAGAAACCGTTAAAATAGTTTAAAATACATACACCACAATATTAACATGTTGCATTTGGAAAAATACTTTGAAAAAAAAATGTAAAAACCAAAGCACCATTGAGTAGATGTTTACAAACTGCAAAAAAAAAGTTTGTAATTCAATTGCTAATCTATTATGACAGTTTAAGACAGTTTGCTAATCTATTATGACAGTTTTGTGTTATAAAGTGAAGAAATAAAGGCTCTTTGTAAAAAAAAAGATTTGTATAAATGCATTAAAATTGTGACATTGTTTTCTCTTAATATTGCAATTGCATATTAAGCTATTACATATAAAAAAAATACATATAAAATATAAAAAAGATGTTTGAAGTATTTTATGTATAGCTCGTTATTTACTTAAAAAGAGAAAGAAAAGAGAAAGTGTGTGAGAGTAGCGAAAACGAGAGAAGGTTTTAAATGAGAGAAGAAAAAGTTTTAAAAATGAAGATAACGGCCGATAGTACGGGAATTTTACCCCAAAGTAAGTAGGGGTTGGACAGAACGGTAAAAGTCTACCATTGTTGTAGACCTTTAGCTCACGTGTTGCCTCTCGATTGTTTAAGTGAAATGCTGCCGTCACCGTCTTAGTGTGACTGAGCTTCAACCTCCAAGTCTGGAGATACGCTGAAAGTGTAGACATGTCTTGGCTTAAGGTCCCCTCCAAGTCCTTCCAGTTTCCAGAAGAATCCAACAATGCTAGATCATCAGCATAAGCAAACTTTCTGGAAATCATGGAAGGAAGATCGTACGTATAGATGTTAAATAGGAGAAGAGCCAAGACCGATCCCTGAGGAACGCCGTTTTTAAGACGGCGTAGCCTGCTTTACTTGCTGTCACCGGTGGTAAAGGTGAAACTTCGATTTCGGACATGCTCCATAATCATTCTGACCATGTGCTTATCCGGAAGTAGTCTCAGCAGCTTGCAAGTAAGACCACGGTGCCAGACAGTGTCATAAGCAGCTGTCAGATTGATACATACGGCACCGGCCTTCTTTTTAGCCTCGAAAGAATCCTCGATGTTCTGGGTTAGCAGAACAACTTGATCTACGGTTGACTTTCTGTGTCGGAACCCAGCCTGCTCTTTAAGGAGCAGTAGATCGATTAATGGTTTAACGCGGGCATAGATAAGCCTCTCGAGGATCTTGCAAGGGACACAGAGCAGAGGTATTGGTCGATAACTCTTTGGGTCCCCCACGGGCTTTCCTGGTTTTGGGATCGCGACTACAAGCACTCTTCTCCAGATCTTGGGAATTTTAAGTCGGCGCAAACAGGAAGAAAGGAAGTCACGTAACCAGGACTTCAAAGCAGCTCCGGCATGGAGTATAAGCTCGGGGCAGATGGAATCAGGTCCCGGAGCTTTACCTGGTTTTAAATGTTGAAGGGCAGCAGTAAATTCTCTCTGTGAAAAATTGTTGGAGATATTTACTGCGTTTGGTGTTGTGGCTCTCCAAAGGTCAGACACTTCTTGAAAGACAAATCGAGATGAATTGCGGTCAACAGCCTCGTATTTCCCATTTCTAATCAACTGAGATGCAATAGCATTGGCTGAAACGGGACAGTGACGAGGAGAGTGTCGTGGCCTATCAGTAAGGTTGTTCAAAATACTCCACGCTTTTCGACTAGAATGTGAGAAGTCAATGCTCCGAACTGCTTCGGACCATCGATCCCTCCGCTTTCTGTCAAGCTTGGCAAGCAAAGCTGTAGCAGCCAAACATGAGTCGTCTCCCTGAGGAGACTGCAGGAAGGTTTTATAGAGGGACTCACACTTTGCATCTCAACACGGAATATAGTTATTTCGATACCCGCGTGGGATAGTCTTTTTGGCTGCTTTCTTAATGGTGTCACAGAAGTCCTGGTAAGCCGCATCCACATCAAGTGAATCAGGTGGCAACAAAGTCTTTGCGAATTTAATCGTCAAAGCAATGTAGTGACTCCATTTGGCCTTGCGGAAGTTCCATCGCTTAACAGGCATGCTTAACACTGCCATAGCAAACCTTGGTGGTGTAATAAGCGAAGGTCGATATTGTGACCTGGGGAACTTTTCAAGGACACGTCTATCCGGTAAACAACTGTTTGGACCTACGCTAGCGAAAGCTAGATCCGGATTGGTGCCAGTGTTCCAGCGGCCGGAATAAAAACTGGCAGCGTCCTTGGCATTATATAGCAGGGCAAGACAATTAATACTTGCCCAGCCAGCCAAGCACTCACCGTCCGGACTGTTGTCATCATAACCCCAGTCAGCATGACGACAGTTAAAATCGCCAGCGTACAGACAGGGGTGAGGAAACACTGGGAGATCCAGGGTTCGCAATCGCGTTCGCCGTGGCTTGTAGACGTTGACTATTTTATAGCCATCAACGTCCACGCACAACCACTCGATCTCCGATGTCAGAGGAGATTGGTCCAAAAGCGTGTATCTCAGTTGCTCATGGACAAACGTGGCAAGGCCATACTTCCTGCTTAAAGAAGACCCAGCTAGTTAATAGTTTGGTAGTACCAACTTCTCTGCATCAGTGCAGTGGGTCTCCTGCAGTAGGATGACGAGTACCTCAGACTGCATAGCGAGGTGATGAAGAACGTTCATCTTGCTTACAGTGAGGCCTTCGATGTTCAGCTGAAGAATAGTGGGTCTTTGGAACTTGTTGGCAATGTGGCCTGAAAAGGACAGTTTTATCCTAGCATTGTCCCGTCCTGAAAAGGACGTTTGCCGATTAGCAGACCCACACTGAATATCGGAGTGGGTGGATACCCTTCTATTTTGGTAGTTATTATACAAAGTAAGTGTTGTTGCCAATGGCAACAAAGTTTGACCTGTAGTAGATGCTGCAAATCACGTTTTAGTGGGTCTCTTCAAGAAGTCACTGTAAACAAATCTTGGGTGAAAGTAACCGGGAATCCCCCTAATAGTACTAGGTTGAATTAAAAAGTAACCAAGAGGAAAAAATCTCTTCAAACCACAGATAGCATACTGGTGAGTTTTATGAAGAAAAGTCACTTCGGTGACTTTTTGAAGAAACCCGTTTTAACTTGTAGTATTAATAATGATCGACGCCATCTTTTCCTGACTGCTTTTTTCGATCTGATGCATAGGTAGCAAGTTGCTTGTTTCCATTTTCAGACAAGACGATATTTTCCTGTTATCGCCTCACCATCTATTGCAAGTATTTTTTTTGGTAAAACTATCCCGGAATCCCCCAACAAGTTTCTTTTTTATTTCATCCTAGTGTTTCAGGAAGAATTCCGGGTTAGTTTCACCAAATAAAATTACTCGCAATAGATGATGGGGCGGTAACATGAAAGTGCGCAATAGAGCAGTGCTTCTTAACCTTTTTTATATGGCGGCACACTATCAAGCTATTTAAATTTTTGCGACACACCCATCATATTGATTAGTAATAATGCTGTTTACCACCTGATTACCTTAACTCACAAATGACTAAGAAACAAAATTTTGTAATGAAAAAGCTCTAATACTAGATGTAATTATGCCTCACAGCATCGCTCCGCATCGCTTCGCGGCACACCAGGGTACTTGTTGCGGGGGGGAATGTGCCGCTGCACAGCGGTTGGGAACCACTGCAATAGATGGTGGGGCGATAACAGGAAAGTACCGACATGGCTTTAGTACGGAGCGAACAGAGCAGCCGCAACGCCCCCCCAAATAACTTCAAAAATTTGCCCTTTCCCTTTAAGCAAAAGATCGCCCTCTTTCTTTATAGCAGCATTATGACGTTGGCCCTCCTGTCTGCATCTTAACTTTTTAGGACGAAAGTAGGGATAATGTACTCGATTGGAAGTGATGACGTCATTGATGTACTGACAATTTTTAGAGATCACTATATTTTTGGGATAAAATAAAGTTGACACACTAAAGAGTACCCTTCTTTCTTTGTACTAGGTCTTCCTTTTATAAGGTAATAGCAGGAAGTCGGCAACCTTTTGCACATCACGGGCGGAAAACCAAATTTTTAACGTTATGGCTGGCCGTGCTTTTTTCCAGCTACCAAAACTTTCTTGCCGTCACACAATTTAAAGTAAAGGTCTTTCTTTTGTTTTACATCAGATTTTGGGCTTGATAACGAAGCGTTTTTGCACCCCTGCTGTAAATAGATGTAACCTATTACTGGTTTACTCTCGCATAAATTGTTTGAAACTGTTACTTTAAAAAATAGGATTGCAAACGAGACGACGGGTCGTATTCTTTTATATCTTACTGGGCCCATCATATGTCACGCTACTCCCCGCCAATCAAAAACGACCCTTGGCTTTAGTATTACAACTATTCTTTCGTAACTCAATCTTAGGTGTAAAAACATTTTTCCACCTAAGTATATTCACTCAAGTATCAACATCTCTCTCACCAAATAAGAATGCGAATGTTTGGTAGACCCAGTGATGGCTTTAGTGCAAGGCGGCCGCGCGTGGCCCCTAGAAAACGTCGTAAAAGTGGCCCCATAAACAAAACATTGCTCTATGTCTTCATAGTAGCACCATAGCTGTGGCCTCCTGCCTTCCCGCTTCCGCCAATTGCCTCCTTTCCCATTGTCTAAACCTTAAATTTTGGACGAAAGTAGAGATCATGTACTCGATTGAAAATGTTTATCTTTTTTTTTGAGTTGACTATGCTTTTGGGACAAAAATAAAAATTGTGGCCACTTATCAAAAGTGTTAACCATTTTTTTACTGTCCTTCACACTGGAAAGATAATAAACTCCGAAAAAAGTGAAGTAAAACAATATTTTACTTTGTTTTTAACTGAGCTACCCTTTTTATTATCATTTAAAAATAAATTTTAAAAATTTTCCCCACCTCTTATGTAAGCCATCATTACCCATTGTACTATGAAAAGTTTTAAAAATAGTTAAACCCAAAAAAGAAGTTGCTTTACTGCTTATTTTTCATCTTGCATAAGCTATATGTTGTCAACCTGTTACGCGCATTTTCTGTTGACAGCCATTCAAGTTATAATGTGACCACATGCGAACTTAAGCATAATGACTTCTTGTCAACCAAAATCTATTTTGTTTTTAAAAAACATTCTTTGTATACGAAAAATGACGTTGACATACAACATAAGTTAGTAGCTTAAGCTTTAAATTTTGTTTTCACATCTCTCCAATTAGAATTTATATAGAGAAATAATTACAATGGCCTTCAGCCATAAAAACAATTTTTTCAAGAATTCGGCTCTGCTGTCAACATTTTGTTTTTAATTCGAATGATGCGATCGTCAAAAGCGCCAAAATTTTTTTTGGAAAAAGGAGGCAAAATTTCAAAAAAAGCACCTTTTTTAATTTTGTGCGTATGGCTCATGCTGTACCAGCGGAAAAAAGTCTGGGGCAGGCAATGCCATCCGGCCCGGATTTTGTTGACGTTCAACGAATTATGATTTTGTTCTATTTTACAGAATTGCCACTTTAAATCTGCGACTGTTCTCAGCGCAAAAACCTAGTGAAGAGTAAAAAAAAGGGTTATCACTTTCGATCAGTTTCCAATAATCTTTTCGTCCCGAATTTAAGGTAAAGACGAAAATAAAAAACGGCTTTCGCCTCCAATCGATCTAATGTTTTATCCAAGTTTTTATGCTTGTAACGGGGCAAATCTAACCCAGTGTTACTGTACTGTAAATTTCAAAGGCATTATCTAACCACCTGTACCCTTTCTTTTCAAAAAGTGCAGTAGAGGGCATTTAAAGAAAGACCAATGGCAATGGCCCCTCCTGCTTCCTCCACTTTTGTGTCCCTGATGATCATACAATTATTTAGATTAAAACTATTTGTCAAGACAGCAATGCTTTGAATGTCGTCGTAAAACCTCCGTTTCGAAACTGTGATAAAAATTACCTTTAACTTTTACTCGACCCGCAGTCCATCAATCATTAACTAGAAAATTTGTGATCTAACCATCGATAAAAGTTGATACGTGCTTTACCAAGAGGAACAATTACAAGAAAATTATCTTCAACTTTTACTCGATCGGCAGCTTATCAATCATTAACTGGAAATTTTGCGGTCTAATCATCGATAAAAGTTCTGAAGTGCTGTACCAAGAGGAACAATTACTAGACGAAAAAGAATTGGAACTAAGACGTCGATCAAACATCGCGCAACTATTTGTCGTTTTAAAGAATTTGATTTTTTCATATGACATCGTCATAAAGACCCTGTCACGCTTAGTAATATCGCACGTTCGTTGAACTGTTTGGTTGATCATTTACAGAACTATTAAAGCGTTTTTTCAATGACAAAGTTACACATAGTTTAAAAAATTGAAATATAGATAAGCCAAGTTGATTTTTAATGCACAGAACGTATAACCTAATTTAGGTAACAACTATACTTTTTCTTGTATAAAACAATCACACGCAGCACAATGAATCCATTCAGATCTTTTTATTATTTTATTAACATTTGATTGTAATTTTTTCCGTTTTGTTGGTCTGATTGTGACTGATGTAAGTCGAAAACATTGTTAATGTTAAGTTTATTGTTTTCTATTTCTGAATGCAATGGTTGTGCTGATTTGATTGTTTAAATGTATAATGCAATTACCAAAATTTCTAAATTTTTAATTTAGGATTAGTTTTAACAATGTCCCATTTTGTCACAAAAAAAGTGCCGGTGTAATACGTTGCCTACCAGATTGAAAAAAGCCTACGATATTATGTGACCAGTTTGGTAAGTCGATTAGAGTTAGTTTTTTGGTGCCGCTATAGTAGGTGAGTTAGAGTTTGTTTTTGAACGTTTTTTCATTATTAAATTAATCTGGATAGGCATAGGCGTACTAACGAAAACGATATGGGAAGGCAATACAGTTTTGCTCGAATTTTGTAACGTTTGCCTGAATCATGATTTTCTAGTAGTTTACGGAAATGCAAAGACATTTGTCTAAAAATATGGGGTGAAGACCAAAAAATAAGTCTTCATTTAGAATCTTCCTTTGGTCTTTCAATTTTTGTCCAAAAATGTAGTATTCTCTATAAAAAAAAAGGCCATCACTTGAAATCTGTCCCTGATTTTCCGATTTTTGTCCCAAAAACATAGTGATTTTTAAAAAGAGATTTCACCTTAAACCCTAAACTATTTTCTGCATTTAGTGGATATACAAATAATTTGTTTTTCCCAAATATTTCTTTGAAATTGTCTTAAAATTTCAAATGTTTTCCTAATGGTTCTTTGTGTCTGCCTTACAAATTCTGATTTTCCCAAATTTTGGAGATTTGAGAGGGAAATTACCCCTTGCCCCCCGGCAAGTACGACTGTGCTGGTAGCCCACATAGTATATTAGAATCAAAACGGTAGGCCACATGCTATGCCGGCATCCAAAAAGTATTTACCTTTCATATGTTTCTAAAGCTTTGGTATTCAATAGCATTTCTAGAAAATGTGCATATTAGTCTGGCAGCGTCAAGTGTAAATCGAAATATTTTTTCACATTGAAGATCATGTTTTGAGCTTTTAACCGACGCTAACAACACTTTTGAAACAACCACAGCTAATAAGTTTTAGTATTTCTCACTTTGGGTAATTACTTGTGCTTTTTTTTTTATCATTTTAGATGGTAAACATGGTTATATCTCAATACATTTTTTTAAAAGATTTTATCCGTGATTTTTCGTCAGTTCGGTCATTCGATCATTCCGTACACCGGCGACTTTCACTCCCGACTCCGACTCCCCAGTCTGATCTAGATAAGACTTAATTTAGCGTAAAACGAAGTCGGAGCCGCCAAAATGAGTAACGACTCCGACTGAAACACATCTAAAAAACGACTCCCATTAAATCTAAAAAACAACTTCAACTAAAACATGCAACTACAAGTCAACATCATGTAATTGCTTCACCAGTGTTTCCGGGAGTTAAAACCCTAAAGCAAAGCAGAAATGTTTTGAAACGTTTTATCATGGTAAACACTTTACTTTGTTTGGCAGAAAACACTCGTTGAAGAGTCACGTGAAGAATAGAAAAAGGCGTCGAGGGGGTGAACTATCCAATCCTATAATTCTCTCTGCTGTGACTGCATGGCAGCTACGTTATGCTTTGACCAGAAGTCGATTGTCACACCCTATTGCAGCTGTAGTGTTCGGTCTTATTCTTTTTCCCCAAGATCAAGTATTGGGTTTAAAAATGTATGAAATACCTAAAACCGAAAGAAAAAACCCAATAGGACATTTTTATGAGAATTGTTTTTCAACTTTTAGCAGACATTTTAGCTTATCTGCAAAAAACTCAACTACCAATGATTATTTTTGGCAAATTTTTTACTGCAAGGTTTTACTTTTTGAAGGAGGTAAGAATTACATTGTAAAGCAACTTACAGATTTCCTGTGTGTGTTATCTTACAGAGTCTGATTTTTTAATTTTTTGATTTTTTAAATTTCACTTAAAAATATGTTAAAGGCTAATGAATGATAGCTGATTTTTAATTTTTTTAATTTTTTGTTCACTTGTGTCATCAGTCAAACTTGTAAACCAATAAACTCGAAAACTTTTCACATTTTGCCGAGTACGAATCAGAGTTCAAGCGCCCGATCTATGTTGCCGATTTCTGGGCGCCGAATTTTCTGAAAAAAAAGTTGAGAATCGTTTATTTTTGGCTTTAGCCACCGAGAAAAAAAACAAAAAAAAGCAACGCGAATTAATATAACTAAATTTGGCCAAGGTCAGGTCACTGAGGAGCAATAAGTTTTCGTGTCAAGATTCTCTCCTGAACGTGCCTCAAATACAATAATAAGTAGCCTGATATTTACAAAAAAGACATTTAATTGTTTAAGGTTATTAACAAATAAAATATGTTAGGCCTACTGTAATTATAGGTAAGACAAAGTTAACAAAAAATACTTCGAGCTAAAATTATCAATACTTTAATAAAGATTTTAAGGATGATGTACAATAGCCTATATGCCATCAGTTTTGGGATTAGAACGGTTACAAAAGTATCAGATTAGATTTTAAATTTACTTCTTGAGTTAATTTGATATCTATTGTTTTAGTTAGTTGTGAATGACAAAACAGTGCAGGTTTACATTTTGCATTACTTTTTAGGTATTAATACGTGTTCTCTTCAATTAATTTAAATGTTTTTAAGCAGTGGTGTATATTGGGTGAGCCGAATGAGGCAGTTGCCTCGGGCCCCCCCTCGAAAATAGCACATACAGTTTCAATTCGCTGCAGATGTTTTTTAGAGGTTATTATGAAGTCGGGAGGAAAAGTGGGAAATAGAAGATCGATTCGAGGTGAAGACCTTTTCTTTTTTTTTTAAAGAACACTTTGATTTTGGGAACAAAATAGGGAAATCAAAGATGAAACCGAAGTGAAGACCTTTTTTTAGAGATCACTATGATTTTGGGAGAAAAAAGTGAAAGACGAGATCAAAGCTCTTTTTCTATTTTAGAGAACATCAATTTTTGGAAATCCTTGCCTCGGGCCCCTGAATTTGAATATCCACCATTGTTTTTAAGTCAAGATAATAATAACAATAGAAATTATAATTTTATCTGAAGTGTGCACATAACCTAAAAACTTTAACTTTATTTAAGTCAAAATTTTGTTAATGGTAGAGTCGGTTGTTACATATTTAGGTCGCTTACATGAAAAGTTACTTTAGTTTTGCGTGCGGAATTTCGATGTTGCAAAAATACCTTTTTATCAGTTTAGAAAGCACTGTGGATTATTGATAGTGCGGTGTACGTATACCAACACTGAAAAAACAATTTTGTAAAAAAACTTAATGTTATTTTAAATTCAACTGAAATAATCATTGCCGCCTATTTTATAAACAAAAATATTTCTGATCAGCAAAAGTTCAAACAAAAAAGAGCAGCCTAAACAATCTTATAATTCTAACCATTACGTTCTATTTCCTAAAACAAAGTAACGAGCAAAATTTTCAACGTTGTTTTTTCAAAAAACGTAAAAAGTTGACATAAAACCAAATAATTCTTAATGAACGATTTGATTCAAATAATGAAATATAGCCTATAGTCAAAATCAGTCTACTCCTATAATTTGTTGAGTTATGTTGAGAAGTTATGTTGACAAACAATCGGTCAACCTGGGAAAATATAGGTAAGAAGGGGCGAATAAAGACTTTATATAGTGAACATCTGCCCTCGGGGGCATAAACCCAGCCATCGGGGGCACATTCCAGTGTTTTCTGATACCGGTACCAAGCCCGGAAAAATGGGTAGGGTTGCGGCAGGAAGGGCATCCGGCGTAAAGCTTTTTCAAAGTGGAAAGGAGTAAAGCGAAGAATATTGAAGGTGGCTGCAAACTATTCTACACTGGAGCTGATGGAAGAAAAAATGGGATAGAGATAGTGGTGAGGGAGGAGCTGGTTGAAAGTTTCCTGGAGGTAAAGAGGATGTCAGACAGACTAATGGCCATAAAACTGGAAGTAAAATGGTCGATACTAACGTAGTAAGCGCAATGCTCCACAGGTTGGCAACAGCATGGAGGAGAAAAATGTTTTTTGGCGAGATCTGGATGGATTGATAGAAAGTATATCAAAACAGGAGAAAATAGTTCTAGGTGCAGACCTAAATGGACATGTGGGCAAAGGAAAGATAGGGGCTGAGGAAATAATGAAGAGGTATTCTGCTGGAACGACAAATAAGGAAGTATCGATGGTTGTGGATTTTGCAAAGAAGATGGATTTGGCGGTTATCAACACTTATTTCAAGAAAAAATACAAACACAGGGTGACGTATAAAAGTGGCGGAAAAAGTACCCAAGTAAATTATGTGATGTGCAGAAGGAGGGACCTGAAGGAAATGTGCGATTGTAAGGTAATGGTGAATAAGTGCGTCGCAAAGCAGCACCATATGATGATATGCCAAATGGCTCTCATGGTGAAAAAGAAAAAAGCAGAGGAAGTACAGCCAAAAATGAGATGGTCGAAACTGAAGGAGACAAGCTGTGAAGAAGCGTTTATAGGAGGTGACCAGGATTGTGGGAGGCGAGAATGCATTACCTGATGAGTGAGACAAAACAGCAAACATGCTATGAAAAACAGCCGAAACTGTGCTGGGGGTGACATTTGGGAAACGAAAAGGAGATAGGGAGACATGGTGGTGGAATGAGGAAGTTTAGGAGAGCATGAAAAAAAGAAAGAGGCGAAGAAAGCATGGGATAAAATAAGAGATGAAAAAAGTAAAAAGATAAAAAAACGAAGAAAACAAGAAAGAAACGAAGAGTAAAGCAAGCGGGGAAAGATGTATAGCACGTGAGGGTTGTGAAGGCTACGATACGATATGCGATGATAAGTTCAGAGACAGTGTTAAAGAGATGGAAGGAGTACTTTGAGAAACTGATAAACAAGGAAACTGATAGAGAGCCTAGGAAAGAGGAAGCAGAAGTGGTTAAAAAAGAGGTAAATTTCGTCAGTAGAGAAGACGTGAAGAATACACTGAGAAGGATGAAAAAAGGTAAAGCGGTTGGATCAGATGAGTTGCCAGTAGAAGTTTGGAAGTGCATGGGAAAGATGGGGATAGAGTTTTTGACCAGACTGTTCAACAAACTATTAGTGGGTGAACGGACGCCAGAAGAATAAAGAAAGAGTGTGCTTATCCCAATCTATAAAAACAAAGGGGACGCACAGTGCTGTGGAAGCTACAGAGGAATAAAGCTGATGAGCCATACCATGGAAAAGAATTATTGAAGCCAGACTAAGGGATAAAGTAGAGCACAGTAAACAGCAACATGGATTTATGCCAGGAAAGGGAACTACCCATGCCATGTTAGCCTTAACAATGTTGATGGGAGCTATATTGTGTATTCGTGAACCTAGAGAAAGCTTACGACAGTGTTCCGAGAGAAGAGTTGTGGTACTGTATGAGAAAATCAGGAATGGTGGAAAAGTATGTACGACTTGATCAGGATATGTACGAGGGAAGCGAAACAGTGGTGAGGTGGAACGAAACAGCTATAGGAACTACAGAAAGTTTCAAGGTCAAGGTCGGACTGTATCAGAGATCAGCGTTAAACCCGTTTCTGTTTGCTGTGATTACGGACAGGCTAACGGATGAAGTAAGGAGAGAACCACCATGGACGATGCTGTTTGCTGATGATATTGTGATTTGAGAAGAGACCAGGGAAGAAGTGTAGCAGAGACTAGAATGCTGGAGGTACGCGTTGGAAAGAAGAAAGATGAAAGTAAGTACGTCAAAGACCGAACATATGTGCGTAAACGGAGGAAATGACAAAGAAACAGTAAAGATGGATAATACAAAAGTGCCGAGAATAAAGAAATTTAAGCATTTGGGATCAACGGTGCAAGAAAGTGGTAGTTGTGAGAGGGAGAGAAAGAGTAAACAGGAGAGTGCAGGCAGGATGAAACGGATGGAGCAAAGTATTGGGAATAATCTGTGATAGGAGTTTACCAGCTAGAGTAAAAGGAAAAGTGTACTGTTCAGTGGTGAGACCAGCAATACTGTATGAACTTGAGACGGTGGCGGTCACAAAGAAACAAGTAGAAGAGATTGAAGCCGCAGAGATAAAAATGTTGAGGTTTGCAATGGAGTGACGAGAAAAGATAAGATTAGAAATGAATACATCAAGGATACAGTTAAGGTAGAACGGTGAGGAATGAAGATGAGAGAGGGCAGGATGAGGTGGTACGGACATGTCATGAGGAGAGATCAGGATATGTAGGAAGAAGGGTGATAAAAATAGAGTTACCGGGAAGCAATTTTTTAATGTTGTACCGATGGAATCGTAATCTACATATCGTAATCAATTGAAAACAATTGATCAAAAATCAAATTTTTTTCTCTGCGCATTAAAATTTTATCACTCAGCTCTTGGAACGATCAAGGAGCACTCTATGTTAGTTCTCATGACAAAGCTTTTTTTTAGCGACTTTTTAAGATGATAAACAAACCAATCAGTTTCTTATATTGCGTTTGCAAATGTACCGAAAAATAAATATGATTTGCAAATTAACGAAAAATAAATATGGTTGAACTGTAAAGAGCTGAATGAGAATTTTTTGAGCATAGAAAAAAATTTGAAATTTTGATAGATTGAAAATATGTAGATCACAATTCCATGGGTACAAAATTGAAAATTGCTACCGGGAAAGAGGAAAAGAGAGAGGCCGAAGAGAATATTTCTGGGTGTACTGAAGGAGGATATGGGGAAAGTGGTGCAAGGGAGAAGGACATTGAAAACAGGACGATGCAGAGAAACATCATACGCTGTGGAAACCCCTAATTAAACAAAAAGTCCAAAAAAAAATAAAGAAAAAAGAAGGATAGTGTACAGGGAGATTCTTTAGAATGGGCCCGGAAGCAGAGGCTATAGAGCGGAAGGCACGGAATTGGCTGCAAAACTTCTTCCGTAAAGATAGAACATGATGTTTGTCGGCAGCGTGGTCGAGTGGTTAAAGCACCGGACTGATGATCAGCATGGTCTAGGTTCAAAACCCACTTACGCCATTCTGTTGTGTCCTTGGGAAAGACACTTTACGGCACTTTCCCCTGCTTGGTGGTCTTGACAAGCAGTACTAAATTGCAGTAATATCTCTTCTAACTTACTAGCGGACAGCAATATCTTGGCATCTCCGGAAGCAGGTCGGGGTAATTGCTTACCCTATGTATAGCGCCTCCGTCGCTTTCCTGCGAGTCAGGAGGATAAATATAGAGATTAGAGATTTAAAAGAAAGGGTTTGGTCAAAGGTTATACAGAGAAAAGTCGGATTTGAGTGAAAATTAAGTGGGATGTTGAAAATTGACAAAAAGAGTTTAAGATGGAATTGATAGGAATCTAGACTAAAAAAAGACGACTCACATTTGAGAGGGCAAGAAATAGACACAATTTAGAGGACTATTCCACCAGTCTGTTGTTTAGGGCAATCTGGAGAGCAGCGGTTGCACACTCAACGTTTGGGGAAGAGGTCCAAATAGCGAGATTGTCAGCATAGAGGGAGACTTTAACGGATGAACAAAGATAGTTTAAAATTGGTTTGTTGAGAAAAGAATTTTTAAATCCGTTTTTTTTGAAGTGCAGCGGAAATATTTTGAAATTCTTTATGAATCAATTTATAGTTACGGCAAATTTTAGATGCTCTGCCTAATAGTGTTATAACTACGTTTTGTTTGTATTGTATTTGTATGGAATACAGCTCTCCCATTTCATGTGTAATTCTGTCATCGTCGTCGTTTGGAAGGGCATCCACTCCAGGTCAGACACAAACAGGACTGGGGCCAAGGGTTTATCCTTTTACAGTAGAATGACGATTATCCAAACACTACTTTAACAAAAGTCATTAAAGTGTGACGCCTGTAAGCGAGAAACATTCGAAAACAAATTGTGTTTGTAGAAAAGCGCGACGTTTGAAAGCGGAAAGCACGTGACAACATGTTGTATTTCCTTAAAGTTTCAAATTAATCTAGTCACTACAGTATATCTGCAGCCAAAAGAAAAACAAATGTACTTACTATTGGGACGAAACTTAAAATTATTAATTAAGTAGAAATGACCATAATGTACAATAATTGACCATATGTGGAATAATGCTTTTTATCGCAAAATTGTATTTTGTTCGATTATCCGAAAAAATCAGTTATCCGAACCACCCATGTTCCCAATTAGTTCGGATAATCGGCGTTCTACTGCACTACCCCAGGCTGCTGTACTACCCAAATCAGATGCTGGCAGTGATATTATTAAGCCAGCATCGAGTTTTGTCATCCAAAATCGTCAGACCTCGTGTTCCATGAGGTGTCCGATGTATGGGGCACACTATTAGAACGTGGTCTGAGGTTTGTTCAGCGGCGCTGCACTCGCAATTTAATAAAGGAGCGAGACCACACTTGTGCATGGACGAATGGAATTCTCAACACCAGTTTTCAAGCAGTGAGCGTAAACCAAGGACAAGGTACAAGCCCATCCCAGCAGAAAGAATTTTCACAATACTTCTCATTCCATTTATGATTTATTCACTCAGAAGCGCGGATGCCAATTTACTTAAAAAATCCGTACAAGATATGATCAGGGTTCAGAGATCCACGGTGGACCAAGAAAAGTGTCACTCCCAGTCGGCAAACTCAGCTGGCTGGAGACCTAAAAGTATGGGTAGGTGGTCCGAAAATTTAGAGGAGTTTTAGTCCCGCAGGAAAGCAGTTATATGACCGCTGTTATTTGTCAATCTGACAGCTGCTTATGACACTGTCTGGCACCGTGGCCTTACTTGCAAGCTGCTGAGACTACTTCCGGATAAGCACATGGTCAAAATGATTATGGAGCTTGTCCAAAATTGAAGTTTCACCCTTACCACCGGTGACGGCAAGCAAAGCAGGCTACGCCGTCTTAAAAACAGCGTTCCTCAGGGATCGGTCTTGGATCCCCTCCTATTTAACATCTATAAAGACGCCTTGCGCATAGTTACTGGATGCCTGCGTCCCACTCCAACGGACCACCTACATGTACTCTCAAGCATCCCGCAAGCTGAGCTTCGCCGAATTGGAGCGACACTCTCCTTGGCTTACCGTGAATCTCTGGACCCCGATCATATCTTGTATGGTCTTTTAAGTGGGTCCTCAGATACTGGCCAAATGAGACTAAGATCCAGACGCCCGTTTGTGCCAGGTGCGCGGAATCTCTTGGACAACCTTGCCAGACTTGGCATCCGCGCCTCTGAATGGACAAATCACAAATGGAACGCGGAGTACTGTGAAAATGCTTCCAGGCTCCATGCTTTTGTACCCGAGACCAGTGCCAGGCCTGTTGAGATGGGCTAACCCCGAGCAGCTTGGGTTAAGCTCAACCGCCTGCGGACTGGTGTTGGGCAATTCCATTTGTCCATGCATAAATGAGGTCTCGCTCCTTCACCGAATTGCGAGTGTGATGATGCTGGTTTAATAACACCACTGCCAGCATCTGATTCAGGCAGTGCAGCAGTCTGGGGTAGTAAAAGGATAAACCCTCGGCCCCAGTCCTGCTTGTCTCTGATTTGGAGTGGATGCCTTTCAAACCATGATGAAGACCGCTGTTATCCTTTTACAACATGTCTGATATTGCAGCAAACAATTCCTATATCTTAATAAAAAATTTGGAAAATATTCTAAAGCAAAAAATAATTTCACACAAAAAACTTAATTTTTCAACTTGCAAAGTATGCTGTTGAGGCTTTTTAATCAAAAACACACTGTGTGGAGTGCAACCTATTAGGTGGGCTTTTGTTCCTTTTTGAATCTAGTATTCGCTGCGGTTCCACGACCAGCGGACAAACAAGATGCAGAGCTTCCAAAAACATACGGGATTGCGCTGTGATACTGAGAAAAAGCCCAAAGCATAGAAAAATTGTTAAATCGTACCAGTGTGGTTTTTGGGGGTGAATATGTAGGCTATCTTTGTGACAATTGTTTGTCATGTTTCAAAGTTTTTTATCGACCTGTTTAGTCTAATAAAATTGTAACTGTTATTTAGTTTGCGTTTTTTATTTTTATACACCACTTGCTAAGATAAATCTGAGAAAAAAGCGCCGAGATTCAGACGGACACAAGTTGTCCAAAAAATGTGGACAGTAGCGGAATAACGTAAATGTTTTTATTAGTTCGGATAAGGATTAAAACATTAGCTTAAATTCTTTCGTGAAATTCTAAAACAGTGTTGTCGAAACCAGGTAAAAAATTTATGCTCTAAAGTTTCAATCCTCAACTTATTTTCTACAACTCGAAAAAATAAGCAAATGAAATGAAATAAATCAAATGCTTTTTCAGTTGGAATATAATAACAATTTTTTTTAGATTAGAACGCCGAATATACGAACACTACTAAGATGGTGGTACAACGCCATACCATGGTGTGAACGACAGAGTTTGTGTCATTCAACACAGCTCTGCTTTCAAAAAGATGAGAAACTTGGAAGCGACGAAGAGTGACAAACTTAAAACAAAAAAATAAGTGATCACTATACTACTCATAATGTACCATAAATGACCATATGTGTATATGATGCTTTTTATTGCAAGACTGTCTTTTGTTCGATTATCAGAACTACCCTTGGTCGTAATTAGTTCGTTTAATCGGTCGGTGTTCTACTGTATATATTTTAATCTTAAAACTTCAGATTAAACGTTAAATTGACGTACATGTGCAATTAATTACAAAGCATTTAAGTTTTAGAAAAGCCACTTCTTTTATTTAAATCAAAAATTAAATTAAAGCTTTTCTTAAAAGCGGGTCTTAATAAACTTCATTTACGAGGCCAAACGTAGATTCTAAAAACTCGTTGCGGAAGCTGAACTTTGTGCACCCTTGGTCTATGACATCATAATTTTATATCAAGCAAAGTAATCTTTACTGTAAAGTCACATAAAACTAATTTGATATTAAAAAAAAATAGTATCGGAGTAAAAACCGACTATAAACAAGCCTGCTGTAACTGGAACGACCACGTCGACTTGTAAAAAAAACAACCGATGATTCTAAATGGTTAAATTATATACTTGTTTTAGTTTAAGTAAAAACGGTTGCCTACAACACAAAGAAATTTGCTCTTCAATACATATTATTTTATTCATTACGAAATATCGAGTTGTTAAGTTTCAGCACATACGTTTACAATCACATACAGGCCTAATACAGGAAAATATTTATATATCAATCATTTAATTTATTATTTGAGTTTATTGACTTCTGCATTGAGTTTTTCTTTGTTTGCTCCAGAAAACGAGGACACCTGAAACAGAAGGAAATGTGATTTACAATTTAGTTTGGTGAGCAACGACGTAAAAAGAAATTGTCTTTGGTTAAAATATAGATAATGGTCTTTTTTTTATACATGTATAATCAAGGCAGTATCACACATAACAAGAAAGTAGCTCTGGCCCCTGTAGTAAAATTTCTGTCTACTGTACAATTTTTTCAAAAAATTTTTCTTAATTTCCAGAGAAAATTAGGCTACTACAATTAAGTTAATTAGATTCAGCTCACAGACGTCAGTGCAAGCATATCTAGGGCCGCACATAGTACTGGAGGCCCGGAGGAATTTTGGTAAAGTAGATCTTTTTGTTTTTGCCATTAAAAATTCAACAAAACTTGAGTCATTTTGCGTTTGCAAAAATAAAAAATTGAAGTAAAGACCTTTTCTTGTCTTGCCTTGTTTTTTTTTCGTTTCTGGTGGAGTCAGAGCCAAAGAAATAAGCAAACTTTTAAAAGAAAGAGTCAATCCAAGTCAGGAATAAAATAATCTTAACTTGCAAGAGTAGGATCAAGAGTCGAAATATTTTATCCGACTCCGACTCCAGATGGGCAATTTTATTTTAGATAACACTACTTTTTAGGAACGAAAACCAAGAAATCCATGATAGATTCAAAGTTGAGACCTTTTTTTGACCACCCTGATTTTAAGCAATTTGCATAAATGCTATTGTTTCTTATTGGGGAGTCGGAGTCCGAGTCGTCGTCGGATCTAAAAGCTTCCGACTCCGCAATCCTGCTTAATAGAAAACAATTAGAAATTCAGAGATATCTTTTTGTCTTGCTATGTAGCGACAGTAAAATGAGATAAAATCTTATTTTCTAGTCTAACTTGCATGTTTTGAATACCAACCAATAGACAAATAAACAAAGTTGTAAGAAATACTTTGTGTCAACAAGTTTCTACAAAAAACTAACTGGCTAGAGACTCTTTCAAAAGCTTTAAATGTAGCAAAAGATGCAGAAAATACAGGATTACAGGAGCGGTTATAAGGGGGGTGGGGGGGATGACGACACGGGGACGTAATGCAGTTTGGGTTTCTTAGTTTTGTAAAACAATTATTTAGAATCTTCATCACGTAAAGCTATACTTCTGTTTTGTGCTGCTTCTTGATATTTTTGCAAAATCACTGATTTAGCAAAGTTTCAAGAATTCAAGCACAGGTTCATCAATCACAAATAGCATTCACCAATTCAATTACAAATTGCATCACAGTTAGAGCAGCCGGAGTTAAACAGTCACTAGAAATTATTTTGAGTAAGAAAATTGTTCATAGATTATAAGTTCTTGCACCTCCTTGTATGTTTTATTTATTCCTAAAGCTAGATTGGCAGGTAGTTTCTTTCTGTTTTAAAGGGCGTCGACATTGTAAGTAACCCTTGTAATTTATTGACTACATCTTTCAACCTTGCAAACCGTAAAGATTGTTGTTAAACGGGCTCTAGACCGATTTGCTTTATTGTTTGCCAATTTTTACGCCAAATTTTTTTACAGGTTCATTTATCTGGAATCGAAATTGTAACTAGAAAGAAACAAACTCGTTTGAATTTTTCATTGGTTGATTGGTTTGACAAAAAAGTTTTTTGCAGGTTTTCTTGAAACAAATGCAATTAAACATCTATTCGACCCCCGAATTAAAGTGAAGATTTTATTCGGTTTTTACTTTGTCTTTGCACGTTATCGATGTGAAAAAGTGCATGAAATAAAAGAATCACATTGAAACGTAAGGAAATTATAAAAAATTAAGTAGCCTTGACCTATAAAGCTCCAGTAAATTGTTTTTGATCAAAGAAAGCCCGTCAAAAAAAAAGATATCAGCTGACGTAAACAAAACGTTTCTAGGCTCCTATGACCAAGGCTGATTAATCAAAATTTTTTTTATTTTTTTTTATTTTTTACCTCTATATTTATCCTCCTGACTTGCAGGAAAGCGACGGAGGCGCTATACATAGGGTAAGCAATTACCCCAACCTGCTTCCGGAGATGCCAATATATTCCTGTCCGCTAGCAATTTAGTAGAGATATTACTGTAATTTAAAACTGCTTGCCAAGACCACCAAGCAGGGGAAAGCGCCGTAAAGTGTCTTTCCCAATGACACGACAGAATAGCGTTATTGAAACATATTGTCGCATTGTTGCATCAAAATAAACAAAATTTTACATTTATGACTCAATCACGTTGTCGTGTTTTGTGTGACCCTACCTTCCAGCTAAGTTTGCTGCAGCTTTAAAATGAAAAACAAAAAAATTAATTGCCAAATTTCTTCTTTCGAGAAAACGACATTGAGGCAAGCAAATATTTGCACAATTTATAATTTATTCATTCAGCGATGTGCGAAAATTAACAACGCGGGTTGTGTAGAGGTTACATTAAATTAAGTTACTAGATATGGAATATTGCAACGTTTTGTCAAATTGCAACAAGCTTTACTGAACCATCAGTACACCCGCGGCCATTTTACGAATTCATGACTGCTCGGAATAACTTTATTTAAAATCTCTGAATTTTTCACTTTAGAAATTAAAGCAAGTTTCTTTAAAAGACAAAAAACAAGTCATAAATTAATATTCTATTATTTGTAATAATTACTATAAATCAACAAGTGAAAAAATTTTCGCGGCCTTATCTAAAGCCTTGATTGATTTCACTAAACAGAGAGTATAATAGTGTAAAAAGGGGAACCATCATCGAAAACTTTAAGTGGAGTGACTTATTTTAAAGTGCCTCGGTTGGAAGTTATCATAAAAACATAATAAATATTTCTCAATCCAAATGTAAAACATTTACCTTTACTTTGTTTTTGATAAATACAAAATTTGGTATACCCTGCACCTCGTATTCTGCAGCTAATTCCTGCAGAAAAAAATACAAGCGTAAATTTTTTTAAAAAGCTAATTTCTTTGCGGTTTAAAATTAAAAATGCAATAATAAAATCATTTCAGAATTTCATTAATGCTAGGAATGCTTACGGAGCCGTTGACATTTTTGCAAAGAAATAGTAATTTTTAATTATCTATTTTATAAAAATGTTTATGATTATTAAATTTTGTTAAACTTAAAAGTTAGAAACAAAACTCGTTTAATGACGGCAGTGTGCCCCAATTAATGGGAAGAACGCGGTATTTACGGTGAGCATGATGGAAACGGTCGGGCTTGAAAACCAACTCCGTCATTCTGCTGTGTCTTTGAGATAAACACTTTCAACGTTCCCTCTAAGAGCTTGCTTAGCGTGCGCGGAATGAAAGACCGCGTGAGCAGTGGTGAATATTCAAATTTAGGGACCCGAGGCAAGGAAGTTTTGGTTTTCTCTCCCAAAATCAAGGTGTTCTCTAAAAAAAAGGTCTTCACTTCGCTTTCATCCCTGATTTCCTTATTTTATTTCCGAAATCAAAGTGTTCTCTAAAAAGCAAATCTTCGCCTAGAATCGATCTCTCTATTTCCAAATTTTTGTCCCGACTTTTCGAGGTTTGATGCTATTTTCGAGGTGAATACCTTTTTTTTTTAGAGAACACCTCGGTTTTGCGAGGAAAATAGGGAAGCCAGAGATGATACCGAAGAGAAAACCTTTTTTTAGCAATCGCCATCATTTTTGGAGTAAAAACTGAAAGATGAGACGAAAGCTATTTGAATATCCACCACTGTGTGGAGCTTGCTTCTGATTGAAAGCACGTATTTAGCTTGCCTTGCCAATACTTATGCAGTGCGCGGCAAAACGAAAGTACTGCGCGAGGGTTCTAGGCTAGCTGCGCGGCCGCGCAGCTCAGAGGAAACTATGAACACTTTACGAAACTTTCCTCTAGTCGACGGTATTCGTAAAGAGTTTTAAATTCTAGTCCAGAGATGAGGAACTGCCGCCTCCATGACAATATAAAAAGGAACAGAATTAAGTCAAAGACTACTGCTGACAATAAAAAAAAAGTTTTTTTAATTTTAGAGAACACTGCATTTTAGGAAAAAATTTAGGAAAAAAATCAATCAAACTGGGACAGATTCAAAGTGAAGGCTTTTTTTTAGAGAGAGATCCTTACTTTCTACGGACGAAAAATAAAAAAAGCGGAACTAATTTTAGTAAAGAACTTTTTTTATTTAGAGATCATTACCTTTTAGGAAAGAAAATGAACAAAACTGAGACAGATTCACAGTGAAGACTTTTTTTTATTGATTACTACGTTTTGGCAAAGAAAAATTAAAAAGATAAAGCTATTTTTTTTAGTTATTTCAACTTATGCGGCCTCCTTTGTTAGAAAATTTGAAATCTGGCCACCAATAACAAAAAGGTTTACCACCTATGTTCTAAACCTATCTATGAATAAAAAAGCAAAACAAAATAAAAAAATTTAAAAGGAGAACTGTATTTTGGCATTTCGCAAAGCAGGTCTACGTACCCGTAACCGCTTGGTGCCAGACTTGGACAGCAAATAATTTTATTTGTTTAATTTGACAAATTAGAGCAGTGTTTCCCAACCTTTTTTGGTGGCGGACTAATTCCAAACCTGCCAAAGTCTTTGCGGACTCAAAGCGCATCAATAAAGGCCACTTCACACAGAGTATGGTTAGTTGACAACGTTACGTCCCTTAATCGCAATTTGAGTGAAAAGGCCACGAAACAGACACAATGAAACATTACAGACCTTAAACACAGTCAGTTTAAGGCCACAAACAGAAGCTGTATTTACAACTTTCAATGGAAACCTTGTCCCTGGACTTTCGCCACTAGCTTGTCGAAATTAGGATCTATGGTTGTCAACGCACATCTAATGTCATCTTCTGGTTGAAGTTGGTTGCGGTACTTGGTTTTTATCATAGCTAAAGCTGAAAATCCAGCTTCGCAGAGATATATAGTTGGAAAAGGTAGAAGAGCTTTTGTTGCCTGCCAACAGAGATCAGATAGATTTGGTTCCTTTGATTGAACATTTGCCCAAAATTGAGTCAGAGATACATTTTCGAACTTGTTCTCCACAGTTGTCGACTCTGCAACTCAATCAGCTGTTCAGCAATGCAGTCTATATCAGGGTGAACATGCAAAGCTGATACCTCGAAAGAACATCGCACCCAGTTAAACGTTTTGCTGTAATCATTAGAAGGGATATATCTATCCAACTTGGAAAGAAATGAAAAAAGGTGATGTGATCAAGAAATATCTCACGAATGCTGTGCAAATTAAATTCTTCTACAAATGCATTTAATGCTGGAAACAAAGCTGTCTTCCCTTGTTCCATTCGATGCATCCACAACTCCATTTTAGCTTTGAAAGTGATAATATCTTCAGACACATCCAAAAGTATTTTGTTTTTCCCCTGCATAGAGGTATTGAGTTGATTTAAATGACTGAAAAAATCAGCTAAAAATAACAACTTTGCAATCCACTCGTTGTCACTGAATCGCTCTGAAAGTTCATGCTTTTGTGCTTTTAAAAAAGCATCTACTTCGTTGCGTAAGCTAGCTATTCTCTGCAACACTTTTCCTCTTGATAGCCAACGGATGTTCAAATGATACAGAAGTCCACTGTGTTCAGCTCCCATTTCGTCACAAAACATGCGAAATAAACGAGTACATAAGGAGTGGGATTTTATATAATTGACAACACATACATGTACGTACAACCTCCTTGAACACTAAAGCCAGGTTTCCTTGAATGTCTTTAGCGGCAAGATTTTCTCTGTGAAGGTAACAGTGGACAAATAAAATGTCATTGTTTTGCTTTTTCGCAAAACTCATAAATCCTTTTTTGATTTTCATCATAGCTGGAGCACCATCGGCACACGCAGAAACGCAGTCAGTCCACGAAAGCTGATGTTCTTCAAAAAAAGAATCTACCTTTTTATATATTTCTTCTCCTGTGGTGTATCTAGTCAGCGGTCGACAAAAGAGAAATTGTTCTACGTAGTCATCGGCAGTGCGATAACGTACAAAAACCATCACCCAATATCTGTTATTTCATCTAACTGCAGACTAAAATTTTTACTTCGCTTTACAGCAGCAATCGTCTGCTGTACAATATCAACTGAAAGTTCTTCGATTCGTCGTTTGATTGTGTTGTCCGACAACGGAACCATAGCCAGTTTATTAGCAACAGCCTCGCCGCACATTATCCGGGCCATTTCAATGGCTGTTGGCTTAATCAACCGTTCTCCTGTTGTATGAGCAGCTTTAGCTCTAGCAATTTTCCACGCAACAGAAAAGGAAGCTTGCACTGCATCTTTATGAAAGTAGGCTACCCCTCCCCAAATACTCGGACAATCAATGCGACTTCTCTTGGCATGCAGTTCTTTGCTCTTAAAGAATTCGTAATCTTTGCCAAGGTACTTTTCATGCTTAGATTTAAGATGCCGTTGAAGTTTAGCTTTTTTTAAAGAGCTGTGAGCTAAAACTTGTAAACACAACACACACTGTGGCCTAACCTCGCCATTTACTTCCACTGATGTGAATCCAAATTTTAAAAAGTCTTCATTATATGAAAATATTTGTTTTTGTTTTGTCTTTGAAAATCGTCTACTGTACTACGTTAGAATTTACTGCAGTTTAAATTTTAGACTCGTCCTCGTGGTTATGGCCTTGTGAGAGTTAGATAGAAAAGAAAAAAGGGAATGCGAGCACAAAGACATGATAGTTTCATTGTGACGCAATAAAACGAAATTTATTACATTTCACTCCCGAGCAGGGTTGCCAGATATGACTAATTTTAGCCATTTTGGCTATTTTAAGAGTTCTGCTGGCGTTGCTGGCTAAAAAGCAAATATTTTCTTTAGCCATTTTATTTTTTGGCTAAATCTGGCGAAAAAGTTCCAATGCATTAGAGTAGCCTATATGCGGTTATAAGGTTTTTTTGTTAAAACTAGTTGATGTTATTTTGAAACTTGTTGATGTGCTCGCGGACTCATTAAATCTTTCCGCGGACTCAAATGAGTCCGCAGACTCGGATTGGGAAACACTGAATTAGAGGGAAACAAAAATAATTTTAATTCTGATATAATTAGGAAATAATTTTTTTGTTTTAGCTTTAATTATTCGATAATTTTCGATTTTACCAAAAATACTACTTTGTTAACGGCATTTTTTTCCGCAAGGGATTACAACATAATGCCAAATCCAAGTGACCAAGAATAAGGATAATGAGGATTTTTCAGACACCTTGATGCACTTATTAAATTACTACTAAAATAGGAATGATGCTACTATCTATTGTGCCCGCAACAGAAAACATGGAAAAAACTGTCTAACAAATCACAGGATTAATTATCAATCAAAGCGACTTTACAACAACCAAAGTCGAGAGGTTAGCCAAAACACTATACAAGCCAGTAAAGGCTTAATAAGAACAAGCAAATTTCCACGTAAGACAAAAATTCAGATGAGATAGACTAAATCTTTAAAAATGCTTCAGTCATTTGCAAAGGCAGGAAAAGATGAATTGAATACAGTTATTGAAAAATTATCAAAATGCTAAAAAGAAAAAAGCGTCGTAAAATGAAATGCTGCAGAGCTTGATTTTTATGCAGGATTAATTGTTGTGCATATTAGTTTCTCTGAAAATGCGATATTTTAACTAGAAAGAGAGAGCATGTTATTGTCAGTAATGTGTGTGCAGTGGAAATGGACATGAAAAAGCTATTGGAAGAGATAATGATATTGAAACTGTAAACACAACAAAAAAGTTCTGGAAAATGAAGTAGAAAAATATTTATTAAAGCACGTCGTTTTAAACTACTGTAAAACATTAATTTCTTTTTCCTCAATTTTAAATTGTTGTTCGAAAACTTTTAATCTAAAGAAACATCGACTCCACGGCAGGGGTTTATGGCCATGCACTGAAATTGTATTCCTCGAAATGTGCCAAACGTAGAATTTTAGAATTCTCATTACAGTATAAGTTTTTACAATTTTCATGATCACGCAAATAAATTCTGATTTCGTGTGAACTATGCTTGATTTTAAAGCATTAAACTTAATTTGAACATGTAATTTCAATTCGGTAACTTCTACATTTTTCATAATTTCAGTAATTTTAATTCTAACCTAATTTTGCAAAAGCTAACAGCTTCAATCCTAATTTTAATCTAATTTTTATAAACCAGCGCAGATCTAATCACAATTTGGAAAAGCTGAAAAAATTCTAAGTAATTAAGTCTACTTGGCCGTTGCCTCAAGTATGACACCTCCAATGTGTTTGAATACAAGTTAGAAAGATAACTAGAGATGATAAACAAATAAATGTAATTTTTTTGTAAGAGGAGGGATACCTTTACACTGGTAAATTTAAAAAATTTTTTCTTAACAATTTTTTTTAATTTCAAAATTCATTTATGACTTTCAGGTGGTACTTTGCTGCGCTGTGCAATGCTGCAAAGCGATACTAGCACGTTTCAGCAAATGTAACAATGATAAGATTAGGGATAATTTTTTTTGCATTATCATTTAAACTTTATCAAAATAATCATTAAATGATTAAAAAGAAAAAATTAGTTTTAATCGGTATATATCTCCACAAGAAAAAATAAATTGCAGAAGTGCCCAAACAAAACTGCACATTACATGATTAAAGTTTGTCTAAACCTGCGCGATAAAAAAGGATGAAAAGTTCTATAGTGAACCAAACAGATACGGTACTCCAATATTAAAAAAAATAAAGACAACTGTATTGACTGTAGGAACAGTAGTTATTTATTTTTTCTACCAATTTTCAATAAATAAAATTCTCAAAGTTAACCGATTTTGCAGTTAAGTTTACGGTGAAGTAACGTCATAGGCAATGTTTACGTACATCCATGAAATAGCGGCGCCGCTGGTGTAACAGCACCTACAATGTCATGTATCAGCCAGTGCTTTACCGTAGACGTGTCAAGACAAATAAACGCTTCATAACCAGGTTCGCCATATCGCGCTTATTCTACCATTTGCGACCTGTTTGTTATTTCTATGTAGGAGTGAAGTCGGTCTACAAACATCCGGCTTCGACTCCGGCTCGTCACTCCGCAATCTTGGTTTTACGAACGTTCTCTTAAAAAATATTTAAGTCGGAAATTCTTTTAAGGTTGGCGGAGTTGAAGTCAATGGAAGCATGCTGGCTCCCACATCAGTTAATTTTACATTTTATATTGCAAGAACTTGATTCTTTTATCATTTTACCAACACAAAAAACTCATTCTTATAAAAAGGAATGCAGGTTTTTCTACAGTTATTGTTAGTAAAACAAAACTAAGAGTAGCTGCGGCTATTTATCATTACTTTGTCCATCTATTTACAAATAGGCAAAAATTTTTTGATGTTCATCTTCCATGATCAGGTTAAACTTAAATAAGTAGTAGAAAAATGACTAGCTCAAGCAAACTAAACTCATTACAACCTAATTATGTAATTTTAACATAAGTCCTAAAAACAAGTTATAATATAAAAAATATTTATAAACAAACACAACCTACAAAAAAAAAACTTTAAAATCAACTTTACTTTATTTTTCGCGATGACTATAATTATTTTCTCTCATAAAAGCCATATTTTCAAAAAAAAGTATTACAAATAAATTAAATCGAATAAAGCAGGGGTTCTTAAGCTTTTTGAGACGCGCCCCCTTTCATCATGCAAACAAAACTCGCTCCCTCTTGATGATACCAATAAAAAACAAAGCTCTCGTAATAAAAAAACTAACGGCATTGAACAGAACAATAGCTAAATTTTGTTAATAAGAAGGATGTAACTGTTTTATGGAAAACAGAAGTTTAATTCGTGACTTTGTAGCAGATAACGCACTTCTGATTGACTTCACAGTCAAGTTTATAGTGTTTTGTCTTTATACCTAGAAAGAAGATTCACTTTCGCTCATGTAAGTCGATGAAAGCGCAAGGAGTGCACGTATAGCTACAGCACCTACGTTCTTGTATATATGGACAAATTTCTCCCAGAAACCAATCAGTGACATAGTGTGGTGATTTTCCCTCTTTACGTGTCACTTTATTAGTTGCCTTTTTCTTTCATTTCTTGTGCAGTGTTGGTGACGTCATAGGTTTTGCCTTGCATGTTTCTTTTTCGTTATTTCAGTTAGTTAGCAATCATCATGGTGTCTGTTGTATTTCTGTTTGTCTTAAATTTAGTCTTTTAAAGCCTTAATAAAAGGTAATAAAGTGTGAGACCTATAACACATAGCTTCAAAATTGCTTTTTGCCGTGAAGTTACATTTTATTTCCGAAAATTCTTCCTGCAAATCTTCGTAAAGAATATAAACGAAAATAATTTCTTGCCGTCCGCAATATCGGAAGTTTAGTGTTGCTCAAATCTGGAAAATAGCATACAAATTTTTGTTTTAAAAGTTACAGGTGGCCCTCCATCTCGACTTTAAGCTTGCCCTTAAGTTTAAATTGTTTTTTCTCGAGGACAATATCTAGTTTAGGAAAGGAAGCTGCATTTCCTTTTTTAATTCGACAACATCCAGCTCCAGTTTTGCCACGACAGCAATGATGGCATTATAGTCATTGATACGCTTAATATTCTTGCCCTGCAAAATCAACTTCAAAACATTTAACGCTTCGAAAATATCCAAAGGCTTGCCAACGTCAAACGAAACTCTTTTACTTCAATAGACGAAAAAAGATCTGGTTTTCCATGAGCTTTAAAAAAAAGCATAAGTTTATCTTCTATTTCATTAATCTGGGCTAACATGCGAATTTTAATAACTACCAAACGGGTGTATAAAAAAGTAGAGTTTCATGATTGGAATCCATGTCCTCGCAAAGCTTGGTAAACAGTTTTTTATTGACAACTCTTGCTTTAACGTAGTTGACAGCTTGTATGATTGTTATTTCATTTTTTATTTATAGTGATTCTTTCATTTATAGAAGCTTATCTTTCATAGTGATAAGTTCAGCTCAAAGCTTCTAGGTGAATCAGGCAATGAGATCTAACCCCACTGGATTTTTTTCCTTATCTTTGTGATAAATTTACTTCGTGACCCAAACATTGTCGAACTACCATCAATGTAGACACCCACAAATTTTTTCCAAGGTATGCTAGAGTGCAATAAATGCGGAGACAACTTTAAAACATTTCTGCGCTACATGTAGTGTGTAGAGGTCTGAAAAAAAAAAAGCACATACTCTTCAAATGAAACGAAAGTAGACTAACTACAGCGACATTTGGGAAATATCAGTTGCTTCATCATATTAAATTGAAACAAAAATGAGGCTTGTAATTTTTTGAGAATTTATGACCTCAAATGTTTTTTGCGAGCTCATCAATGCGTGTTTCGTACTGTATATTCAAAGAGTGAAATCTTTTCCATCTTCTTGCTGTATGTTTTTCCCAACACAAAACCAGTTGCTTTTAACATGCACGGCTTAATCAATGTTTCACCAATGTTGTAAAGTTTCTTCTTTTTAGCAATGATGTCAGTAATATCAAATAACACTTCTACTATTTCTACAGACGAAGATTGGCGAAAGCACTCATTTACTTGCAATTTTAATTTTTTTTTCAAGCAATCTTTCTTTCTTTTAAAAAAGGCTAAAAGCTTATTTTTATGGCCACAGTGTTTTGTCTGAAGATGACGCTGCAAACGACTTGGTTATATTGCGCGAATGCTGAGATTTTTATAGCATTGTGGTACCACTTGACCATTGACTGTGGCATCTGTAAAACTGCACTTTAAATAATTACTGTCATGCCTTCTTTTTTTCCATTTATTTTATGTCAATGCAGTTATTTACAGTATTTAGTTGGCAGCCATTTTATCGTACTCCCCAAACGAAGTTTTCACGCCCCACAAGGGGTAACGCCCCCAGCTTAAGAACTTCGGGAATGAAGCATTCAGTGAAAATTTAAACTGATTTACAATTGGCAGTAAAGTCACAGTATTTCACCACCCACATTTTACTTAAATGATAACTTCATTTATAAAGTGCTTTTTTACGGATCACTCTTCCAAGGTCAAAACGTTTTTTTATAAATCCTTAATCTGAGTCGGTACAAACACAGACTTGATTACATGTAAAAAAGCGTTTTGACACTGTCACCTATGTAAAAACAAAGTCTCTACTTATCATCAAATATATTTAGATACATATTTACTTACGCCATTATCATCTACGTTGACCTTTAAAATGACAACCTCAGAATTATTTTGTGCTATTTCCTGAAAATAAAAACAAGTGATATTAATAAATTTACAGCCAACTTTACAACCACAAACACACTTTCAGATATAAACAAATACAATTGCTTCGCAATGAAGAACATTATTACAATCAAAACCTCTATGGATACTTATATAAAAAATATATTCATAAAAATTAAAACAAACTATAATTTAAAAATTAAAATAAACATTTTAAAATATATTCATAAAAATTAAAAAATTAAAATAAAAATTTAAATGCTGGTCCTTGCTCCTGGTCAACTTTAAATGCTAGTCCAACAAAGAAAATATTAATGATTTTATTGATTTTTAAATGCAAAATAGAAGCAATTTAAATTAAGATAGCTAGTCATACGAATTTTCTAACGAAATTTCTAACTCGAGTATTGAAGCAAATTTGCAAGAAACAAAGCAACTAGCAGTCAAAAATTTTGCGTCACACAATGAAATATGTTCAACACAAACTGGGATCAAATTTAAAATAAATAAATATCAAATTTTATGTTAACCCTTTCACTGCTGTACTGAAATATGAAAAAACCTATAGAAAATATGATTTTCTAAAAAATAGAATATAGATATTTTTTTATCTAGTGATAGACACTCTTTCAGAATCAAGTAAATTCTTTTACGAAGTTTTCTAATTTTTTTATTTATTCAGTGGATATATCTGCTTTTGGCAGAGAAGAGGTTAATATATAGAATTTTATCGGTCATAACCTCTGAGAAAAATCCCATTGCTTTTCAATTTCATGATTTTATTTGGACAAATCAATAAATAAGTATACGTATACGCATAAATAAGTATACGTATTCAATTCAAAAAAACAAGATTTACATGGAAGAACTTACTTGAAGCGCAGGAGCCATCATTCGGCACGGCCCACACCAATCAGCATAAAAATCAACAACAACCAATTTCGATCCTGCATCCTCCAATTGTTGGTTAAAATGGTTCTATAAAAACAGCCAGATATATAAAAGTCTTTATACATTTGCTCCAATTGTTTGTACAAAAAGAGCCCGAAGAGCAGATGCTTTCTTGGGGCCTTGCACGCGAGTACGTTCGTTTTTTCTATTTTGTATTAAAAACCAAAACGAAAGGTATCCATTTATATTGATGTTCACCAGGTCCTGTTATTGGCAGATGCCTTTTCAGAACGCGGCAACACATTTAAAAAAGCCGCTGTAATCAGGTATCCATTTATATTGATGTTCACCAGGTCCTGTTATTGGCAGATGCCTTTTCAGAACGCGGCAACACATTTAAAAAAGCGCTGTAATCAGGATGCATTGTCACAAAATTTTGAAGGCCCGCCATTCTCCAACTGAACATCAAAAGCCTAAGTTGATGAACGTTCTTCGTTGCCTTGCTCAATAGTTTGATGGAATCGTCATCCTGCTAGAAAAGATCCACTGAACAAGTACAGAGAAGCTAACACTTTCGCGCTTTAAACTAGCTAGGTCTTCTTAGTCTTTAGATTTTCCTAATTAAAAAAACATGGTCTTGTCCAGTTTATCCATAAGCGATCAAAATACACTTTTTGAGCAATCCTAACCGATATTGAAGATTAAGTAGTTATGCGTGATATTGATTGGCACAAAGTAATCCTACAAACCCTTATAAACGCGATTGGCAGCCTTAGATCTCCCATTATGTGTCTTTGGGGTCACATGCGGCCCGCAAAGTCTTCTAAACCGGCCAGAAAAAAAATATCAAAATTTGTTACTCAGTTAAATTTATTTTATTTGTTTCAAATGTACCGGTTTTAAAAACTATATGGAGATATAAACTTGGTTATGTAGTTCATCACATAAACGTCAAAGATTTATGCTTATTTAAAGTTAAAACAAACGACTCGCGTGTTAGAGAAAAGAACTCAATAAAATTAAATCGGATTTTTAATTATTTACTTTAAAGTTTCAATTTTAGTTTTATAAAGTTTGATTCATTTGTTTCGCTTTTTGCTTAGTGGTTAAAAATTGATCTTGATTAAAAGAATTTTATAGAACTTAGGCAGTTGAATCACAGTCGATAGCAATAAAAGGGTTTATACTTTGGCAACCAGGTTATTTCATAGATTAGTTAAACAAAAATTTATTTTTTTACAAATCGCCCAAGCCGCTATAAGGGAAAAAAGCATTAGTGATAAAAAATAAAACGCAGCTATTTGTCCCTTATAGCAATTGTGGCCCGCGAAAAACATACAAAAAATTTATACCACAATGAGGCAAACGTTGGAGGGGCTGATGTAGAAAAGTAAAGAAACCGATTACATCGAAACACCTTTTAAATCAAAGAAAACGGAATGGTATCATATAATGGCTTAAAATAAAAATACTTTTAATTTTTATCTATCTTAAATACCCGATTGTTGTGATAGATTATTTTGCCGCACACTGTTTGTAACAATTCGTGTTTTAGTCGCTAATTGATAATGTTGTCAAGAAGTGTGGTGTAGCGTTAATGATCCACACAATGTTATGTTGTTTTAACTTTCAAAAACACATTACTTCATTTTTTTCTTCTGCTTAACAAGGAGCTTTAAATTACAAGTAGATTACTAAAAACAATTAAAACGAAACAAATTTAAACTGGCAGCAACATTTAGGTCAGTGGTTCTCAACCTTTTTGTGCTTGAGGCACACTAAAGAATCAAAAATTCATCCGCGGCACACTTTCACATTACAAAATTTAAAACTCAAACATACTCCAAACATAAATGAAATGAGATTGAAATGAAATACTGAATTGAAATGAATACATAAATGAAATGAAAATACTCCAAACATACATGTTTAATGGGACGGTTGTGCTTGCTTTTTCGAGCAAATCAATTCGAATCGAGGCTCTAATGACGTAAGACATACTCTCATTTCATCGTCAATAGCAAGAAGGCGTTGTCTTTTTTTACTTTTGATTTCAATGAGTGCGGAAAATCCAAATTCGCAAAGCCAAGATGATGCAAATGGAAGAAGAATTTTGATTGCTTTTATCCTTAGCAAAGGATATGTTTTTACGATGGACAACCAAAAGTCATGTAGGTTTTCTTCGGAAAAACTGGACCGATAAAAACAATTGTTTTGTAGCTCAATAAGCTGCTCCTCTTCTTCGGTAGATAGATTCGTTGTGTCGTTATTTTTTCCAAATGGATTGATTACCCACCCGTAATCTTTAACACTGAATTCTGGAAAGTAGTTTCGGAGTGAAAACTGGAGATCTGACAAAGTGTTTAAAATTTCCGGAATTATTCTTTTTTTTAAAGAAGACTTGTTGACTGTAGGAAAAGCATCTACATTTTCCTCAGATACTTTTCTCTTCCATAAAGACAGTTTTTCGTCAAAAGAAATCAATGTTGATGTAGCTGTTATTGTATTTTCGGATGGCCCTTGTAAGCTTGAATTCAAAACATTCACTTTTTCAAATAAATCTGCTATAAATTGCACTCGTAACCACCACAGTTCGTCATGTACAGAAAACCCGAAGTCTTTTTTCTGAGCGTCCAGGAAAGAACAAATTTCAGCCTTTAGTTGGCATACACGTTTCAGTACCTTTCCTCTCGAGAGCCATCGGACCTCTGTGTGAAACAGCAAGCATTTAAATTTTGAATCCATTTCTTGACAAAGTTGCGTAAAAAGTCGGCTTTGGAGGGGACGAGTTTTTATGAAATTTACGACTTCAATAACTTGCTTCATTACTGAATGTAAATTTGTTGGCAATGTTTTAAAGACGAGAGCTTCTCTATGTATCATACAATGCACTACAAACACGTTTGGATTTTGGTGGCGAACATAAGCAACAAATCCCCTGTTTTTCCCTTGCATGGATGGGCAGCCATCAGTGCAAATGCTAACACAGTTTTTCCACTGTAAGTTCAACAACAAAATGTTTTCGTCGACCAGTGTAAATATGTCTTCCCCTCTAGCAGTGGTTTTTAACTCTTTGCAAAATAGGCATTGGTTTACAAACGACCCGTTTTTTACGAATCTAATAAAAGCTAAAAGGTGCGCTTTTCCTGTACTATCAGTAGATTCATCAACTTGCAGTGCCCAAAGTTGAGATAACTAGTCATCTTGTCCTTGCACATCAAAATGCTCACGAATTTGATCATTTATATCCGAAAATAGGTCTTCAATTCTTCTCGAAATTGTGTCATTTGATAATGGAACTTTGCTTACCGTATCTGCAGCATCACTTCCAAGCATAGTTTCTACAATAATGGATACTGATGGTGCAATAACAGATTCGGCGTCAGTGTGAGCTTTTTTGCGTTTAGCCAACAAATGAGCCACTTTGTAGCTGGCAACTAACCCCTTTTCTGGCAACTTCATGTACTTGTTAAATCGTTTGGCTTCTATATCTTTTTGTAACAAGAGATTCTCAAAGTATGCTTTTGGTTTATCTTTTAAAGATTCGTGATTGGTTTCTAAGTGTCTGCTTAGTTTGCTAGGAACGAGGGCCTCATTTGACAAGGTAAGATTGCAAATAATACACAAAGGAAGTTGGTGATCGTAGGATCCAGAAGCAACAAAACCGTACTTTATGTAGTCTTCTTTATATTTACGCTTGACTCCTTTTTTTGCAGGTACTTTCTGTTGCAATGCACCACTTTTGTTACTGGTACTGCTTATTTTTAAATACTTTTTCATGGTTTGACTACTAAACTAATGACTAAATTTTGTCACTAAAACTAAGTCCATGCATTATTTAAACTTGAATTAATCTGTTGGACCTATCCACGTCGTTTGCATCAAATGGAGAGTCAGCCGTGATAATTTTTTTTTAAGACGTAACCACTGATTTTTAATGTTAATTATAAGTTATAATAAGAAAGTCGTTAATGGATTCAATTTAATTAGTTTTCTATTCCCTGACCATTTTACCCGCACCCTAATTCCAATTCCATCCTCTCTGTTTTCAACTAAATTTCAATCACGGCCGACTTTCCATTTGACCCCCTCGCTTTACCTTATTACTGTAGCCTTGCTAACTTACCACCATAAAAACAATGTGCTATGACGACCTGCTTTACTACAGCAAGCTCCTGGTATAACACATTATTTGGAATGGCCGTGATAACTGAGAACGCCATACTATCATGTATTTGTAGAATTTCCGAACGTGGTAAAAACCGCGCAGTGCATGAATTTTTAAAAATATTATCTCACTAAAAATAGCAGAGCCAAAGTTATTTTAAATATATTTAATACGGATACTATTTGAATAACAGTGGCATAGAATTATAATTTATTCTAAACGTCTACTTTAATAAATATGATCAAATACCGTAACCTTGGCTCTGCTATTTTTATTAAGATTAGATTTTTTTCTTAATGCAGTTGTAGCTTATAAAACAACTGCTTTTATCTCTGAGAAACCGCTCTCATCAGGCATAGCTTTAGTTTGCCTACTTAGGCTTTAAGCAGCTCTCGAGACTATTTCATGGCTCACTGTATTGTATTTTGACTTTTAAAAAGTTATCTTGTCTTTCTATATTAAAAAAGATTTCGTGTTCTATATCCACATGACTCTGCTAGAATGAGATAATTTTCATGATTTCGGAAACTTAGCTGAGCTAGATCTGCGACCAAGATTATCAGACTCTCTTCTTTCACCCTTTTTTTTGTCACACAAGTCACGCTGTTGCATCCTTCGATAAGCTGCTTCACGATTAGGCTTGTACTGGCTACGCTCGAAGGTTTCAAACGAACAGCAATTTAAAGAATTAAGAATCGAAAATGCAATTGTGAACAAGAAATAATGGTAACTTTTCAACTTAACGACGCTGGATTACGTTCAGAGCTTCTCTACCTTTAACTCATCACACTTCCTTGTTTTATTTGATGTGACTTGAGTGCTGAATTATCGGAAACTGAAAATAGATGAAAGATGTTTTACGACGTAACAATTGTATTGTTTAATAATAAAGAAGAAATAAGCAAACGAGTTGCACAAGAAAAAACAACTAATTTTTTGTTATTGAGCCAAGAAATAGAATAATTCAATTTGGTTTTGCGGAAAAATAAGCGATCAAAGACAAAAATATACGCGGCACACTAAAAAATTCCTCGCGGCACACAGGTTGAGAATCACTGATTTAGGTATTGCGCAATCCTGTTCATGATAGTTAGTTGACGATTGCTTCCTAGGTAATAATGCTTGTTTTTCTATGAGTCAAAACGATTAATACTGGATAGGATTGATGTACATAGTTGCAGAGTTGTTTGTCAGCACCTGCATTTTCATAATAAACCGAACTAATTAGGATCAGAGGTTTTCGGATAATCGAACAAATACAATCCTACAATAAAAAACAACATAGGCATATGCGGTAATTTTGTAAATTATGAGCAGTATAGTAATCACTCTTTTTTTTGTTTTAAATGTGTTACTCTTTTTGTCGCTGCCAAGTCTTTCATTTTTTTCAGAAGCAGAAACTGTGTTGAACAACATTTACGGTATTCTGTCGTTTACACCACGCTACGTCAGTTTCAAATGCATCAAATGCTTCTCTTTATAGACGTTACGCTTTAATGACCTTAGTTAAAGTAGTGTTATGGATAATTGACGTTCTACTGTAGCTTACCCCAACACTCAATTTTTATTTTAGGATTACCGGAAGTCTGCAATATGACTTATTTTTAGTTTATATGTTATACTTTTCTTGTTTCTAACATTACTAATTTGACTACTGACCGATAGAAAAAAATGATCAATCGACTCCGAGGAGCAATTTTTTATGAGAATCAGGAAAGAAGACGACGTCGAGATTAAAAGTTTCTAGTAACCGTTTATAGCTAACTCAAAGGAATTTTTTAAAACTAAATTATCATAAGAATTTTGTTATTGGGCAAAACCATGGTCGGATTTTAATTTCGGATGAGGTCTTTAACAAAGTCAACTTTTTTTAATTTTTTGTTACTGCCTCTATTGCTTCTATTTCATTTACAACCTAAATTAAAATTGGTAAAAAAGTTACATCGGTTTATATATTTTTTCTAATAAGTTGAGGACGCAAATTGATCTTCCTTGCAAAATGCTGAATTAAAAATTAAAGCTTTAGTAAAATCTTATAGATATTTGAATAACTTTGTAAAAAAAAACAAAAACACGACAGTTTGTTTTGTTTTAATACTGCTGACAAGTTTCAGCTAGAACATTTATTTCCATTTCTATTTGAATAATTAACCACGTGACAAATATAATCAGATAAAAACTATTGTGATTTTTATAAAAATGCAGTTTAATATATAAAAAATTAAAACAAAGTATTTAATTTTATCATTTACCTTATTTTTGATTGTAGTTAGCTCCATTGCTTGAAGAAACGCGTTTCTAAAAACTTAACAACAATTACTGTAAATAACCTGAAGAAAAAACACGTATTAGTACCCAGAAGTGTACCAGAACTTATTGACGACAAAAGTATTAACACTGAAGATTACACAACTACTGTATGATTTAGATACTGTTTTTACAAAAAATTTTATCGAAATGTTTTTCTGTGGTTTCTGCACTTACAAAAAGGTTCAAAATTAAACATTTTTTCTGTCTTTTGGGTTAAAAAACATGACATACTGTAGTAGTACACAGATTTTAAAGGTAAATCATTAAAAAACTAGTAGTAATAAAACAATTTTAAACTTTAAAACTTTTAATTTTTTAAAGCAAAAAGGTATTTTTGCAACATCAAAATTCCGCACGCAAAACTAAAGTAACTTTTCATGTAAGCGACCTAAAATATGTGACAACCGACTCTACGATAAATAAGATTTTGACTTAAACGAAGTTAAATTTTTTAGGTTATGTGCATACTTCAGATAAAAATTATAATTTATATTATTATTATTTTGACTTAAAGCATTTAAATTAATTGAAGAGAACACGTATTAATACCAAAAAAGTAATGCAAAATGTAAAGCTCCACTGTCCTGTCATCCACAACTAACTAAACCAATAGATATCAAACTACCTCGAAAAGTAAATTTAAAATCTAATCTAATACTTTTGTATCCGTTTTAACCCAAAAACTGATGGCATATAGCAGTGTTTCTCAAGACTTTTTTTCTGCGACCCAAAATCGCTAAAAAACAACGATTTGCAAAGATGACTGCGACCCAAATAAATTTGAGTGAGCGTAGTGAAAACGTAGTGTTCTCTAAAAAAAAAAAGGTCTTCACCTTAAATCTACCTCTGATTTCTTGATTTTCAGCTCAAAACGCTTAAAAGAAAAAAGTCTTCACCTTGAATCTAATTTCTTCGTTTTCCTCTTAAATTTGTAATGATATCTCAAGAAGGTTCTACGCTTCTCAAATCTTGTGCGCGCAGATCTTTTTCTTTTACGTGCGGTAATTTACAAGGCTTCGCGACCCATCCGCATAGTCTTGGCGACCCACTTTTGGGTCGCGCCCCATGGTTTGAGAAACACTGGCACATAGGCTATTGTATATCATCCCGAAAATTTTTATTGAAGTATTGATAATTTTAGCTCGAAGTATTTTTTGTTAATATTGTGTTACCTATAATTACAGTAGGCCTAACATATTTTATTTGTTAATAACCTTAAACAATTAAGTGCTTTTTTTGTAAAAATTAGGCTACTTATTATTGTATTTGAGGCACGTTCAGGAGAGAATCTTGACACGAAAACTTATTGCTCCTCAGTAACCCTGACCTTGGCCAAATTTAGTTATTAGTTATTACTGTATTAATTTGCGTTGCTTTTTTTGTTTTTTTATTTGGTGGCTAAAGTCAAAAATAAACGATTCTTTACTTCTTTTTTCAGAAAATTCGGCGCCCAGAAATCGGCGACATAGTTCGGGCGCTTGAGCTCTGATTCTTACTCGGCAAAATGTAAAAATTTTCGGGTTTATTGGTTTACAAGTTTGACCGATGACACAAGTGAACAAAAAATTAACAAAATTAAAAACTTGCTATCATTTATTAGCTTTTAACATATTTTTAAGCGAAATTTAAAAAATCTGTTTTCGATTTAGATTTGAACTAGTTTGTAAAGACTCTGTAAGATAACGCACGTGAAATCTGTAAGTTGCTTTACAACGTAATTCTTACGTCCTTCAAAAAGTAAAACCTTGCAGTAAAAAATTTGCCAAAAATAATCATTGGTAGTTGAGTTTTTTGCAGATAAGCTAAAATGCCTGCTAAAAGTTGAAAAACAATTCTCATAAAAATGTCCTATTGGGTTTTTTCTTTCGGTTTTGGGTTTTAAACACATTTTTAAACCCAATACTTGATCTTGGGGAAAAAGAATAAGACCGAACACTACGGCTGCAATAGGGTATGACAATCGACTTCCGGTCAAAGCATAACGTAGCTGCCATGCAGTCACAGGAGATAGAATTATAGGATCGGATAGTTCACCCCTCGACGCAAAGCCTTTTTCTATTCTTCACGTGACTCTTCAACCAGTGTTTTCTCCAAAGTAAAGTGTTTACCATGATAAAACGTTTCAAAACATTTCTGCTTTGATTTAGGGTTTTAACTCCCGGAAACACTGGTGAAGCAATTACATGATGTTGACTTGTAGTTGCATGTTTTAGTTGAAGTTGTTTTTTAGATTTGATGGAGTAGAGTCGTTTTTTAGATGTGTTGCAGTCGGAGTCGTTACTCATTTTGGCGGCTCCGACTCCGTTTTACGCTAAATTAAGTCTTATGTAGATCAGACTGGGGAGTCGGAGTCGGGAGTGAAAGTCGCCGGTGTACGGAATGATCGAATGACCGAACAGACAAAAAACCACGGATAAAATCTTAAAAAAAAATGTATTGAGATATAACCATGTTTACCATCTAAAATAATCAAAAAATAAGGACAAGTAATTACTCAAAGTGAGAAATACCAAAACTTATTAGCTGTAGTTGTTTCAAAAGTGTTGTTAGCGTCGGTTAAAAGCTCAAAACATGATCTTCAATGTGAAAAAATATTTCGATTTACACTTGACGCTGCCAGACTAATATGCACATTTTCTAGAAATGCTATTGAATACCAAAGCTTTAGAAACATATGAAAGGTAAATACTTTTTGAATGCCAGCATAGCATGTGGCCTACCGCTTTGATTCTAGTATAGTATGTGCGCTACCAGCACAGCCGTACTTGCCGGGGGGCAAGGGGCAATTGCCCTCTCAAGTCTCAAAAATTTGGGAAAATCAGAATTTTTAAGGCAGACACAAGGAAATAGAAATATTTGGGAAAAACAAATTATTTGTACATCCACTAAATGCAGAAAATAGTTTAGGGTTTAAGGTGAAATTTCTTTTTTAGAGATTACTATGTTTTTGGGACGAAAATCGAAAAATCAGGGACAGATTTCAAGTGATGGCCTTTTTTTTTTATAGAGAATACTACATTTTTGGACGAAAATTGTAAGACCAAAGGAAGATTATAAGTGAAGACTTATTTTTTGGTCTTCATCCCATATTTTTAAACAAATGTCTTTGCATATCCGTAAACTACTAGAAAATCATGATTCAGGCAAACGTTACAAAATTCGAGCAAAACTGTATTGCCTTCCCATATCGTTTTCGTTACGTCTATGCCTATCCAAATTAATTTAATAATGAAAAAACGTTTAAAAACAAACTCTAACTCACCTACTATAGCGGCACCAAAAAACTAACTCTAATCGACTTATCGAACTGGTCACATAATATCGTGGACTTCGTTCAATCTGGTAGGCCACATATTAGACTGGCACTTTTTTTGTGACAAAATGGGACATTGTTAAAACTAATCATAACTTAAAAATTTAGAAATTTTGGTAATTGATTATACATTTAAACAATCAAATCAGCACAACCATTGCATTCAGAAATAGAAAGCAACAAACTTAACATTAACAATGTTTTCGACTTACGTCAGTCACAATCAGACCAATAAAATGGAAAAAACTACAATCAAATGTTAATAAATTAATAAAAAGATCTGAATGGATTCATTGTGCTGCGTGTGATTGTTTTATACAAGAAAAAATATAGTTGTTACCTAAATTAGGTTATACGTTCTGTGCATTAAAAATGAACTTTGGCTTATCTACAGTATATTTCAATTTTTTTTAAACTATGTGTAACTTTGTCATTGACAAAACGCTTTAATACTTCTGTAAATAACCAACAAAACAGCTCAACGAACGTGCGATATTACTAAGCGTGACAGGGTCTTTATGACGATGTCATATGAAAAAATCAAATTCTTTAAAACGACAAATAGTTACGCGATGTTTGACCGACATCTTAGTTCCAATTCTTTTTCGTCTAGTAATTTTTCCTCTTGGTAGAGCGCTTCAGAACTTTTATCGATGGTTAGTTGGATCGCAAAATTTCTAGTTAATGATTGATGGGCTGCCGATCGCGTGAAAGTTGAAGGTAGCTTTTATCACAGTTTCGAAAAGGAGGTTCTATGACGACATTCAAAGCATTGCTGTCTTGACAAAAGTTTTAATCTAAATAATTGTATAATCATCAGAGGCACCAAAAGTGGAGGAAGCATGAGGGGCGGTTATTATAGGAGTTTATTATCTTTCCAGTGTGGCGGGCCGTAAAAAAAAATGGTCAACACTTTCGATTAGTGGCCACAATTTCTATTTTTGTCCCAAAAGCATAGTCATCTCAAAAAAAAAAGATCAACATTTTCAATCGAGTACATGATCTCTACTTTCGTCCAAAATTTAAGGTGCAGACAATGGGAAAGGAGGCAATTGGCGGAAGCGGGGAGGCAGGGGGCCACAGTTATGGCGCTACTATGAAGACATAGAGCAATGTTTTGTTTATGGGGCCACTTTTACGACGTTTTCTAGGGGCCACGCGCGGCCGCCTTGCACTAAAGCCATCACTGGGTCTACCAAACATTCGCATTCTTATTCGGTGAGAGAGATGTTGATACTTGAGTGAATATACTTAATTGGAAAAATATTTTTACACTTAAGATTGAGTTACGAAAGAATAGTTGTAATACTAAAGCCAAGGGTCGTTTTTGATTGGCAGGGAGTAGCGTGACATATGATGAGCCCAGTAAGATATAAAAGAATGCGGCCCGTCGTCTCGTTTGCAATCCTATTTTTTAAAGTAACAGTTTCAAACAATTTATGCGGGAGTAAACCAGTAATAGGTTACATCTATTTACAGCAGGGGTGCAAAAACGCTTCGTTATCAAGCCCAAAATCTGATGTAGAACAAAAAAAAGATCTTTACTTTAAATTGTGTGACGTCAAGAAAGTTTTGGTAGCTGGAAAAAAGTACGGCCAGCCATAACGTTAAAAATTTGGTTTTCCCCCCGTGATGTGCAAAAGGTTGCCGACTTCCTGCTATAACCTTATAAAAGGAAGACCTAGTACAAAGAAAGATGGATACTTTTTAGGGTGTCAACTTTATTTTATCCCAAAAATATAGTGATCTCTAAAAATTGTCAGTACATCAATGACGTCATCACTTCCAATCGAGTACATTATCCCTACTTTCGTCCTAAAAAGTTAAGATGCAGACAGGAGGGCCAACGTCATAATGCTGCTATAAAGAAAGAGGGCGATCTTTTGCTTAAAGGGGAAGGGCCACTTTTTGAAGTTATTTGGGGGGGGGCGCTGCTGCTGCTCTGTTCGCTCCGTACTAAAGCCATGTCGGTACTTTCCTGTTATCGCCCCACCATCTATTGCAGTGGTTCCCAACCGCTGTGCCCTGGTGTGCAGCGAAGCACTGCGCAGCGATGCTGTGAGGCATAATTACATCTAGTATCAGTGCTTTTTCATTACAAAATTTTGTTTCTTAGTCATTTGTGAATTAAGGCAGTCAGGTGGTAAACAGCATTATTACTAATCAATATGATGGGTGTGTCGCAAAAATTTAAATAGCTTGATAGTGTGCCGCCATATAAAAAAGGTTGGAAACCACTGCTCTATTGCGTACTTTTCTATTACCGCCCCACCATCTATTGCGAGTCATTTTTTTTTGGTGAAACTAACCCGGAATCCCCCTAGAACACCAGGATGAAATAAAAAAGAAACTTGTTGGGGGGATTCCGGGTTAGTTTCACCAAAAAAATTACTTGCAAGAGATGGTGGGGCGATAAAAGGAAAATACCGCCTTGTCTGAAAATAGAAACAAGCAACATGCTACCTATGCATCAGAACGAAAAAAGCAGTCAGGAAAAGATGGCGTCGATTATTACAAGCTAAAACGGGTCTCTTCAAAAAGTCACCGTAAGTTGCTTTTGTTCATAAAACTTACCTGTATCCTATCAGTGGTTTAAAGAGATTCTTTCCTCTTGGTTTCTTTTTAATTTAACCTAGTACTGTTAGGGGGATTCCGGGTTAGTTTCACCCAAAATTTGTTTACAGTGACTTCTTGAAGAGACTCGCTAAAACGTGATTTGCAGCATTCACTGAAGGTCAAACTTTGTTGCCATTGAAAACAACACTTACTTTGAATAATAACTATTATTATCCAAATAATTATATATTACATTAGCGTAATAATCATTTTATACTCGTAATACATTAGGGTAAATCATAGCTAACCAAAATTAACGAAAACTAACATTGGTAGAAATGAAATTTCTCAATTGTACAACACACATCAAAAATACTACAACGAATTGAAAAAGCTGAAAAACGGAACTGTTCATGTTTCACAATTCTTTTGATTTAGGTAAAACAAAGGCGGCAGGAAGGTTACCAAAACCGAAAAACTTGACTTACTACTAAATCAGGATTAGAACTTTGAAACTGTAATATAACTAGTGAACAACACGAGCTTATCAATAACATCTATAATGAAAACTAAATACCCAACCGGTGAATTCTTTTTAGTTCAACTGAACAGTTACATTATGAAAAAGCCCTATCCTGAGTATAACTGCCGACTTTTATGTTACTTAAGGTTATTATAAATTACCAAATTCCTGAATAATCTTGACTAAGTCAAGATACTATCTTAATAAAATAATTTTTTTCAACCAAAATTTACTTGCTTTGCTGTGCCGTACGCAATCAAATACTTAATCATGACTTTACGATAAAAAACTTTGACTAGTTTAGCGTGTTGTCTTGTAGAGCAATGAGATGCGATTTTTTTTAGAAGAGTCAGCAGTTTAAAAACACGTTTCTAACCAGTCAAGCGAAACGCGCTTTGTGTCTTTTGAATCATGCGCACGGCACGCTTGAAGCAAACCTTCGGCCAGTTGTTAACCACTCGATTCATTCAAAACAAGAACCTTGCTCACGCAAGAGCTTCCCGCAGTTAAGGCATAAATATAATAGAGGTAAAATCCGTTTGAGTGATTTGGGCATTCGTTTTTTTTCTCGAAGAACAACTTTATTTTAAGATTAAGTTAATATTCAAAGAGTAAGCAAGATTTAGTAGTTTATCATTATAAAATAAAACAAAACAAGAGAGATTTTACGTTTGAAGAGGCGATTTTGCAAAGACAAAAAATGGCTTTAAAATTGGCAAAGCATGAAATTTTATTTTCCAACTCCAATTAGTCCGAAAACAATTAATTAAAACTGGTATTTCATTTTCATTTTTATAACAGCAAATCTTGTGGTTTTCTGTTTTGTAAGTGTTGTTGTATTCTTATTTTTCGAATGTTAGCTGTAATTTTTTTGAACTACAGCTGTATAAAAGCTGTTTGAGCTTTTCAACTTTTATTATCACTGTACACCGATTAAGTATTTGAAGATTTGATTCTAAGCCAAATCCATACAAGAACATCTGCCATAATCGGAAAACGATTTGTAATTATAGAGCAAAATGCCTGGAACGTGGTAGAACTTTCAACAAAAGGCAAAGAGCCAATGCAGTCGAAAATATTGTATTTACACGCTGATGTTTCGAGAGATAACTTTTCTCATTGTCAAAGCAAAATACAGTTGTTTTAAAAAAACAAAACTTAAAACCTCAAAACAAGAAGACGTTACAAGAAGGAAAAAATACAAAATTTCATTACATGTTAAATAAATATAAAGGGACCGAATTTTGATCAACGTTTAGCGATGGATTTTGATTTTGTATTAATAATGTTTCTTTAATAAATAATTTACGCCAATTGTCCGAATGTGCTAAAATGTTAACATTATTAACCAGTTAAGCGCGTAAGGCATTAATATATGTCGTGCCATTTTAACTTGCTGATCGCGTATGGCATTATATGATGTCATAGAGTTGCTTTACTGGAGTGCGTATAACATGGGTGGTTTACTCCGCTAGTCCCTATGGCATACATTTATGCCATCATTGTCCAACCTTATACTATAGTTTACAAACTTGTTTTCACGTCATTAGCTATCACATTGTAGCATTGTAGTGCTTTACATCGTTCAACTCAACCCCAGAAGATACTATAAACTACAATCATTTTTGGCATCTTCTTTCAGATGACCCTTATCAAATTCAATTCTTTTATACTGTAGCATTGACTGCTTCGAGACTTGCGGTAAACCTTGTGCAACAGTGCGTGAATCATGCTGAAAGCTTAGCACTATAAATAGATTAGCTCAACATTCTTAGTCGCCACGTGGAGGTGGTAGCCTACTTATCGTATAGAATATAGAGTGTATTTGAGATAAATTTTCTTTCATTCTTTTGATTTTTTTTTCTTTCAGTTACAGCGTATGTAGACTGATCTAAACGATTTTATATTACAGTTTTACTATAATATATTCTGTGTATCTCGTTTCCCTTTTTATGGCTGCCAACAAAAGAAAGCATTTATCAGAACAGGCTCTAAGAAGCCTGCTCGACGAATCGGATGATGACTCTAGTGATTCAGACATGGAAGACGAACCTTGCTTGCAAGGTGCAGAAAGCTGTGATTCAGAGAGTTACATGAGTTGCAGCTCAGATAATTTAGACCTCAATTCTCCTTCACATGACATTGACAGCGATAATACTAGTGATGTTTCACTACAGCAGGCAATACCTGTACAATCGAACTCAGTTTGGAGTACTGGAGCGCAACACAACAGAGATAGATTTCCATTTACAGGAAGTCCAGGAATGAAAGCGGTAGTTGAAAATAAGGAAGATCCCCTTCCATTTTTCGAGTTATTTTTTGATGACTCACTAATAAACCTCATTGCTGAGCAAACTAATGTATACGCTCAAAAATTCAAAGAAGAGCATGATGGTCGACTGAAGCGACGGTCCCGAGTAAATTCTTGGACAGACACTAATCCTTGTGAAATTAGAGTGCATCTTGCTCTTCTGCTTTTACAAGGCATCATCCCAAAGCCAAAAGAAAGCTTATTTTTTAGTAAAAAGGAATCGATTGACACTCCTTTTTTTCGAAAAACAATGTCATCGGAAAGATTTGCTCTTCTTTCAAAATTTCTCCACTTTTCAGACAACAGCAAAAGTAATGACAGTATTCTATTTGAATAAGGTATAAGGTATATAATTTGTTTAAATTTTGTTTAAATTTGAAAAAAATTAGTTTCTTTTGGAAAACTGCACCTTTTGAATTACTGAATTGCAATAATGGCTACCAAAAAAGAAATGCAAAATCTAAGCCTGAAATTGGATTCTATCCAAGAGCATCTTAACAAAATTGAAGACAACATTAAACAACATAAAGATATTATTGAAACAAAATTTGCTAACATGATGATAGAACTGGATTCAATAAAAAAATCAAATTCTTATTTATCTGATAAGTATGACTATTTACAAGGAATTGCAGGAAATAACAAGAAGGAGGTTGATGAAATAAAATCTGAGAATATGTGCCTTAAGCAAACAGTTTTAGAATTAAAAAATCTATTGGAAAATACAGAAAAGAATTTAAATAACCTTGAGCAATACTCTAGAAGGGAGTGCATAGAGATAAATGGCATTCCATGCACACATGAGGAATCAACAGATGAAATTGTGGTGGCTCTGGCAAAACAAGTTGGAGTGCATATTACTACAAAAGATATCAGTGTATCTCACCGCTTGAAAAATCTTACAAAAAGTAAACAACCTTCAACAATCATTGCTAAATTCATCAGCCGGAAAATCAGGAATCAAATATTTGAAAACAGATTTAAACTAAAAAAAGCCAATCCTGGTAAAATGATTTTTATCAATGAAAGCTTGACCAGGACCAATAGAAAAATCTTCAATATGTGTAGAAATTTTAAAAAAGACAACAACTGGAAGTATGTTTGGACAAAACAAGGCCAAACATATTTAAAAAAATCAGATAGTGACAACACTTTGAAGATTGAGAGTATCTGTGATCTGTCCAAATATGGAATACCATTTAATCATAAAAGGTCATCATCTACTGTTGGATCATCCGCAACAGGTACCATGTGACTAGACAGTTCATTTATGAACTCATTCTACTTGAATTGTTTAATAATGATCTGTTTTTTTCCTAAATGTTTATTTTCTATTTTTTGCACTAAATACTTAATGTCACAATTTTCATTCATACTGCTGTTCAATATACTATATTTTTATGGATTGCTACTGATGATATATGCTGAATTTAAGAATTTATGTTATAGACTAATTAAATCTATCACTAAATGCACTTCTATATTACTGTTACCTTACTATCGCACTAATTATTATTACAATTTTATTATATTTGTATATATTGTTACTATATATAACTATTTTTTGTATAAAGTAATACTGATGTTCTTGTTGAAATTTAAATGTTTCAAACTTATGTTTTTAAAACCCATCAAAAACTTTTTCTATGTAAAGTTGGTAGAAATTTATATCATTTTTTTGTTGTATTTATTTTTCCAGTTGCTGTTATTGTTATTTATTGAAAACAAGTGTTTAGATTATAATGTACTGTATGTGAATGTTGTAAAACTCTAATTAATTTATGCATAATGAAAATTAGATTTCTTGTAATATTTTTTATTTATTTTTTTTATTTTTTTATTATTATTTATTTATTTTTTTATTGAAACTAAAACATGGAAGACTTGAACTCTAATCAGCCCTATAACTTCTGCAATGATGAATTGGAGGGAATGCTGTCACATGTTTCAGAATACTGCTCTATCAATAGTCTACGTACCCAGTTGAATCATCACAAAAGCCTCTCTATACTTCACATTAATATACGAAGCATATCCAAAAATTTAAATAATCTTGAAGATTTACTGATGAACTTCTCATGTCCACCCTCTCTTATTGCCTTAAGTGAAATTAATCTAAAACCCTTTAAAAATAATCAAATTAATATTCTTGGTTATAATTTTATAAGCACTAATGAATATATAGCTAAAGGAGGTGTAGGTTTATATATAAACGAAGACATTTCTTTCACTATATTAGATGATATCAACATAAATTGTAATAAATGTGAAAATCTTTGGGTAAAAATATTTTTAAACAGAAAAAAGAGTGTCAATGTGGGTATTATATATAGACATCCTGGATATGATTTTAGTGAATTTCATGAGAGTATTATTGACTGTATTCACAAATTAAACCAAAGTCGAAATAAATTTATTATTTGTGGAGATATTAACATTGACCTATTAAGGTATGGCAAAGACTTAAGGGTAAATAGATATGTTAATGAAATCACTAGTCTTAGATGCATCATCCCTATTGATAAACCAACCAGATTAACAGAAACTAGTAGTACCATAATAGATCACTTTTACACTAATGAATTATTAACTAGCATTGACAGCAAAATTATTTTAAGTGACATAACTGATCATTTTCCCATACTTCTTAATATTAATTATTCTACATTGAAAACAGAAACTATTAGATGCAATTCTTATTACAGGGACAATAGCCAATTTAACCCTGAAAATTTTTTAATAGAACTTGAGCACTCCTTTCTTCAATCCTTTATATTAAATGACCAAGAATATTCAATCAATAGTAGATTTCAAGAATTTGATAGAATATTTCTTCAACTATTGAATAAACATATTCCTCTAAAATGCAGAACAAGAAAAGATCTATATAGATGGCGTAAACCATGGATGAATAAAAATATATTACAGCAAATCAAAACTAAAAACAACTTGTTTCAAAAATTTCTTAAAAGCAGAGATATAGAAGATCTTCAAAAATACAAAAGCTTTAGAAATTCTCTGTCAAAAATAATCAGAAGAAATAAAGTACTTTATTACCAAAATAGAATTAAAAAAAGTCAAAAAAACATTAGTGAGATTTGGAAAACAGTAAGAGAAATCATAAATGTTAAACCATATAGTAAAAATGCTATTTCGCACATTACAAACTCAAATGGTGATTGTGTCACGGATCCTAATGAAATTCCTAATGAATTAAACAATTTCTTTTGCAGTATTGGCACTAGTTTAGCTACAAACATTTCTTCTGATAATTCCAACTGCATATATAATACTATTAAACCTCCATTAACATCTTTTTATCTACCGAATATTTCCACTGAATTCATTGTTTCAACTATTTCAAATATGAATGATAGTAAATCGATACCATGTGACAGCATTCCTATTAAATATATCAAAATGGCCAATATTATCATTGCTCCTGTGCTGTGTAAATTGATTAATTGTTGCATAGATCAAGGATGTTTTCCTAACCATTTAAAAATTGCCCAAATCATACCCATTTATAAATCAGGTAAAAAAGATGAACCTTCCAATTATAGACCAATATCATTACTTAATCCTGTATGTAAAATATTTGAAAAATATCTCTATGAACAATTAAACCAATATTTCCTTAAAAACAACTACATAATGAAAACACAATATGGCTTTAGAGTAGGACACTCTACTACTCTAGCAGTAGCAGATGTGTATGATGACCTAGTATTACATAAAGACAATGGAAATGTATCGTGTAGTATCTTTTTGGACTTAAAAAAAGCATTTGATACTGTGGATCATTGTATTCTACTAAAAAAACTATATTGCTATGGTGTAAGGGGTATTGCATTTGATTTAATCTGTGACTATCTTCATGAAAGGGTACAATTCACTAGAATTAATAATTACAACTCAAACTTGCAATCAGTTTGTTGTGGTGTACCTCAAGGGTCAACATTAGGTCCATTTTTGTTCATAATATACATTAATGATTTAGCTAATATAACATCTTGGGATGATACCAACTTTACAGTATCAAGTAAAAATATTAATGAGTTGCAAGTAATAGCCCAAAAAGAATTAAGTCTAGTTAATAAATGGATAAAATCTAACAAACTTACAATTAACCTTAGTAAGAGTGAATATATTTTAGTATCCAACAAAAATACTAACACTTCTGACTTTATTTTGACTATTGATGATAATATATTACAAAAAAAAAGAAATGTCAAATATTTAGGAGTTTATTTGGATAATAATCTAACATGGAAGCCCCACATTGAATATTTATGTACAAAATTGTCTGCTGCTAGTTATTTACTCATAAAACTGAGACATTATGTTGATTTAAAAACATTAATAGCTGTATATAATAGTATTGTTTATTCATATATACAATACTCCATAATCAATTGGGGTAGAGCTTATTCTACAGCTCTCCAACCATTACATATATTACATAAAAAAATACTAAGAATTATGAATTTTTCTGATTTCACAGCTCCGTCAACACCACTGTTTTTCAAATGCAATACCCTTAAAATACCGGATATTTATACACTTGAAGTAGCTAAGCTAATTCATAATTTTTTGTCAAAAAAAAATCCTGATTCTTTCACAAATTTTTTCCTATTGCAAAATGAAGTTCACCATTATTCTACAAGATCATCTTCATCAAAAAATATATTTTTGCCACGGCTAAATACTACCTTAGGAAAACACTCTTTAAGATACCAAGGAGCACTGATATGGTCAAAAGTACCAGCTTCAATAAAGACATTAGAGTTTAATCTGTTCAAATGTAAATTCAAACATAGCTTAATCAGTAGTTATAATGCTTAAAATAATCTGAAATACTTCGATATTTCTTCTAAGTGCCTATTGTTAAACCTTTGTGATATTGTTTTCATATTTTGATGATTAAATTTAAGTATAAACTGTGAATTTGCTATTAAATTATAATGTAACAACTTGTTTTATTTAACAGTATTTGTAATTAGCAAGCATCTTTACCTCTAAGCCATTTATTATTGTTATTATTATTATTATTATTGTTATTTTTTATTTTTAATGTGTTTCTTAACTTATGCCAAATTGTGCATTATTTTTATTTTGAGGTCCAGTAACTAGATGACCAGCTTTGGTCTTTTTACTGAACCATGGCTTCTTGATTTGTTTTGTGTTTTCTTTTCCTGATTTATTGTTTTGTGAAAAAGCCTAAATAAATAAATTGAATTGAATTGAATTGAATATTCCAAAAAAACTGGCAAAACTGTGGCCAGTTTTACTTCACATGAAAAGAAAATTTTCATCTGTGTACATCCCAGATGAACATGTATCAATAGATGAGTCTCTGATGCTGTGGAAGGGAAGACTGGGATGGAGACAATACATACCTTCAAAAAGAGCAAGATACGGAATTAAGTCTTACGAGATTTGTGATTCACAGTCTGGATACATTTGGGATTTTTTGTTTATACTGGAAAAGAGACTGCTTTCCTGAACGAGTATCATGAGGAAAAAAGCATGGGAACCAAATGCATTCTGACACTTGCTCACGAATTATTAGGGAAGGGCTACTGTATCAGCATGGATAATTTTTTCTCTTCTACGCAACTGTTTGATAAGCTATGTGAAAATTCAACTGATGCTGTCGGAACAGTACGTGCCAACTCAAAAGGCCTCCCTAAAGATCTCATGTCCAAGATTCTCAAGAAAGGTGAAGTAGCGGCGATGTATAGAGGAAAAGTGATGGCCCTGAGGTGGAGAGACAAAAAATATGTCAACATGCTTAGCACCATTCATGATGACTCAACTGTTGAGATAGTAGTCCGTGGAAAAAAAGCAGTGAAGCCTCAGGTTTGTTTTGACTACAACGACAAAATGGGAGGAGTAGACCTGAGCGATGCATATTTGGCTTCTTACCCTTCTGCTCGGAAACGGCTGAAAAAATATTATAAGAAGCAGTTTCGACACATCATGGACATGGCTACCTTCAATGCTTATCTGTTGTACAAAAAGTGCGGTGGCGAGTGGAGTAGACTGAAGTTTATTCTGATTTTGGTGGATAGACTTATTGAAACGTACAAAGGAGGAGCACAGAGAGAGTCGCGCCGACCCTCACTTGAACAGTCGCCTTTGCGCCTGACAGGCCGGCATTTCCCAGAAGAAATTCCTCCAACATCATGCAACTCAAAGCCACAACGCCGTTGTCACGTATGCTACACCAACAAACAACGAAAGCAAACGCATTTTATGTGCAAGGAATGCGACAAAGCTTTGTATGTTTCACCTTGCTTCAAAATTTACCATACCAAGATAAACTATTGAACTTGTGCCTATCGAAGCATATAACATCAGCTGGGAGATCATTTGTTTACTCTATAATTTCTTGTGTTTGTATCGCTCTTATGGTAGCTGTATTATATATACTGCAAAAGTAAAAAGTACAAAATCAAGATGTTCTGTCATTGAATTACATAAACTAATAAATAGATGAAGCGAGGCCAAACAACAAATTCAACAGCAAGAAGTCGATTACGTAATGCATGATACGCTCCGCGACCGCCATATACTAGACAAAAATCGTTACGCACTGAGCGAGTAGACAGACCGAAAACCGCAACGCGCTTAACTGGTTAAAATCACTCCGATGGTTCGGGTGTAGCTGCAGCACACCAGGTTGCAGTTTGAGTAGAAATATTAAGCAGCTTCGATACTTACGCGACGTCACTTTTACAATAACCACCAACGAACAACGAACCAATGTTATTGTATGTATTAGAGACGACGGTAACTAAAATAAAACACAAAACAGTATTACAGTATTAAATAAATCAAAATAACACAAACAAATCAAGTTCTACCTGCTTAATACGCGTTTCTTTGAACGAAAGAATGATTTACCAACCAACGAAATGTCTGCACCAATGATGAACGAACGAATGAAAAAAAAGAAAACTACGCTGCACCGACTTAAATACGAGCGAAACAACCAATAGCAAACTGTTAACTAAAACCGGATTGCCAAAAAATAAATTTCAAATTAAAACAAGGAACAAACTAAACGGCTACCGTCACATACCCCCCCAAAACTGTTTTAGTAAAACCCCTAGGTAAAACTAAATACGGTTTTAAACAAAGGCGCTATGAACTATGAACTAAACACAAACAAAGGTCACACAATTAGTTGCGGAAAATTACGGTTACACACACACGACGGCAAATATACACAATTATTATAGCAAGCGATATCAAAAAACAATGTACACGAAGCAAACGATATTCCTCCTCAACAATTGTCTCTTTGTGGTTCATCTTCGGCGGAAATCAACAGAACGATATTATGTATTGGTCGTTCTAAAAAGGAAAAGTGTTTTGTCCTTCGGCCGAACCGATCTAAGTGCGTATCAGCCATACGCAACTTGACCTTTCGCACAAGACCATCTTCTGATTGGTAGAGATTTTCAATTCGGCCCAACCTCCATTGGCTGCGAGGTTCGGAGACATTGTCGCTGATAATGACCACGTCACCTTCTTTCACGTTCCTTTCCCGGGCGATCCACTTCGTACGCGATTGCAGCAGGTGAAGATATTCCTTTCGCCATCGCTTCCAAAATTGATCGGACAAGAACTGCACCCGCCTCCAGCGCTTTCTCGCGTACTGATCGGATTCTAAAAATCTTCCAGGGGGTGGCAATAACAATTTTGGTTTTATTGTCAACAAATGATTAGGAGTTAAGGGTTCAAAATATGTAGGATCACAAATATTCTCGATACTTAGGGGACGCGAATTTATGATACATTCAACCTCAGTCAAAAAGGTCCGAAAGTCTTCATCGTTAAGTTGAGAACCAGAGTGAAGTAATAAAGGTTCTAGTGCATTGCGAACAGTTCGAATCTGCCTTTCCCAGGCACCAGACATATGGCTCGCATGCGGAACGTTGAACTTAAAATCAATCCAATCACAGTTATGTTTTAAAAGGTAATTTCTGACCTGACCTTTTTCGTGCATTTCTGCCAAGGCTTGTTGAAATTCATTCCTTGCTCCAATTATATTTGAACCGCAGTCTGAACGAAGCTGGACGATTGGACCACGACGAGCGAGAATGCGTCTCAATGCATTGACAAAGGAATTGGTGTCGAGAGAAGCAGCGGATTCTAAATGAACAGCTCTGCATGATAAACATGTAAATATTACCCCATATCTTTTCAGTATTGATCGTCCTTCCTTAATATAGAATGGTCCGAAAAGGTCAACTCCACTGTAAGTAAAAGGAGGTTCTTCTTGCAAACCATCGGTTGGAAGATCAGACATCTTTTGTTTTTGAGTAGGACTTCGTAAACGTTTACAAATAACACACTTACTGATAAAACTTGAAACAGCAGACGATCCACCTATGATCCAAAAACCATTTTGACGAATGTGGTTGTGAGTTATTCCTCTTCCCATGTGATTGACTGCTTGATGATAATGACCAATCAAAAGGTTTGTTATATGGCTTTGTCGAGGGAGAATTACCGGGTGCTTCAGAACGTCAGACAAATTGACTCTTTTAATTCTTCCTCCAACTCTTAGTATTCCAAAACTATCCAAAAATGGGTCAATGCGATATAACGAGCTTACCTTTTTCAAAGTCATTCTTCTTATTTTTGTTGAACTATCTTTTAAATCTCGTTTTAGAACCATTATTTCGTCTCTGAAATGTTTTGATTGAAGACTCTTGATAATCTCTTGTTCTGCCGATTCCAGGTTGGTTGCGGTCACTTTGCTGTAATGATCGTCGTTTTGGAATTTGACGTTATTTTTCTTGGCTCGAATTCTGACAAGAAGCTTTCTTTTTAACAATAAACAATTAGCGACAGCGCGTTTGCCACGAAACCACGAAGAAAAACCGTTTAAGCGATCAACTTCAAATTCTATAATAGGTTTTGCTAAAATATTGAAAACTGTGGCTTTGCGCATTTCTTTTTTAATCTCAGATGACGTTTCTTCATCTAGACTATACGATTTGTTATTGTTTAAGTTGCCTGTTTTCCATAAAAATGAAGGACCATTTAACCACGTACACTCATTTTGAAACAAACGAGTGTTCATTCCTCGACTGGCGAAATCACTGGGGTTAGATTTACTATCTACGTACGACCAAGATTCAGGGCGAGATAAATCTCTTATTTGTTGCACTCTGTTTGCGACGAAGACATTAAATCGTTTAGCTTCATTATTTATATAACCAAGAACAATCTTACTGTCCACCCAGAAATATTCCTTCACGTCAGCAAGTTTCAATTCCTCTTTTAGAAACTTGTTCATTTTCGCCGACACCACAGCTGCTGTTAGTTCCAATCTGGGAATAGTTACTTGTTTCAGGGGTGCGACTCTGGCTTTACCTAATACAAAAGAACAATGAACTTTATTACGAGTATTTATTATTCTTAAATATGAACATTGCCCATAACCTCTTTCACTTGCATCGGAAAAGTGATGTAATTCTGTAATCTTTACCTCTCCAAAATTACCTGGTTTTACACAACGTTGAATTTTTAGAGTCTCCAAATTCTTCACTTCTAGTCTCCATTTTCTCCATCTTGAACTCAAATTATCAGAGATTGGATCGTCCCATGACAAACCAGACCGACACAATTCTTGCAGAATTTTCTTACCTTCTAGTAGGACCGGAGCGACAAAACCAATAGGATCAAAAATAGAGCTCACTGTTGCGAGTATTCCCCTTTTTGTCAAAGGATTATCCTTCAATTCAATTCTAAATTGAAACGTGTCGTTTTGAATGCACCAAACAACTCCAAGAGCACGTTCCAACGGAAGAGTGTCAGTACGAATGTCAAATGATTTGAAGGAGGTAGCTCTGTCTGATTCAGGTAAGCACTCCAAAACTTCTAATTTATTCGATAGGACCTTGTGCAACTTCAATCCAGCCCTTGCACAAAGATCACGACTATTTCGCAGAAGGTCGATTGCTTCTTTCACTGAAGAAACTGAAATAAGACCATCGTCTACATAAAAATTATTGCGAACAAAATTAGCAACAGCTTCACCGAATTCAATCTCACCATCATCAGCTGCTCTTTTTAACCCAAAATTTGCACAACCAGGAGAACTAACTGCTCCAAAAAGATGTACCATCATTCTATACTCTTTAACCGGTTTTTTTGTGTCACCATTTTCCCACCAAAGAAACCTCAAAAGATCTCTATCACCTTTGCAAACTAAGAACTGGTGAAACATAGCCTTGATGTCCGCGACAAGTGCCACTTCTTCTAAACGAAAGCGACAGAGGACCCCCACCAAACCATTCATTAAATTGGGACCTCTCAACAGATAATCGTTAATAGACACTCCTTCAAATTCAGCTGAACAATCAAAAACTACACGAATTTTACCGGGTTTCTTCGGATGATAGACTCCAGTATGAGGTACGTAGTTCACATTTCCATTATCCAAGTTTAATTCAAAGTCCGGAATCTTTTCAGCCCAATTTGTAATTACTTCATTCATGAATTTCACGTAGTCCTGACGAAACAAAGGATTCCTCCTGAAACGACATTTTAATTGCATTAATCTCTTAAAAGCTAAAGGTCTATTATTTGGCAATGCAATTTGATTTGATTTTAAAGGTAAAGGCATAACGTAATGGCCGTCGTCTTGCTGTTGAATGTTGTCCGAGAGCTTTTTGACAAACCTTTGGTCTTCTATTGACAATTCGATGTTTTTTCCACCTGGTTCGATAAAATCGATCTCCATCATTTGCCTGACCTGTAAAGGATTAAAAATTTCTTTAGTTTTTGTCTTGAAAACAAATTTAGCATTAGAGTAAGTTTCCTGAGGTTTGACCAATACTTTAGAGGTAGCCGTTGTCACAGGAAGGCTGCTCCTACTGGATACACTTATCCGATTAGATACCAAAACATTACCTTTTTCGGAAGAACCAACAACACCAACAATTCCCCAGCCTAGAATAGATTTTTGCGCATAGGGTTCGTCATCATTACCTGCTATAACTTCTCTTGGTCTAATTGCGCTGGGAAGGTTGTTTCCTATCAAAATAGCGACATCTGCCGAATTATGAAATGGAACCATTTGACGAGATACAGCCTCTAAGTGTTTCCAACGTCGGGCAACTTCGGGTTTGGGAATCTGAGATCGGCTTGCAGGAATGTGGTCTCTGGTAAACACTGGTGGAAGTTGAATACATGTTTTACGATCAAAGCTAAGTACTTCCAAGTCCGAAACACGCTTGCATGTAATAAAACTTCTGCTTTTATGCATTGTAGACAGTGTCAAAGTGGTAGGGGACCCGCTTACTCCTAATTGCTGTCGTAACTTATTCGATATAAAACAAGCGTTTGATTGATCGTCTAAAATACAATAACAAAGTATTTCTTTTGAAGAATCCATTTTGCTACGAACCCATACTGGAACTGTCATAGAGTTGTCAACTAAATTGCTTTGATTGTTATACGCATCAACTTCGGTACATTTTAAACTCGTCACCACATCATTGTTATAAATATGCAGGGCAGTAAGGTGCCATTTACCGCAAATTTTGCACTTACTTCGGTTGTTACATATTCTCGAATAATGTTCAGAAGTAGATCCGCATGCGAAACACAACCTGCGGTCCTTCAAGAAGTTCATACAAGTTTCTCTGGACAACCTGGAAAATTCAACACAGTTATTTATATCATGATTTTTCGAACAATACGTACAAATTAGAGATTTATCCGAAATACTGGTTGTTAAAGTCATAGCACCTTTTGAATCACGTCTAGTATTGGTAGTTTTCATTGCTCCGGAAGATTTTACAATGTTTTGCAGCTCGGGAATGTTGGCTCTTGTCGCTCTCCTTTCTATAAACTGTACAAAATATTCAAATGGGGGATAGGAGTAAGAGTTGTTTACTTCTCTCCATATGCATACAGAATTTCTCCACTCGTTTTCGATGTAGGTAGGCAATTTTGAAAGAATGATCTTCGTTTCTTGAGGAAAATCTAGAATACCTAAACCGCTAACGTTTTTTTTAATTTCTGATATTTGAACTAATAGATCAGAAAACTTAAGCAATTCTTCCGCTTGATGGGATTTTATAATAGGCCATTCGTGCAACTTATCAAGGAAAGCTTGGCTGATTATTGTGGGGTTGCCATACCTCTGCTTAAGTCGATTTCTCGCGGCTTGATATGAAGATTCAGTGTGGTTCGAGAGCAGACCAAGGACTAGAGACTTTGCTTCGCCACTTAAGTGCTGACTTAACAAATTAATTTTTAATTCGATTGAAGTCAGTTGACTTTCAATCAACGCATTAAATGCAATTTCCCAAGCGGGGAATTCAACCACATTTCCACTAAAAGGTTCTATTTTGACATCAGGTATTCGACAAAATGCGCTTGGAAAATTGGGAGCCTGACTTGGTTGATAGTGTGAAGATTCTATAATTCTACGTCCTGGTGTAGGGTTGTTGACTAGTCTTTCCTGTGATGGGCCTTCTAACGCACTTAGAATACGACTCTGTCTTTCCATTTCCGTCTCCGTAGGTGGAAGAGAAATATCACAAGCATTTTTACCGGCTTCTAATTCTTCAATTTGCTTTGACCTTCCTTGTAAATCTGATTGAGCCTTTAAAGATTGTTCCAATCTTTCAATTCTTCTTTTTAGTAATGATTTTTTCGTAGATCTACTCGAGCGACTACACGTGGACGCATCGGATCCTCTAGACTTGATTGACAGATTACCTTCAGCTTTCGCAGTGAGACGCTCCATTGCAGCTTGAGCCTTTTCCAAAGCTTTGTCAAAACTGTTTTGCAATTCCAAATACTTACCTTCTAATACTTTATATTCGGATTCTTTTACAAGGCTCTGAAGTTCTTCTAGAACACCTTTAACATTACCTAGACCTTTATTTGCTAAAACAGAAACGGCTCGAATCTCTTCGCCAACTTCAGAGATAATTAAGGTAAGTCTTAAGTTTCTGATTGCCGTGTCAGTTAATTTAATTTCCTTTTTAAATTTCTTCTTAAATTCTTCAATTTTAAATTGCAGAGCCTTAGGCGTCAATTTCTTTACACGTGGCTTGATTGTTTCGATCTGGCTGTTCTCCGGTTTCACACTTGGTCCAGGCAGTGAATCTATTTCTTGTTCAGAAATACTTACGCTTTTTTGCGAATTCATTTTTCAACAATAAGCAGTTACTGTAGCTGCAGCACACCAGGTTGCAGTTTGAGTAGAAATATTAAGCAGCTTCGATACTTACGCGACGTCACTTTTACAATAACCACCAACGAACAACGAACCAATGTTATTGTATGTATTAGAGACGACGGTAACTAAAATAAAACACAAAACAGTATTACAGTATTAAATAAATCAAAATAACACAAACAAATCAAGTTCTACCTGCTTAATACGCGTTTCTTTGAACGAAAGAATGATTTACCAACCAACGAAATGTCTGCACCAATGATAAACGAACGAATGAAAAAAAAGAAAACTACGCTGCACCGACTTAAATACGAGCGAAACAACCAATAGCAAACTGTTAACTAAAACCGGATTGCCAAAAAATAAACTTCAAATTAAAACAAGGAACAAACTAAACGGCTACCGTCACATCGGGTTTCCGATTAAATGTTCGGAGATGTTCGCATCGTTGTTGCAAAGTCCGGGATTGTGTTCTTTTATTCTGAATTCGAGGTTTCTTTTTGTCTGTTCTATGTAGTTATCGCCACAACTATATACAAGTAATTTTGTACACAACATTTGATCGGCAAAGCACTGCGGACTGGTGTTGGGCGATTCCATTCGTCCATGCACAAATGGGGTCTCGCTCCTTCACCGAATTGCGAGTATGGCGCCTCTGAGCAAACCGCAGACCATGTACCAATAGGGTGGAGTGAAAAAAAAATTTGAAAAAAGTTCTTAAATCCTGCCAAATAGGCTAAAACTTCAAAAAAAATTGGTTGTGGCGAGTTGCTACTTTTGGGGGGCTAGCAACCCCCCAAAATGTGTTTTTGGGGGGTAAAATTGACAAAAAATGTCGTAACTCGGTAACCGCTTATCGTAGAGGCATGATTTATGGCTCAAAATTTGCAGAATCATCATGTTGTGCTAAGAGAAAGTTTTTGTCTATTTCCACAAGAAAAAAAGTTATAATCGATAAACCGTTTTTTATGCTCAATACTCGAAAATTGCGCTGTATGGAAATAACTTTGATCTAACATTTGAAATGATATACGAGTATGTCTAACTGATAAGGACTAATTATGACAATCACAATATAAGGACTAATTATGACAATCACTAATTATGACTAATTTTTTTTAAATCAGATAAATGAGTTTTTAATTGTGCTTTAATTGGGACTCAAAGTTACCGTTTGCGAGAGCAAAATCTAATTAAAAAAAGCTTGCTAGATTCCGTTGTTCAATTTGATTCTTGCTGAGGTCAAGTTTCCTGTCATTTTGATTATCAAAATTAATAAAGAATGTGTTGTAAAACATGTTAACAATCGCGTCCCCTTGAAAATTTACGTACGCCCCCCAGGGGAGGCGTGGAACCACTGAACTAAACCATTTATTGACTATGTTTATTCAAAAATTTTACGAAACCATTAAAGTCTTTTAATTTCATTTTGCAAGGGGATTTGTTTATGGTGAAGAAAGCAGTAAATCATCATAACCACATCAAATAACAAAAATATCAAAAAATGTCCGGTCTCGAGACCAATTTAAAAAGTACGAGACCGAGACCAAGTCATTACGAGACCAAGACCGAAACCGCCAGCAAAAGGCCGAGACCGAGACCGAGACCGAGACCGAGACTCTGAAAATTGGTCTTGAGACAGGTCTCGAGACAGGTCTCTGGTGTCCTCTACAAAAAATTTCTTTACTTCAATTCAGTCTCAGATTTCGTGATTTTTGTCCCAAGAAAAAAAAGTTTTCTAAAAATTTTAAAAAGTCACTTTGAAACAGTGTTTAATTTTTTAATTTTCGTCCCTGAAAAAGTGTTCTCTAAAAAAAAGTTTTTATTTTGAATCAGTCTCAGATTTTATGATTTTTGTCTCTAAAAACTAGTGATTGCTGAAAAATACGAGCAAAAAGTGGGTCTGCACATGGAATTTGTTTTCGCTTTCTGGCGAGATTTCTGCCGAAATAGCCGAAACAGAGCCCTAAAAACCGGGACTGTCCCTCCAAACTCGGAACGTATGGTAAGCCTAATAAACAATATTTTTCAAAAAAAAAATAAAATGTTTTGAACTATAACTATGTCAATCATATTCGCCATCAATAAGGCGGTTCTTGATCATTTGGCCACATTTGGCCACAGCTATTGATTTCATGGTAATACTGCATGTATTCATAGTAATTTTGTAGAAAAAATAAATAATAAATGTTAATACTGGAATAATAATAACAAAAATAGATTAAACTAGGCTGTATTATTTAAGTTGAACATAAAACTATAATTACCAATATAAAAAATCAAGGTCTAATTTTTTATATTTTGCACAATTTAACAAATCTACGTTAAAATAAATTGCCTAACTAAATCAAACAGAAATGGAACTCCTTCCTCAGCAACCTCAGTTATAAAGTTATTCAACAATGCTTAAAGCTTTTTTCTTAAAGTTTACGTTATAAAAATAAAAATAGAACTTTCAGAACTGCACAGATTGCAAGAGTTGACTTTATGTTCTCAGCATAAAAAAAGAAAAAATTTTTAAACTTTTTAATGTTTGAAAACCAAACCGTTCAATTAACTCTTTTAGAGTTTTTTTTAACTGTCACTTTTTTTCTAAAAATAACGAGTTGATACTTTTTGACTTTTAATTTTTTAAACAACAGAGGAAAAAATCACTTTTTTAAAGAATTTTTTAACCCACGTTAAGTTGTTGTCCAGTTACAATCATATGCGTCAATTGACTTTTGCTTCAAAATCGATCAGAAATTTGCAAGTAAAGATTAGTGCAGTGTTTCACAAACTTTTTAACACCGCTGATCATTTAGTAAACAACTGTTGCGGCCAAGCATTGCGTCTTCACTTTATTCGAAAAAAAGTGTAAACCAAAAAGAGTCTTCACTTTACTTATTTATATATTTTTCTTCCAAAGTGAAGTTAAGATTATCAAAAAAAGTCTTCATTTAATTAAAAAAAACTGATATAGCTTTTGACAGCTAGTGCCAATCTTAATTAATGTAAAAATGAACAAAATAAAGTAGGTGCTATTTTCACCCACCAAAAGGAATATCTCATTAAAAAGTGCGAGGTCAACTTGGAAGAGCTTTGCAGCTTACGGTTGAGAAGTGCTGGGGTGGTTGTAACAAACTAAAAAAGATTAGCTTTACCATTAAAGATGTGAACACTTTGCACTTTTAACTTTGTTTTGTTGATTTGGTGGGTCCGGTATTTGAAAGAGGTGAATTTTCAACACTTTTATTTTATATATTTTTATATTTATCTTTCTGACTCTCAGGAAAGCATCGGAGACGCTATACATTGAGCAAGCAATTACCTCGACATGTTTCCAAAGACGCCAAGGTATTGCTGTCTGGTTGAAATTTTTCATATTTGTTTTTTTATAAGATTGTCGAAAAAATTTTGTTACAGCTGCGAAAATTTTATTTTTTCCATGATAAATAACCGTTATTTATTAAAAACAAAAAAACCTATTTTTTTAAGTACAGTCTATCATTTTTACCACTCTCTACGATCAGTCAGCAAGCACCCAAATTTTTATTCACCAACAAATTAAAGAGGAATTTTCCGCAAGTGTAACAGAACATTCGGGACAACCTCTTAGTTTCATAGAGATATGACTGAAATTTGGAACTGCTTGTCAAGACTGTCAAGCAGGGAAATGTACCGCAAAGTGTCTTTTCGGAATGGCGAGAATGGCGGAATGGCAAAACACAACAAAATGGCGAGTATTGAGCCGAGACCTTGTCGATCACAATCACGGCGCTATAATCACTAAACAATGCTGCCAAAAGCTAAATTTGTGGCTTTAAGACCAATGAAAGCAGCATTTTCTTCCCAATTTTTTCGCTGCGTAGTAGAATTTCACAGAGATTGATAAGAAGATCATGCTTATTCCATAATAAAGTTATACTTGCAACTTGCTCAGTTGAGCTATATTTTTGTCTTGACTGGTTGTGTCAGCCATCATCATTACGCAGACTAGTCATGCACTGGTTATACAGTCTTTTAATTTGTTTGATTAGTTAAATTTTTTTTCTAATTTTTTGTATTTTATCTGATTAAGGTGTTGCGGCCATGCCAGTGGCGTGCACAGGTCTGGTGATGCCGGGGCCAACTGCTTGATTGTATGCCCCTTTCCCAAACTGTCAAGTACTCAAAAATGTGACAAAGACAGACATTTGAAATACGTGAAGCTAATGTTGAGAAAAAGATTTCGAAAAATTAAAGCAAAATATTTCCAAGAGTGTTTTTGTTTTAATGTGACAATTAAAGGCTAAGGTATACATTTCTAAAAAAAATTCATCTGGTGAAGGGTATGCATTAAGAAACAAGACATTGCGTTTATGCATGAAAATAATTATCAAATAGGCTCACCAAAATGATCTATTATATACATATAACTTCGTGAGGCATAACAGGAGATAAAGTTGTCTGTTTTTTTTCTATTAGAAATAGTATCTGAAATTGTACAAGTCCAACCATGCAGTTTGATGCATTGCTAGCTTGCTGCTCATAATATTCTTGTAAGCTATACAATAAAAATGCTTCAAGGACATTGATTAGTTAAAGCAGATGAAGAAGTAACTCTTTTTATTAAACTAGAACATGTGAAGATATAAAAAAATTAATTAAACACTTACACTTTACAATTTCTCTTTCCCACATGAGCTCTCCTGTCGGAAAATATTTGAATTACCTCATTTTTCACACCTGCTGAAAGGAATTCTCTTTGGATGCTGATTAAAACCAAGCTTGTTAGGCGTTCCTGTAGCATAAATGATCTTAGACATGTTTTTATCAATTTCAACTTTGAAAATGACGTCTCGCAGCTTGTAATTGAAAATTTGATGGTGAGCAGTAACCTACTGTATATGCAATACATAAAGCTGGGAAGACATCCCTCCGAAGCTACATAAAACATTCAAGAGCATGCGTAAGATTAGAGGGAGCTGCATTTTCTCTAGCTTGAAGAAACATGAAAAAGTCAATAATGTCATGGTGCAACTGATTGGCTTTTACATCTTTGTCATGATAATTTGCAAAGCCCAAAAATTCCTTTCTTAATTTTTCTTTTTCTTGCTCATGCTCAATGTCAATTGAACTTAAATTCAGAATAAATAAAAATCGATCTGTGAGGTCTTGCAGGCAAATACTGCAGTCCTCAACTTCGGTTTTTGTTCTGTTAACAATTTCTACCATTACTAAATTTATTTCTTGTTGTGCTGTGAGTCCACTATCATGTGCTATTTCTCTTGGGGTTATTTTTTTTCTTCTTGGTCGTGCAATTGGTATCTCCCATTTTTCGCAATATTCATTTGCTGAATTTACTGTATTATGCATAATTTCTTCACTTCTCAAATTCAAGATTTGAATAAGGATTTTTAGGTCACGAAACGCCTGATTGAACCCCATTTTCGGATCCTGCAGACGCTTTAAAACTTTGTCCACTAATTTTAAAATTGGATACCAGAAATTTGATAAAGATGTAAAAAAAATTGTTGAATGGAGTGTAAAAGTGCCCTTGCATCGGACTTGGTATCCCTAAAATAGTCTCCTTCCAGCAAATGGTCAAGGCTTGCAATAACTTTGTCAAGTTCTTTGTACGTTACTTCCACAGCATCGTATCTGGAACTCCATCTTGTTTGACATTGACTTTTTACAGTTCGGAAGATAAATGATTTTAACACTTCCTAACGAGACGTAGATGAAGAAAAAAAATAAACAGTTTCTCTGGAAGTCCAAAAAATGTCACAACACCAGAATGTACACCACTTGCATGGACACAGACATAGTAAACATCAAGAAAAACAGCTGATTGTATGTTCCTAAAGGCAAATGTGACGTAATGAAGAGTTAAAACTTAAATTACAAAATTTTATAGTAACGTAGTTCAAGACAGAAATAATCTAATGGTGAAATGAAGAGTGTAAGTGTAAGTAGTTAGTGTAAGTACATTATATTTTTTAATAGCAATTATGAAAAAAAATGTCTGGAGAAAAAATATATACAATAAAAAGGGAAATATTAAGAGAAGCATGAAAAGAGAAATATTAAAAGAAAAACTGATAGATCCAGCGAGATTCACAAATATCTAAAGAGGATTTTGAAGGTTGCTGTAGGAAAGTAACTGTATGGCATTCGGATATAGGTTTATTGTTATATCCTTTTACAATTTTTATTTCCTCAAATTTGTTGATTTAACTGAAGACGGCCTTATGTCAAAATCAATATTAAACTAAAATAAAGTAAATTTTAACAAGTTGAGCTTAATTTGTTAAAAAACTCAATGGATCAGCTCAAGCCCAGTGGATAAAAATTCTTGGACGATTCACGTAAAACGCATCTCAATTAAAATTCTTCAATTAGGCAGACGAGAGTCAGTTCAAAACTTGTTAAAATTTACTTTATTTTAATTTAATATTGATTTTGACATAAGGCCATCTTCAGTTATTGTAATTCTGCCAGGAAACACAACGAGAGGCATAGGAGGCTTCGCCAAATCAATGTTAACGTAGGCGTATTAGGTCAGCCCTCTTTGTTAAAAAGTTAATTCAACGCCACTGTCCAAATATCATACAAGTGACTGGACATGTGACTGGACATGTGACTGGACATGTGACTGATCATGTGACTGGATTTCCTAAATTCTTATAGGGGGTCGCCAATTACAAGACACTATACTTTTAAATCACAAATCAGATAAATCTAAAAAACTGAAAATAGCTTACTTTTTAGAAGGCCGCAACAAATAACTAGTCATAGGTTAATGTGAAAATTGAAACACAAAATAGCACATTTGGTACTTGTTAAATAAATTTGGTACTGGTTAAATATACAGCCTACCGGGCGTATGGGGCCTACTAAAAGTTAGTCAAAAGGCTTTTTGACAGATGTTAGACAGCATATTTAAAAAGAAGTTTGTTAGTAGACTGCATACTTAACCAGTACCGTAAATTTTGTTTTGAACAAAGCGCAAGCATCAGTTTTTGCATAACTCATTTATGCAAATAAGCAGAAACAAAGAAACACAGTAATTTAAAAAATAACACTTGTAACCTTTTACAATTTTTGGAGTAAAATGTTGAAAATTACTACAATGGACAATTAAGCTAATTTGACTATAAAAAAACCTTTATATTTTTTACTTAAAAATCAAGTTTACAAGAATAATTATTCAGTTAAGTTGTCTGATGTGTGAATAATATCAAACAATTATTGCTGTGTCCCAGAGCGTGGTGTAAATTACACGAACGATCCAGAAGTTTGCTCAAAAAATAAAAAACATAAAAAAATTTCAACAGCATTGCAATATTTTTTCTTTTCCGAAATCATGTCTCGTAATCGCTTGATGGTTACCCAAAGTTTTTCGTCTTCTATGTCATTCTGCGTTTCAGTTAATGAAGATAAATAAAATAAAAAAAAAATGATTTTCATGAGATGAAAACTTTTAATTTTTCTAGCCGGTTTTTGTTTTCATTGATGTCACCATTGTAAATAAGCAGTGCGGCTCCATTAAGGAAATTGTCAGAAGATGCTTTTGTCTTTAGGCACAATTGAAATTATTAAGCAGAAATCTGCTTGCAACTCAATATGCTATCAACACTGAACTATTTTGTCAATAAAACCAATTTAGTAATTTATAGCAAGTTAAAGAAAAATCTAATTTGAAGCAACTCTGGAAGATAAAAATGCTTGGTTTCTATACACTGCAAATATTGCAAAACTGCCAAAACTGTGATATCCACCAACGTTTGTATCGATGACGAGTTTTTACTCACTGTTCACGTGAAATAGATAAAACTTAGGCACCAAGTCACTAATCTTCGCTTTAGAATTTGGCTCTTTATCCTATCTCTTTATCTGGTCGGCAGCGTGGTCGAGTGTTTAAGGCACCGGTATTGTGGTCGACATGGTCTCGGATCAAAACCTACTTGAGCCATTCTGTTGTGTTCTTTACCGCACATTTTCCTGCTTGGTGATAGTTTTGGCCAGCACTTTTAAATTTCAAGCGAACTGCAATGTCTTGGCATCTCTAGAAGCAGGTTGAGATAACTGCTTACCCTATATATATTAACGCCTCCGTCGCTTTCTGCGAGTCAGGGGGATAAATAGAGATAAAATATAAATAAAAAGTGTTTACAATATATGTGATGACTTAATATCCATAAATTCAAATTTTTCTCGCAACCGAGTTGACCTTCATTTTATTTTTTTTATTGCTATTTATCTTCTTGACTTGTAGAAAGCGCTATACTTCGGGCAACCATCAAGCAGTTACACCGACCGGCTTTTGTTTGATTGAAAGTTTTATTTGTTTTTTAGTTTTATGTGTACTTTTTTAATTTTTATGTGCACGGCGACATAAAATACTTTGCAAAGCCGCATTTGACTGCGCGGGGGCAGTTTGTGCACCCTTGCATACAACTGTTTTTTTTTACTGTCCTTATTTTAAAACAAATTTGAAATAATTTAATAAAAATTAAATCGGTAAAAAAATTTTTTGCTGTTTTCTTTTTATTCCTGAATTTATTTATTCAGGATACCATACATTTCGATTTTAACTGGGTTGCGGCGTCAAAAATTTTGTTTAGTTTATTTCTCAGTCATTTTTCTTAGTCAACTATTTCAATTTTTAAAGCTGGCAAAAAGAATAACTTTTATAACTATAAGCCAGTTCTTCTCAATGTTTGTTCCGCCGGCTTTTTTATAGTTACTGTTGAGAAACCTGATTCACAAATACTACGAATTTATACGACATTTTTCTTGTATGGAATTTTGGTAAGTATTAATTTAATTTTTAACAATAACTTAATGCAATATATGTCAAATTAGCCCAGTCTTAAGTATAAACCGTGTTTTAAAAAATAGTGTTTTGTGAGTACAATTTGAGTGTCACGCTACGATTAAATTTTATCAAATAAAGATATTAAACCTTTTTAAATTAAGTAATTAAATCGACACCTTTTTTGATTAATTGTTTAGATTGAAACCTTTTTGGATTAATTGTTTAAATTGAAACCTTTTTAGATTAATTATTCAGATCGTAACCTTTTTAAATTTATTGTTTAAATCGACACCTTTTTAGATTAATTATTTAAATCGTAACCTTTTTAAATTAATTGTGTAAATCGCATTAACGTTGACGCGATTATTTAGAATTTATTTGTGACTATTTACCGTTGTTGCCCTGGACAGTGGACAGCTGTTTGAATTACGGATTTACGCCGTGAAGTGGCTTTGTTCTCGTTGTTGAAAAAGAACGGGTGTAAGCGTTCCTTCACATGTGGTCGCTAAAAAGGTGTATATATACGGGGCAACAACAAGAAGATATTATTAAGTGAGATTCAATTGTAGATGCAGGTATAAAGGAAAATTCGAGATGACGAACGTATTCTTTGTATATTTTTTGTATGTGAATGTATCTGTCGGGACGACAAGCTGGTATTAAGCGTTAGAGGGAAAATTTATAAAATTCATTATATTCTTTTGCGGCTCTGTAAATTCGGTTAGGTAATTTGTATGTGTTTAATCTATTGGTAAATTGTAGCATCTCGTGTATAATTTTGGCGCTTGTTCTTATTTTCATTTAATCTTTTTGTCTTCGTTTCTTCAATATAATTAATTCAGATTTTAATACCTGTCTGTCCTTCTAATTCGCTAGGCCCCGCCAGTTCAACACTCGCATAGCTCCTTTCAACAGGCTAGGATTTTCTGCGATATTAACGTAGGGTTCGCCTCTAGTATCTTGTGGTTATTTTGGTACTAAGTAGGTAGAGCGTGACATTGAGATTTGGAGTTAAAGTTAAAATTGCTTAAATTCTAAAATTTATTGAAGGTTTAATTTAAGAAATTAGAAAACGTTTGTTTCTTTTGTAGAACAATTTTAAACATTTGTTTTATAAAATAAAAAATGTCAAAATCTGCTCTGTGTGTTGTTTGCGATTGCTACAGAACGATTCGATTGCTGTGCATTCTAGCGGTAAATAACGATATTTTCTGAAGTAGTAAAAAATATCACCTAAAAAAACACTTGATTTTCCAAATTCCACTCTATATTAACTGTATCTTAGTTGGGATTTTGATCAAATACCGCCACTATCCATGTTTTATCTTGTTACGGTAATATTGAGTCCAAAAATTTTTTTGAACTTGTTTTCTTAGGCTTGACAAAAGCATATAATACAGTAAATCAAGCAATTTTGATGAATAAGCTAGATAAACCATAATGGCATTAAAAAAGTTGCAAACTATTTTTTAAAATCTCATCGTTTCCCGTAAGTTTTTATACAGTAGATAACTGTTCATCATCTTTTGTAATATTGTCATTGGAGTTTCTTATACATCATTTCTAGGCCTTTTACTTTTTAAAAATTTATATAAATGGTCTAACTCCATTTAACGATTTCAGTCTTTGTCTATTTACCGACACTATATGCTTATTGGTCAGCGCGACTACGTCAAAGAAATGGCAAGCTCAATTGAATAGGAAAGCAACAACAATTTATATATAATATAAACTGCGGCAAATAAACTTACTTTAAATGTGGCAAAATCCAACACATTAATGCTTATTAAGAGGAAAAAACTTTGGCTGAGGGCCAAAAAGAAGCCGAGTGATAAAAAGCGTCGTATTGATGCCAAACGCAATCGACGCGATCGTGTTTCAAAACCTACTTTCTCTGCTTGGCAAACTTAGCAAGTACTTAACAGTTCTGAACTAATCATATCTATACCAGTAATGTAGTCAGGAGCACAAACTTTGACACGGAGACCGAGACCAGCGAATTTTAAGACCGAGACTTGAAACAATTGAGACCAAGATCGAGACCAGCGAATTTTAAGACCGAGACTTGAAACAATTGAGACCAAGATCGAGACCAAAAAGTTTCTTAAAAATAAAATACATTTTCAAAATTTCAAAAGCAATAAATTTTTTAAATAATCTAAGATTACCTTTTAAATAAACAAACATCTCTAACACGTTGAAAAAAGCTCGATGTGGTTGCATCATTAGACCACCAGCTTCAACAATCCGCTCAGTCACATCTACTAGCGTACCGAGGGGAAGACCATCGTGCCATGGCCCCCCTCAGACCCTAAAAATAAAAAAATGTGAAGCAAAGCCAAGCAGTTGTAGCACAAGAAAAGCTGGTTTTTCGTGAGTATTCGGGGTTCTCCCTGGATTTTGATTTTCCTGTGAAAAGCCACTCGTCGCTCACACCACTTACTGGTAGAAATCTGGACTTATTTGGTTAAAATAAAAAGCTATCAAAAAAAATTTTTTTTAAAGATCACAATGATTTTGGGAGAAAAATACAAAAATAGGAGATCAATTCGAGGTAAAGACCTTTTTTTTTAGAGATCACGATGATTTTGGGAGAAAAAAAAGAAATACGAGATCAAAGTACTTTTTTTTGAGAAAACGAATTTTTGGGAATCCTTGCCTTTCCCTTTCCCTTACTTTGAATTTCCGTCACCGCTCTTTTGCCGTTGTCGTTATTTGAAAGGGCATACACTCTAGGCTAGACATAAAAAGAACTGGGTTTAGCTTTTTACTACACCAGGCTGCTGTACTACAATCTATAAACAACGAGATTAAACTTGATCATAGTCAAGTGATTCACCAATTTGCGAAAGGGAACCGTTGCCTTAATTTAAAATAAATTGGCTATGTTTTACGCTTGATTTTCATTTTACGATTTCATTTTTCTAATAAATCTCGTAAAAGCATTATACTAAAACTTGCTTCCAGAATGTACCAAACTGCGTATCTTTGGGTGTAATTTTGCAAAATTTTTCCAGGCATGCCCCTGGACCACCCTATAATGGTCGTGCCTTCGCCACTCTCCAACTTGATTTGTGACCTCACACGATTGTGAAGAAACTTTGGCCCCCTCGGAAACTTTTTGCGTACGCCATTGGTCACTTCAGAAGAAACCTGAACGCACAAGTCACGCTGGTTGATAATGTTGAAAAAAGCAAGATGCTCATTAAATTTTTTTTCAAAACTTAAAAATGTTGAAAGCACAACCATTACGACAATGGTTGAGCTTTTATCTAAATATTTGATTAGCTCATTTATCTGCATTGGCGTGCTGAAATTGTTAGATTTCTTGGCCTTTTTTGCCCTACATAGAACAGAATTAGTCTAATTAATTATCTCAAAAAGATTTGAAATAATGACGATTTATGCAAACGAGTAAAAACTGTTTAACAACTTGGTGGGTTTTATTCTATATTACTTCTATTTATTTTTTGTGTATTTTTTGTAAGATTATTTAGGATAGTTTTTAGAGCATTAAGGTTCTTTGGTAGCACAATACTGTACAATTTCTTAGTTTAACTTTGAAGCAATTTCATATCTTTTAAGCAGTTATATTTGTGTAGTGACATTTGCAGAAATTTGTTGTGGAAAGGGGGCAGTTGAGAGCTGAAAGCACAATTGCTATAATCGTTTTTCCTTTTTTTCATTTTTCATTAAATCCGTGATATTTTTTACAAAAGAAGGGCTAATGCAACAAAAGAGGCGCTACTTTGAAAAATTCACTGAAAAAAACAGTTAAAATTATTCATTTACTTTTATTATTACTATTTTTATCTTTCTGACTCTCTGAATTACAGGAAAGTGTCGGAGGCACTGTACATTGAGCAACTATCTATTTTGACCTGCTTCTGGAGATGCGACTATATTGCTGTCAAGTTTTATTATTATTATTTTGCTTGGATTTGGAGGTATTGCAGATATTTAGGGCTGCTTGCTAAGACCGCCAAGCAGGGGAAAGTGTTGTAAAATATTTTTCCCAAGGACACCACAGAATGGCAAGAATAGGTTTTGAAACGCGATTGTGTTGATCACATTGGTTATCAATCACCGCGTTTTTACCTTTCAACCACGCTGCCATCGAATGTATGAAATAAAAGTAAAGAGTTTTTTTTGGTCTTCAGTTTTTTCGAGCCTTAATTCTTTTTTGATTGGAAAAAAGTCTTCACTTTGTTTTAACAACTTTTAACCTCTCTTAGTGCTAGTATGAATCTTTGACCATCATTCTTAATGAAAGTTTTGTGACCCTTAATCTCCACCTTTAGTGCATACGTATATCTATGAATTTACTAAATCACAATTTTTAATTGGTGGTTAAACTGGTTCTGGGAAGAATAGTCAAGTGTTTGGAGCGTCATCATTGTGATCGAAACGGCCGCGTGTCAAAACCTATTTGCGGCATTCGGTTGTGCTTTTGAGAAAGACACTTTACGACACTTTTCTCTGCTTGGCAATCTTGGCAAGCAGTTTTAAATTTCAGTCATATTTCTAAAAAAAACTGAAATAATAAGATAAAAAATTTCAACCCAGCCTCCAGAAGCAAGTTGAGTAATTCTTTGTTTTATGTACAGCGATACTTTCCTGCAAATTAGTAATAAATATAGAAATAAAGATAAAAAGTAAATAGACAAACTAAGGTATTGGACAAATGTTGTGACTCAGAGGGCCATCAGAAGGCCACCATCTCTTCACTTATGCAAATAAACACGGGCCATAATTAAAAACTATATATACAGTAGATATGGTGTTCAAATTACTGCATACATAAATTGGATAAGTAGGATCAAGAACTGCTTTATTTAGGAAAAAAATTAGTAGGATCAAGTAGGACCAATTAGTGGGATCAAGCTTATCACTTTTTTTGAGAGTTGATCCAGATCAATTCAAAGATAGTTCAAAAAATTATTAAAATCAAAGTAAAGATCAAAAAAATTATCACCGTCATTCTGCGATGATTGTAGCCCAAGGAATACTTGCAATAAATTTGGCTCCCCGCGTGTGAAAGGTTGGGCGCCTGTGATGTAGTTTAATCCTAACTTTTAGCGATTTAAAAATTGGGTCATCTTATGTAACTGCACTCCTTCCATATCGATACTTTATTACGACTGAAAAAATTCGAAATAAAAATTTTACAAATTGTGTCACGGACCATATCCTGGGCATTCACGGGCTTTATTTTTTCCAGGCCTGAACTATACTGTTGTATTCCATTACATTGCCCGCTTCAAAGATTAACTGAAACACTGCTCAGGACTTTTGTGTTAGTTTTAAGATCTAACTTTTGATCAACGATTACATAATGAGGTTCTATTTGTGTGGTTGCTTCGATAGTTTGAACTTTACGCTTCCAAGCTATTATAAAAAACACAACTAAAATAATCAATATTAAAACCAGAACCGCAGATATCACTATTGGTAAAAAATTAATTTGGTTAATGTGTTCGGCAGTTCTTCGAGTTACTTGATGAGCAGTTTGCATTGTCGTTGCAACAGAACATTTTTGTTCGGTAATAATTGCTGATTGATTTGAACACAATCGAGCATTGTTTGTTTCACTTCCATCGCCATATAAACATTTCCTCGTTCTAACTTGTTCTTTCATAGTATTATTAGTTGAGTTGCAAAATATTGTCACCCACTCACTCCACAATGGTTGACACGGTTCTTCCTTTTTTTTTAAATAACCATTTACACGATAATTGTTAGGAAACGGTATCTGATCACAATCTTTAGCAATTCTTGTAAACACACGTAATTTCTAATTTCAGCAGTTTTTCACCTGACTCCAACTTGACCAATAAGCTTTGTCACAGTTTTTATCATTGTAGTTGAAAGAGGACGTCGCAGGTGGAATAACTTGAGTCGTAGATGCACAAAAAATTGAAAAAACAACCGGTTTTCAAATGCAATTTCCCGAGCAAACCCCAAAGCTATTGGTCATTAGACAAAGCCAAAAACTTGTCGTCGGACGTAGGCTATAAGACTACGCGAGGTTAAAAAATTATAAATCGTGTTGTTTTTGACGCAAATCTCAGTTGAACATTGAACACTAAATTTAAGAATTCCTACGTAATATGAACCTTCATCAACCGTTTTATAAGGCTGCCACTGACATGGTTGAGCTGGATGAAGTAAATGAAAATTGATAACAAAAAATATCAAAACATTTGAAAAAATATAAGCATTCATAATTAACTTATAAAGCACAGTTATCTGAAATGAATTTTTTACTTGAATTACTCCCAATTCTTTTTTTGTATCTAATACACACCTTTTAATACAATTCAACTAAATTGAGACGTGAGCACGTGGTGCTGGGTAAACAACTAAATTGAGCACGCAGACTTTAGAAAATTGAATAGTTTGACGTGCGTAGAGCTTGCGAGTTTGAATATCAGTTTGGTGTATTATTTTTTTTTGCGTCCTGTTTTTTCAACGAAGCCGAATTAATAATCGTTAATTGCGAATTTAACTATTCTAATTGGTTTGATTTGAAAACTGTTTATTGTTATTAATTTGGTTTATGAAGCTTAGAAGTAAACGAATTTGTAGTAATATGGAACATAATCCAATTAGTTTTCGTGACGTTGCTGATGAAATATTTAAGTTGTTCACTGTGGGTGAAACGCTTATGTCTAGCCATGAAAACGCTGATAGGGTTAAAAGATTTATGACCGAGATAAATATTGCTTATGACACCTTTAATAGCTTATGTCCACAATTGGATAGCCTTGATCTGCCAGGTAATGTATCTAGTAAAATAGAGTTTGACACTAAGTATTGGGTTTTTAAACACACTGTTCAGCAATGGTTCGACATCGTGACCTCTAAAGATCTAAAGGTAAGTAACACTTGGGGCACGATGTCACAGAGTGGAGACGATCCGTCGTCTATACCTTCTTTTGTTCCTAGTACATCCAAACATTTGCTTAATAAACTTGACAAAAACTTTAATAAGTGTCATAATTCTGTAACCGCCGCTAGTGAAAATCAGAATCTCAGCAGGGCTCCTGCCGGAATTTCAGATAATTCTCGATTTACAACCAAATCTAGTTCTAGTAGTTCATCGAGTCAACTTATACGAGCCAAAGTGAAATTAGACCATTTTGCTTTTGGGCCAAAAGCAAAACGAAGAAAAATTAAGAGAAAAAGATGAATTAGCTCGCTTGAAGCGTAATAAAAAACTGGCTGAAGATAAGCGGCCGGGCTTCTGAAGCCGGCCCTTCCGAAAACGTTTGTAATTACTTCATCTTTGTAGATAAAATTTGGAATTTCTTGACTTTTCCTAATTTGAAATGCTGAATAAGATGGTACTATTTTTAGGTGCCCCGAACAAGGGTTAACGGATAAAATAGACGTTTTTTAGCAAATTTGTGAATTTTTGCTGGTTTTTCCAAGCACAGCTTGGAATTTAAATTTCACGCTTTTATTAAGTGACATGAATTTTACCAAGAATTGGCTTTGCGTGACGAAGCGAATTACGTCGTTTGCCGACGTCGAAATGCCTTAGGCGACGCAGAATTTATTTCATGCAAATCGCATTTTCTTTTTTTGAGCTTTTGGCGATTGCTTGGAAGCATTTTACACATATACTGTACATTTTTTTGTATAAAACAATTGCTGTTGGACTGCTTGAATACCAATCAAGCGGACAAAATTCAATCTTTACACTAAGCATTTTTATAAAATTTTCTCATAAGTACTCATTGGTGGGAAAAAAATTAAATCAACTGGTTCACATTTTAGCTCTTACGCTGACGCCTTCAGAAAATTAAACAACACCTGACTTTTTATAATTAACTTTTTATTTATATTTCACATTGCATTTGAAGTAATAGGCCGTTTTTATGTTGAAATTTTCCTTACAATAAAAAATCTCACGTATTTTTTATGCAGGCTGTAAGTTTACTTGTTTAAAAAAGTTTATAGCTTTCAGATGTGGGTTTAGCAAACAGAAAACATAAAATAAAAACGAGACGTTTGATACGATTGAATTTCAATGAAACAGGGGTTTCCAATTTATATGAATTCACGACAGTTCTAAAGTCTGAAATTTACACAAATGACTTTTTTCCTTCCAAAACATTTTCGTGCCAAAGTTTAAAAAACGGCCCTTACTTTCTGCAAACTGTTTGATAAATTTATTTCAAAAGTTAAATAAAAACCAAAAAAACTTTATTCTTGAAATTCGAAAAGAACTTTTATGTAAACGTAAAAACCATTTTTGGTCTTCATTTTCCTTTCGCAATAAATTTTATGTTTAAACTAAAAATGTCATTTAGAAAAAAATTGGATATGACTTCTGGTCTAATACGATTATTTTATAATATTCCGACGTCTTTTAGTTTTAAAATGACCCACTAACTGGAAACCTCTGAATAAAATCAACTTAGATATCTTAGTTACGGATGATCTGAGTTATTTACAAGGGTTTTTTTACGTAAAACCAGATAAAACTCCGGCCCTAATTTTATGTGCATAGAGCTTATAATCCATGTCAGAGCTGCTTTGAATTTTTGAATACATAACTTTCTGTTTTCCTAATTGCGTCAACTCCAACTTTGAAAATCTACGGAAGAGCGCTTGTAGTCGCGATTCGAAAGACAAAGAAGGCGGTATAAGACCCAAAAAGTTATTGACAAATTTATCCACTGTACGTCCCCTGGGAAAAATTTAAGACGCTTACCTACGTCCACAACAAGCCAATTGATGGTTTTAATGCAAAAAGTCAAGCGTGGATCAAATCGTTCTGTTAATACAAATCGTCGACAATTTTTTCGAGACTGAGAAGAATGCCAGTGCTATTTGTCAATCTGACAGCTGCATATGACACTGTTATTTCATTCAAACTTGACTTTAACTGCAAGCTTCTGAGGTTTCTGCTGGATAAATGCGTAGTTCGAATCATTATAAAACTAGTTCACAACGAAGTTTCACTCTAACGACGTCAGTAAGCAAAATAGTCTCGGGTGTCAGAGAAACAGTGTTCCTCCTAAATCAATCACAACTTTTTTAACATCTAGATGCATAATCTGCTTTCCACAATATCCAAATTAAGAAAAAATGTGGGCTAAAAGTTTACAGTAATCACCATTCACCATTGTGTTTGGTTCCGATTTATCTTGAAGTAAAACTGGACAAATGACTCAAGTTTTGTCACCACTGTTTGGCATCAGAGTGGGTGCTGGTGTCAAAACATCAGATACAGCTCTCTTATTTTTAGTCTATTCAACAGCCGAGTATTGGAGTCTTGTTTGTTCTCGTAATACTCGGTTTATATATAGTGTCTTAAATGTCTTAAATGAGGCTTTGCGCGTAGTCACTAAATGTCTTCATCCCTCTCCAATGGACCACTGAACAGTTTTTTCAAGCATCCAGCCATCTGAGTTCTGACAACTAGTAGTGACACTTGTGTTGGCTAATGGTGGTACTCAAGACCTAGGCTTTGCTATTTTTTCGAAAATGCGGCACACTTTGAAAAAATTTAAAAAGTAGCAGAACACCTAGACCAGATAAAAAGCTAAATTTTAAACGCTTTCCGTTACCTGAAGTTTCATTTGCTTGTCATAAAAAACCTAAAAACTCAATCTAAATTCAAAAAATAAAGTAATGACTTTTTTTTCATTTAAAGTTACCGATTTGCGCATATTGTGCACTATCGAGCTTGGTTGAAAATTGATTTAAAAAAAATTATCAATTAATTAGCAAAGAGTTTTTATGATCACAAAATAAAGTTTCATATGAAAAAAAGGGTTTGAAATTTAATAAAGACCAAAAAAAGGTCATGGCATTACTGTATTGTATTGTATAATGAATATTTTAAGTTTTTACGTTGTTACTTCAGAGAAAAGATAACTTTATCTTTATTTTAAAAAGTATATTTCTCGTTTTTCCGCAGCATATGAGTTGCATAGTACTGCTCTAAATCTTGACTATGGTTTATTTATCTGCTATCAAATGCCAATCGATAAACACAAAGGTCTAAATACTTACTTGTGTCTGCTGCGTAAAAGCTTGAACAGTTTTGCTAAATTAAGCGCAACCGATCTACCCATCACATAAATCATAGATCAAATACAGAGTACTATGAGAGTACATCCGGCCTCGTGCTTTCATTACCTGCACCTTGCCTTACTCCTTCGAAATAGCGTGCACGGAACAGTTTGAGTTATGCTTAAACGCATTCAAACGGGTTAAAGACAACTGGACGCAGCCGACTGGGGGCAGCTTAACTAACCAGTCGACTGTCTCTAGTTGTCCTTAACTCGTCTGGTTGCGCCCAGTTGGTTGCAGCCAGTTGGTCCATTCCGCCTGTGGACTGTAGTTGTGCATTTTTATTTGTGCATAGAAAAATGGAGTCTCGTTCCTTTCTCTCATTGCAAATGCGGTTGGTTGCGGCCAAATAAGAAACGAACATATACGATCTTGATCCGTTCCCATCAAAACGACACTTGCAACCTCTCGCCAGCAATAATTCAACCGCACGTTGAAAGAAGGCCTTTGGCCTTTGGCTGGCTTACAGTTTGATGTTCAACGAAAAATTAAATTGATTTTGAGCGAAAGTCATTTTCGTACGAGCGACTCTAGTGTTGTAACATTTACACCTCGAAATTATGCTTCAAAGTCTAATTTTAGAAAACGTTCTGGTCTCTGCTACGATAATGAAATTGGACCAGGCCAGGAAATCCAAAAACAAAACATAAACAAATTACGAAATCGGTGTCTAACATGTGGCTCTTCCACGTGTTTGCGGCACTGCTTACAAATTTGCACTTCATGCTTTGATCGATGCCGAGATATGTTTCACAACTAACAGTAACAGTTATATAGACTAATATTGTTTTCTCAGTGTTTTTTTGTAAAGTAATGCAATGGCGTAGTTTATTTTAATAATTAAAAAACTCTTTTTGCGGCGGTGAAATACGATGTGCATGTAAACTGTGATAAATAAAAGACAAAGTTTTGTTGGTTTTACAATATCTGTAAGTCGATATTTTAACACTGCTAAATATCAAAATATAGCCAATTTCAAATTCTTTTGCGTAAAAAAAAGTTCATTTTCGTTTTTTATCCTTTTTTAAGCAGCAATAACTATTATTAACCACAAAAACATTGGACAAAACATGTGAGCAAGTAAATGAAACTGGTCTAAAATATTTTTTATAATTCAACCACTCAAACAATGAAGCAAGCTTCCTTAGCTTCTTTATTGATTGTAATTGTCATGCGCGTTGACGTCACTTTTTACGTCTAATTTTTAATTAAGTTTACGACTGTTACAACAGTGAATCCATTACAATCGCATTTTACGCTAGTTAAATGAGTGTCTAAACGTAAAAATTGAAGTGACCTTGCTAAATTACAATTTTGCGTACTTTATCAAATAAATTTTCAAAGACTTTTTTGCTCTAACAAAATTAAATAAATGATCTTTAACCTGCTTAAATTTCATAAAGATAGCTTAAGTAGTTTTGGAATTATAAATCATTAATTTGGTAAGTTTCTGAGGGTCGGGTACAACTCGATGCCAGGCCAACTCGATGCCAGGCCAATTTTCAACAGTTTAACTTTCAAATTGTTATTTACTAACCCTAACCCTAATCCTAATTTTAACCCTAACCCTAACCCTAACCAGTTGCCTGGCATCGAGTTGGCGACATCGAGTTGGGCCATTTTCGTTTCTGAAGCCCGGCCGTTGAGGAGTCAATAGCTGGAAAAAGGTTGAGGAGAATAGAGTTAAGTTGTATTTCCTGGCAACTTTGTCGTTAACATAACGTTATCACTATTGGTGTGTAAATTTAAGTTTACTTGAAAGACGTTTTTAAACTGAATGTTTAAAAAGTTTTAGCTTTCAGTTAACGCTTATTGCAATAAAAATATACATTAGGAAAACATATTGTCTTTGACGCAATACATCCAAATCAAGGTCCAAAACAAGTATTTTAATTTTTTATCTATAAGCAAATTTTAACAGCGGTATTAATTTTAAGGTAGCTGTAGATTAACTGTAACATTTCTCTAAAGTCGAATTAATTTGGTGAGAATATTTTAACTGGCAAGGGTATAAGTACAAATATTCAAAGCATTACCAGACTTGTTCGTTACCGAAAGAAAAAATTTAAAATAAATTTTTTTGTAATCGAATTATCAAGTGACAGATGGCCTTGATTACAAAAAAATCTTCATTGGATTAAACGTAAGAAAGTTGCTAAACTAAAGATAAAAAGTTTGAGTCTAAACTTTTTACCACATTAAATTTATTATTTACCCCATTATACTGTATACGTGACTTCCTTTCCTTCTGTTTGCACCCACTCAAAATTCCCAAGATCTGGAGAAGAGCGCTTTTAGTTGCAATCCCAAATCCAATAAAGCCCTTGGGGAACCCAAAGAGTTATCTACCAATATTTTTGTTCTGTTTGCCTCACAAGATCTTTGAGAGGCTTATCTGCACTTGCGTCGAGAGCCAAGTATTGATCCACTGTTCCCTAAAGAGCAGGCTGGGTTTCGACGCTGGAAGTCAACCGTTGATCAAGTCATTCTTTTGACTTAGAACATTGACGATTCTTTTGAGGCTAAGAAGAAGGCCGGTGCCCTATTTGTTGATCTGACAGCGGCTTATGACACTGTCTGGCACCGTGGCCTAACTTGCAAGCTGCTGAGGTTTTTGCTGAATAAGCACATGGTCAAAACCATTACGGAGCTTGTCCGAGACAGAAGTTTCACCCTTACTACCGGTGATAGCAAGCAAAAGAGACTACGCTGCCTGAAAAATGGCGTTCCTCAGAAATCGGTCTTGGCTCTCCTCCAATTCAATATTTATAGGTGCAACCTACCCTCCACGATTTTCATAAAGTTTGTTTATACTGAAGATTTAACTTTGTTATATTCTTTTTGAAACTGGAAGAACTTGGAGGGAACTTTAAGCCAAGACACGACTAGACTTTTAGCGTATCTCCAGATTTGGAGGTTGAAGCTCAGTCATGCTAAGATGGTGACGGCAGCTTTTCATTTAAATAACCGAGAGGCCAAACGTGAGTTAAAATTCTACAACAATAGCAGTAGAATTTTGCCCTTCTGTCCAACCCCTACTTATTTCGGGGTAGAACTGGACAGATCGCTAACATTCCGTCACCATTTTGTTGCATTGTGCGAAAAATAAATTCGCGCGTCACACTGCTAAAGCGACTTGTTAGATCAAGATAGAGTGATGGTGTCAAAACGCAGCTCACGGCTTCCCTATCTCTGGTTTGCTCAACAGCTGATTACTGCGCATTAGTCTGGTGTCGCAGCGCTCAGACACGTCTTGTAGGCAGTGTCTTGAACTACGCCTTGCGCATAGTCACTAGATGGCTGCGTCCCACTCCATCGGACTACTTACCCCTACCTTCAGGTATCCAGTCACTTGGGCTTTGCCGACTGGGAGCGACAGTTTTCTTGGCTTACCGTGAATCTCTGGATCTTGATCATATCCTGTATAGTATTTTAAGTGGGTACTTAGATGCTCGCCAAGAGAGACTAAGATCTGGACACCCGTTTGTGCCAGGTGCACGAAATCTATTAAACAACTTTTCCTGACTAAGCATCCGCGCTTCTGAACGTTCATCTACAGATGTAGTTTATCTACAGATGAAACGCAAAGTACTACGAGAATACATCCGTGTTTTCATACCCAGAACCAGTGCCAAGCATACTGGAATGAGCTTACCCCAAACATCTTGGGTTAAGTTTAATTGCTTGCGGACTGGTGTTGAGCGATTCTACTCGTCCATGCACAAAGGAGGTCTCGCTCCTTCAATGGGTCGTGCGAGTGCGGTGGAATTGAACAAACCGCAGACCACGTTTTATTAGCATGACCCATACATCGGGCGCCACACAAAAAACGAGGTCTGACGATTTTGCATTACAAAACTCGATGCTGGCTTAATAACATCACTGCCAGCATCTGATCTGGGCAGTACAACAGCCTGGTGTAGTAAAAGGATAAATTCTCGGGCCCAGTCCTCTTTGTGTCTGGCCTAGAGTGGATGTCCTTTCAAGCAACGACAACCAAATTAGATTGCAGCAAAGCTGGTAAATTGATTGTCGTTTTTAAGCAAATTGCAAAATTTATTACAATAACATCAAGTAAAAAAAATATCAAAAAATATCCAATCTTGAGACTAACTTATAAAACACAAAACGAATCTCGAGATCATCATTACTGATCTATACATAAAAACTAAAAAGGTAAATCAAAAAATCCTAACCGGATAGCAATGGCATTTCCAGAAGCAGGTTGAGATAATTGCTTAACAGTTTCCCTATGTATAGCGCCTTCGACGCTTTCCTGCCGGTCAGGAGAATTAATACATGTATTGTAATAGAAGTAAAATAAAACAACAAAATATAAATACTAACTATCACGCTTCATCTAAATGAGATTCATCTAAAGACTTATTTCAGATTACAAAAAGGAGCCATTGTTTGCTTTTCAAGTAGCCTATTCTGATTTTATCCAAGTACCTACTGAAAATTTTTTTCCACTAAGCATAATTGATTGTGGTTGCATGCCCTCCTTTTAAAATTCTTTGTAAACCACTTGTTATTTGTAATTTTTCTCTATTTTTTAAAAAAATTTTATAAAATATTTTAAATAATATTTTTCTAAAATACTGCGATTTGCAATAATAAACAAACTCGTTTCAAATTTTAAACATTTTTTGGGAAAAATATAACATTTAGATTTTTTAAAGGAATCTGAGTTTTTTTCTTCTGCAATCAAGGTTTTCATAAAATCCATTGATGGGAGCTCTGGTGTAGCATAGATGGTGATTGAAAGACATCAAACTTTAGCTTCTCGCTTTAGATATTTTGAAATTGAGGGGGTTGATTTTGTCAAACCGTTTCGTGGGCCGCACAAAACTCTCTTGTGGGCCAGATGGAGTCCAGGGCAGCATGTTGTCACTTCTGGTCTAAACCATGGCTACACAAGCTTTTTGCTGTTGTTAGCCGCAACAGAAAATTAGTTTTAACTAATAGCCGCAAGTAGGCCTAAGTATAACTTCATTAAAAAACTATGAAAAGATTAAAAAAAGATCTTCACTGGTAATAAAAAAACCTTAAAATCTCGTTTATTTTTTGCTCACAAAAAGAAATATATATTTTATTTTTTTAGTCTTAACTTAGCCTTTACTGATAAAGAAACATTATCACTAGAGGTAAATGTCTTAAGACGTGTCTCGGTTTCATAACCCTATATTCTCATCTCGTCGATTTCTGATTATCACACAATTGCATTAAAGAGAAAATTTTATAGAGAAATTTATTTTATAAAGAAAATTAAATTTATAGAGAACATTAAAGAGAATTTTTAATTAAATAATCGAATAATATTTGTACACAGCTGCATATATTTTATCATCACCATTAACAAAAATCCAACTGAATCATACCATTAAAGATTTCTCGTGGCCGTATTAAGGCAATTGTACAACGCCAGTGTAGAGTGTTTTAAAGCAAAAAAATTACTTAATTTATATTTACAACAACAAACAAATTTTTTCCGCTCATTTTTTGAATTTTTTTCTGTACAAGTACAAAGCAATTCCCACATTATTGATTATGTTTTAGTTGGGAAAACCAAGTTCTATTTTCATAAATAGCTTGTTGCTTATAGTTTTTGTCTTGAATATTAACAGACACACGGTTTGTGACTTGGGACTTGGTTTTTATATCCAACTTTCGGTCAACAATTACATAGTAAGGTTCGCTTTGTATGGCGTTGCTTGTTTCGATGGGTCGATTTTTTCTTTTGCAAGCTATGACAAAACACACAATTAAAATAATCAATATTGAAACAAGAACTATAGATATAATTATTGGAAGAAACGCCGTTGGATTAGTAATCATTGTGTAGTTTGCTGTAGAATTTAGCAATTCCTTTGTAGCTTCTTGAGTAATTTGCTGCGTCGTTGCAAGCAAACAATTTTGTTAGGTAATAATTGCTGATTCATGTGAACACAATCGAGTATTGTTTGTTTCACTTCCATCACCATATAAACATTTCCTTGTTTTAACTTGTTCTTTCATAATATTATTGGTTGAGTTGCAAAATACTGTCATCCATTCACTCCACAACGGTTGACATACACGTAGTTCTTTCTTCATGTAACCATTTACTTGGTAACTGTTAGGAAACGGTTGCTGATCACAATCTCTTGCTGTTCTTGTAAACAGAATTGATTTTGAGTTATTTAAACAGCTTGTCTTTTGTGTCCAACTTGACCAATAGGCTTTGTCACAATTTTTGTTGACGTAGTTGAACGACACGTAAACAGCTGTGTGAGGTGCAGCTGTAGCAATGCAAGGAATAAAAATACCAATCATTTTTGAATTGCAACTGCCAGAACAAACACTAAAATTATTGTATGGCGTACAAACCCAATCAAACGAAATCGGAGGAATAAGAGAACGCGATGTTCGGAAATTATAAATCGTGCTTTTGTTGACGCAAATCTCGGTTGAACGTCTAACACCAAAAAATAGAATTCCACCCAGGTATGGACCTTCATTAACTGTTCTATAGGGTTGCCATTGACATTGATGGGTGAATTTGTGGAAAAACAATAGAAATAAAATGTAAACAAAATTTTTCATTTTTAACAATTTTTTCACCTATAATAGTTGTTTCACCTATAATAAAAGCTTGTTTAAAGTTACACAAAATAAAGTTTTAATGCTTTTCTTCCTTGTTCATAATATATGTTTTGCTCTTTTTTTATCTGTAAAATTCAGTTTTTCAGATTTTTCCTTTTTAAAAATTTTTTCAAAGCCGTGAATAGTCAGATTGATATAGCACTCTTCTATCTCGTCGACTGTCATTTTACTGTATTTTTGCTATCTTTTTGGACATAACAAACGCCCTGAATTTTTGCTCTTTAGCTCTTATCTACTCTGTACCTTTCAATCTTTCCATTCCTAATCCTATTTATTCTAGCTAATCTAAAAAAGAATCTTAAAACTCTATGTTTTTTTTGTGGAGCTCAGGCTTCTGTCTTTAGTTTAATGCCAGCATTTTAATTCATACGTGAGAGTTTATCTCATTCTTAGCATTCCCAACGGGTGGACCATGAACCAAAATTAAGTAGGCTGAAATATTTTTGGTTTCCTATTTTTTGTCAGCATTACATTGGATAAAACAACGCTACTTGCTAGCCATAACAAAAATGATGTAATGAAGTCCTGATACCGGTATTAATTATTTCTTTAAATCGTACCTATTTTTTAGTTTTGCATAATTTTGAGTTTTGTGAGCTTGAGACCCAAGTCAGTTAAAGCTTGGAGACAAAATTTGATTAAAAGTAATTTATAAAGTAGCAATTTTTAATCATTATTTACAAGACAATTCAATAAAAAATAGCTATTACAAACTAGAAAAACATAGTTTTTCAGGAAACTGTGAGGTCTACTGAGTAGGCTATTACTTAAACAGATTCTTTATATTTGTGAGAACAGCTGAAGATTTTTCGAAACTAAATTATGTAGGACTTAGCTATTCATCCAGTTATAATGTATTCCCAAGTAAATACAGGATTAAAACTAGGGTAGGCTTATAGATCAGAAGGGCTTTATACGAGGAATAAAGTTTACTAAAAGTTATTATGCTACAGATAATTATTAAATACTTACTATTTAAATTTTAAGTCACTTTTGGATTAACCGTCATATTTCAATTTATAAAATAAAAAAAATTTTCTTAGTTAGCGCCTACAAAAAATTGCATCCTGTGTTTGAACACAAATCAGGGAAAATATTTTGTTGCAAAACAAACGTCAGAGCTAGTGTAGTTCGACGCGGTCTCACATTCTTCGTGTTATCACATTTTGTAATCGTCTAAACAAAAGTTTTAACATGAAAACTCCAAGCATGTGAATTTCCACGTTTTACATTATTAATACAAACAAAACAATTTTCTTACAAGTTGTTGTTTGCTCATGATTTTCATTATTTCATAATTTATTTTTGTTGTCCGGCTTTATTTTGTCAAAGAAATATTTTCTTGTTTTTTAACATCTCTTATCTATTTCTCGGCAAAGCTTTTTATGGATTTTTAGCTGGTTTTTAGGGACAAAACATGAGAAATCCAAGATAAAAATTAAAATCGTCTTGAGTTTAGTTCATTTTTTATGCTTGCAATAAAGTCCGTAAAAAAGATTGAGTCTCCGAATCTTTGCTCTCTATTTCCGTTTAGCATTTGCGTTGCCACAAAAACAAAAGGTTAAAATGCACTGCCATAGATCATTGGGAAGTCTGAAACAAAAAATCTATCTTAACTTATAAAGCGTGTACGTCAAACAATATTGCCGTATACAATATTGCCGTATAATTAAGGTAAAATTTTATTGGATTTGTAGCCCATATTTAATGAAAAGAAAATTTTCAGAAAAGCTATTTAAATTGTAAAAGCTGTGGATTATTATTGTTATCTTTATGCGGTATCCATTGCTTTTCCTTTTCTCGATTTTAGATCGAATGCACTTTCGTGTTTCAAAAAATTTTTTGGCATTTTGAACTAATGTAAAACCACCTCCTACTGATGCTACTTTAGAGTTGGCTGAATTTTTTCTCTAAAACTTGGCTATATGGAAATCTATTTCAATCTATCGAGAAGTTTAACATATCCTTTTTTGCAACCCAGCCCTCCCACAGCAAGACGTTAGAAAATGCATCAAATAAATGAAATATATAGTTGAGATTCGAACCCCTCACCGTCGGCCAATCAATCTACCGCAGTTTCATTAAACTATATTCAATGATTTCAGAAAATCTTATTAAACTAATTTTTTTGTTTTGTGGAGGCAGCCGTATATTTACTCGATATTAAAAAAATATGTCAAAAGTTTGAATGGTTTGACTCATGCTCAGTAATCCCAAATGGAAACATGTTTACAATATGTTGTTCAGTACGAGTTTAGAAATAAAATTATTGCAGAAACAATTTGTAGTTAACGTGAGAATATGAGAATATATTACATAGAACGGAAGGCGCTTAAAATGAGAAGCACCAGATTCAGGTTTCGATCTTGTTAGATCTCGTCAGTGATGCAAATCTCACTAATCTTCTTTTGCTCGTCAAGCTCTAAGAGAGTAAGCGCGACGCCTAAGGCTTGTCCAGTTAATTAGAATAAAAAACACTTAATGATGATAATTTATCAAGTTGCAAAAAGTAATGAAATTAAGTCGTTTTAAGTGACTGCTTACCTACTCTAATATTTTTCAATAAACCAGTTATTTTTAAAATTTAAGTATTATAGTCAAAAGTTGATTTTAGCAAAAGTTAAAATTTTATTTAGTTGATCTCATATAAAAAGTTTTATTGTATGAAAAATTTAGTAATATGAGTTGTCTAGGCAGTTAGCAAAAATAATTAAAAAAATCACACAAAGTTTAAAACTTGTAATTTTAGCATTTTGATGAAAAGAAAAAACTTTTTTAATTACTATTTTTATCAAATTAAAAGTGTCTAGGTTGATTACTCAAGAAGCCAATTATTTTTTAAATAAAGTATGGTAATTAAAAAATAATTAAAAAAAATTTTTGTGTTTAATTAATAGATCAAGAGAGAAAAAGTTTTTTTGATTTAAAATGACATGGTGAAAAAATTGCCAATTTTACTAATTTTTCAATAATTCAGTTATTTTTAAAAGTTAAAAGTGTGTAGCTAACAATTTATTTCTTCAAAAGTTTTTATTTTATTATAAAAGATTAGTGTTTTAAAATATTAATAATTGTTGTAGAATTTAATTTGTTTGTGTAATCACTCATATTTTCCATGGTACGCTGTTGAGTGTAATATGGTATTGAATAATTTAAATATTTATTTTTATATTTTATATAAGTGTAGGAAACTTTTACTTTTCTTTAACTGTTTTTTCAAAATAAATTCTATGATTTTAAAAAAAATAAAAAACTAAGCTCAAAACCTACATTACAAATTTTTGTCTAAAAGTAAGTATTATTAAATTTGCTGCATTTTTGAGTTTAGGCAATTAAATTATATTTGATTAATTGGTGGATTTTGAGTACTACAGAAAGTTCTTAACAATGGTGAACACTTTCTGTGTGCCAGCTTACAATTCTGGCTATAGGTCCAACAAGAATAGAAAAAAGTTGCGTTATTTCAGTTTCCTGTAAATTCTGAGTTTCGTGACAAATGGTATAGGGGTATTCCAAGGCAAAACTGGAAAGTATCAAAGTCTCGTAAAGTTTGTGCAAAGCAATTTCATAAAAGTGATTTCAAAACTTCCTTAACTAATACTTGTAGTACTAGACGTAAATCTAGAAAGACCCTAAACTGCAGATAGTGCATCTGAAACCTAATGCTGTTCCTAAAATTTTTCGTTCTTTGCCAAAATACCTTTCATTATCTTTACCAACAATGCGTGTAACCTCTTCTGCCAGTTTCTCTTTTAGACATAAAAAAGTAACATCATTCTACAAAAGCAAAATAGTGATTTTCTCATTCGACACTCTTTTTCGGAGTTTTCATGCTTTTCAAACAAAATGAAAAATGCAGTTCTTTCCTCTGGATGTACAAGTGTTTATTCAGCTTCATTTGTCCAGTTTTATTTTGTCAAAAATGATGATAGTTATAAAGTAGCTCCAGAACTTGCAGTGTCTGTAATAATTTCAAGTGAGCTACAAATTAAAGCTTTTGTTTTTTCTAACTTGATACCAAAAGATAATAATAATAATAAAAATAATAATGTTTTTGTAGACTGCTTTATACTGTAAAAATTTTAAAATCATATGGTCTCAGAGCGAAAAGATCAATAGATGCATTTTTTTTCACGTGGCTCTCTGCAGACAGTAACTGAAGTGTCTAATTTTCTTGTAAATATTCTTAAAGATTTTGATGCTCTTCTTTTACTAGAAACAAGTATTGATAATGGAGCTGAAGAAAATGATGTGCTTTGGCTTAATGATGTATTTGCTTGTGTTTTTTTGGACAATATAATATATGCTGATACCAATACAGTATAGCATATTATGTAAGTGGCTATGTTGGCAGAAGCATATCTTGCCGCTGCAAATACTCTTTCTGCAAAGAGTTGCTCAATGCAGATGATTTTTTTTGAATTCACCATTACCTGCCAGATGAGTACAAACAGTTGTTTGAAAACGTAAATTGGGAGCCTATCGCAACCAATCCGAATTTATTTACACTGTGACAACGCTGGCAGTGTAACATTATACGGTAATTTTATCCACTGGAGAACCGACAAAAACCAAGTTTTTATCCATGAGCAACCCACGATCTGTTTTTCTCAAAGGATTAATTAACATTGTTCCAGCAACACAAAACTCTCAATCATCTATTGTTTCAACCATGTTCTGCTGCTCATTTAAATTTCAAAGAAGTGGTTAAATCTACTTTTAATTGTTTTGCAAAGAACGTACTTGAACGGATAAACGCATTCAAAGTTAAATTGCCAGAAATATCAGCAAAAAAACTGCGAAAACTTCAAAAAGCTCTCAGTTTTGATTCTTGTATAATAGTTTGATTTTTTATTTTGATAGTTATATTGATTCTTGTGGCGTTATAAACTTAATACTTTTTTTTTCTTTCTTAGTTGACTGTTTTTAGTTTTATTGCATGCCAAATTGTCAGTTAGTTTTACTGTTTTCGTATGTACAAGTTTATTTTTGATTTTCTTAAATAACTGTAGTCAATATACTGTACATTTAGTATTCAAAATCTGGTATTGCTTAATGCTTTTATCGAAAAAAAATTTCAATCTTTTTAACAAATAACCGTCAGAAATCTTTTTAATTATAACTAAAATGCGTATAAGCTTTAAACGAAAGATTTCGAAGCTTTCTATAACTTTTGACACTATTGTCATAGTAGCCCTTCTAACGTAAATAGCCAAAACGAGTTGTTAATCTCGGTGTTCTAATATCCCTACCTTGGTCTTACAACATAGTGGATTCTATGTATTCCTTGCGCGTAAAGCCAGGGAGAAGTTCTGAGCTGCTTATAGTCAAGTTGTTGTCCGGTTTTTGTGGTTTATTGGTGTTATCTTCTGCATGGAGGACTACATCTAGTCGGTTTGATTCGAAGTGCGATTTGCACCACTGAAAAGCTTTAACAAGAGCGAAACTTGAGTCTGGTATTTTGCATTTTAAGCGGCTTACTTTCTAGAAAGCGTTTCATCGTAGTAAAAAAGGTATAAGCCATTAATCTAGCTATAATATAATAATTGCCATTAAAGCCCGTTTAAACATTCGCCAATAAAATAGTTCAAAACACCTAATAATACTTAAACAAATGAAAGAAATAAAATTTTATCAATTTTTGAGCGAGAACAATAATTAGCTGACCAAAAAATGTAGTTTTTTTTACCTAAAAATACTTCTAAAGATTTGTTCCAAAATGAAAACAGAGGGCAAAAGAGGGTTAAAGTTGCGTTTAATTGCTTAATATGTGAATATAAATGCATTGTAAAACCAAAATGTGTCTCACAAATTAAAATTCTACGATAAAATTTTGTTTTTGTTTTTTTTATTTGTTTTGATTTAACTTACTTGCAGTTTTCTGCTGTCTCCGTATTGACAGTCACTAGTGATAAATACTCGTATCTGTATTAACTCGGTTGAAAACAAGAAATGAATAAATAGAATTGCCATTATATTGGCATTAGATTTAGAAAGTTACAAAATAGAATTAAAAAAAAAAATAAATGAAACCAAACAAAAGGTTTTACTAATAAATACAATCAATGGTGGCGTTCTATTCTCATAAAGTTCTTAAAGCCAAAAAATAAACCCTTTATCTGTAAGAAACTTTTCAGAATTTTTGTATGATTCTTAAAATGCTTTTTAAAAACTTGAGTTAAAATATTTCTCCAAACCAGCTCGCGCAATCATCATCATCATCACTATATGTGAGCGATTTATCTTCCTGACTCAAAGAAAAACAGCAAAGTTGTTAAATTAGAATATTTGACCACCAAATTATCTTAACTGTTTTTGGGGATGAAAATATACTGTATTCATTTGATTGTTTTAGTTTTACTGGTTCATTTAGTGATATGATAGAATTAAAGCTGTTTTCTAAGATTGCAAGCATAAGAAAGTCTGACGAAATTTTTGATGATTTAACAAAATAGATGAATTGAACCAAGATTATGTTGGTGATCTCGATTGCCATCAAAACAGAGCTAAATCACTCAGTCGAGTTGCATATTACTTTTACAAACTACTGATATAAAAACAAGTGGCAATTTCCAAAACCTAAATTTTGGTCGAAGTAAAAGCATTTTATTCTTTTACCACAATTATTGTAGTTATGTTATGTTCTATAACGAAGTTGATCGTTCCTGCACAAATTCTTTGAGCAATATTTCAAAAACAATTTCGAAATTTAATGATTTCAACATCAAAAAGACTATCTTCCAAGATTAGCAAACATTCTGTTTAAAACTTATTTCCTTCTTTACTTTCCAAAATCTTTCCTAGAATTGCAGCAAAAAGTGCTAAAATTTAGAACAAACTCATTAAATAATTCTTAAATTATATTTCAAACTGGCTGCTAAAAATTAAAAAAGAATGCTGTGAATGTGCAATGAATTAGTCGGTGTAATAGGCTCTTGGTGAGAAGTTGAGCTTTATCAAACAACCTAACGACACACGACTATCACCTCCGGGTAGTCTTGAAAGATAAACAGAGTTTTATTATAAACAAAAGATAAACAGTGTTGAAAGGTAAACAGGAAGAAAAAAATAACAAGCGCATTAATAATTTATTAATTTTTATCGAATAGTTTTGTTAAGCAACGCCTGTAGCAACTTTGATTGCTATTTTTATAAATACTTTTAGTTAAAGCAGAGTTTTAATAATTTTTTATATATTTAGAAGAGGTAATTATGATGTCATATTACAATAACAATGCAATTATAACCACGTATCAACTTCTCAAAGTCATGGTTTAATTATTGTTTAGGTTTAGTTAGTCTATATTGTAACAAACTTCTCATAAATCTTCGCCTTCAGTTTTAACTCAATCTTGCACGCTGATATGACCTGTAGTAGAGTATGCTATGATTTACATAACCCGGGAAATTGTTTATTATATCCTGAACATTGCTTGCAGCCCACATTTTTTTACTTATTAGTTTGCACCTGACTGTTTCTCTGTGTATAGTGCCACCGACGCTTTTTTGTGAGTCAGAAGCATAAATATAAAGCTAAAACTACAAAAACAAAGCAAAAAGACATTAGAAAAAAGTAGTTTAATCGCGCAGCTGAGAAACGTTTTGAAAAATTTTTGTTAAAAACGCAAAACTAACTAAGGGATAAATGTCGTAATGCTTTGATAGTTACCCCTTTTTTTAAAGCAAAAGTGTTTGGCAGAGAAATTAAAAATTAATGAAAAAAGTTTTAAACGTGCAAATGTGTGAGAAAACAAATAAAATTGGTGATAAACTTTTGGTATGTGATAAACATCTGGAATGGCAGCTGAGACAGGCGCTTTCTGTATTTTCAATCAAATCTTTTGCGGTCTAAAATTTTACTCCTTGAGTTGTTGTTGCTGCTGTTCCAGATACTTTAAAGCTGTTGCTCTGTAAATAAGAGTGGCACTTTAAAGATTTATTTTTTAGATGCAAAGATTGGATCTAAGATGATAAAATTAATGATTGTAGATGGGAATGATTAAATCCCACGTCTGTGGGTGGACCCAAATGTGACTGAGTGAGTATGCTTGAATTGGAGCTAGCTGTTTGAATTCAGGAGCATGGTTATTAAAAAGGCTCATCAAAACGAAACTTGTTTTATCATGCAATAATTATATCAAATTGTTTTTCGGATGTGCAAAGTTTTACCCTAAGCATTTGTTGCTGGATAAAATAATGTTTTGAAAACAACATTTCAATTTCTTCCTTCAACAAAACCACTGTGGTCACGCACAAAAGAAAAATCTATTTGCAATCTATAGTTGGGGCTGCATAAAAACAGTCAGCGATCTCGAAATTTCAAGCGTTTTAAAAGACCAAAAGAAAAATTACTTCCTGTTACAGAAGCGTTTTCGCACAAGCACTCTCTTTCATATGTACTGTGTCTTTTTGCCGACTTACCACCAGAATGAACTGAAACAGTGCTTCTCAACCTTTTTTTACATAGCGGAACAGAAATTTGTAAAAAAATTCTTGTGGTCCTGCGGTGCATTGTTTTCAGTGAATTTTTTAGCTTTTTAAAGATATGACTGAAATTTATGACTGCTTGCCAATCCACCGAGCAGGAAAAAATGCTGTATAGTGTCTTTCCCAGGAACATAACAACATAGGATGAGAAAGTTTTGAACCAAGAGCATGTCGATCACAGTCACAGTGCAAACTACTCGACCGCACTGCCGCTTATTCAAAAAGCATGTTGAAATCTTAGTTATGCTTAGCCTACACATTTTTGTATCTTAGCTAATCTGTTAACTTACATTTAAATCATTAATTAAGTTATCAAAAAATTTTGCAAACGTTTTGCCTATTTATCTATTTGCAAATCTATATTTGGGAGGTGCATAAAAGCAGTCAGCGGTATCGAAATTTTAAGCGTTTTACAGTAAAAGACCAAAAAAAACATTGCTTCCTGTTATATAAACATTTTTGCAGAAGTATTCTCATTCATACTGTGTCTTTTTGCTAACTTACAACAAAATGGACAAAAACAGTGCTTCTCAACCTTTTTTACATTGCGGACCAGAAAATTAAAAGAAAAATTTTTGCGATCCAGCAGTGCGTTTCTACTACCTTTAAAAAAAGACTTCACTTCAATTAAACAAGTGTTTTTCTTTCGTAATGAAGTAAACATCATAAAATCAAGATTTAGGTTTAATTAAAAAACCAAATAACATAATACAACTTGCGTTGGACTAAAAAATAAACATCTCTGATTACCCAAAGTGAGAAAGCTTTGAAACTTTGAAGATGAAATTTGTTTGACACTGTTTTTATTAATAACGTCAAGTGTAGACAAAAAAAGTGTCTCTTTTTAATATTTAAAAAAAAACAAACTTTCTTTTACAGTAAACAAACAGTGAAAGGTTTTGTTTTTCATTTGACGTTACCAGTATAATAAGGAAATTATTCAAAAGCACTATCAAAAACTATAGAATATTATTAAACAGTAAGCTTTCCGCAAAAAACATGTTTTTCTTAGAAATAACTTCGTAATTTCTAAAACAAAGTTTAAAATGTACGTAAAAATATTAAAAATAAACACAAAATAGTAAGCGTGGTTATTATATGTTATATATTTATTATGTAACAAAGACTCGCAGGAAAAGGGCGGAGGCGCTATACATAGAGTAAACAAATACCCCAAACTGCTGCCGGGGATACCAAAATATTGTATCTAGTTGAAATTTTTTAGCGAATTTTTTTAGCTTTTTAAAGATATCACTGAAATTTAGAACTGCTTGCCAAGACCACCAAGCAGGGAAAAGTTCTGTTTAGTGTCTTTTTCAAGAGCATAACAAAATAATACGAGAAAGTTTTGAACCAAGACCATGTTGATTACAGTCACAGTGCTCAAACTACTCGACCACACTGCCGCTCATTCAAAATGCATGTTGCATCTAAATAGTGGCTCCCTTTTTTCTATCTGATTATAAAACTACACGCTTCACTGACTAGTTTGCTTTGTTGGCAATTTTATTCATTCAGTTTGTAATCGTTGTCGTAGCGGATGATCGTTTCATCGCCAGCTCTGGTAAATTTGGAAGTCAATCTATAGTCTCATAAAGCAAATGATTTGTTGAAGTTAGAATCTTTTCATATTGTTTATAGTTACCGTATATTTATTCTTGTTCATTTAGAGTTTGGATTAAACGATTTAAATCGCCTTACATGATCCGGTCGTGGCCGGCAAACAATAAATATACAAGCGTAAGCACTTAGGTTTTGTCTAGTGCAGGGGTTCCCAAACTGGGGTACATTTAGGCTTCTCAAGGGGTACATTATTATGTGACAGAATGTCCTTATTTACGTTAAATTCCGTGTCCGAAAGAAATAATAGACTCAAATGTCTAGAATTTTCGAATCGGGTCAATTGTAATTACGTCAAACTGGACAATTAAGAGGGAAGACATTTTTACAGATCATCGTGATTTTGGGTTTGAATGGGAAAAATTTCTGGCTGCTGTAAAGTAAAGGTTTTTCTTTTTTTTAAAGATCACCTTGATTTTTGGCATGAATTGGGAAAATTTGTATCTGATTCAAAGTGAATACCTTTTCTTTTCAGAGATCGCCTTGATTTCGGCAGGAATTGGGGGAAAATTAGTGGCTGATTCTAACTGAAAGCCTTTTTTTAGAGAAACATCACAAAATTTTGGGGGTACATGCAAACCTGCTACAATGTCCAAAGAGTACCGATAAACTAAAAGTTTGGAAAACCCTGGTCTAGTGTATATCATCGGATTGCGGGTGCATTTGATCTAGGTCTAATACAGTAGATTACAATGGGTTGTCGTAGGTTAGATACCCACTGGTGTAGAGTCGCGCTAAGGTTTGCTGTGGCTTCAAAGAAGCATATTGAAATTTTAGTTAAGCTTACCTTTCACTTTTTTGTGTCTTAGCTAATTTGTTACCTTGTATTTAGATCATTGAATTAAGTTATCAAGCCATCTTGCAAACAGCGACAATTCTTAATCCTTTTTTTTTAGTCCTAATTTAATTATATAATTGGACAGATTTTGACTTGGTGTCTTTTTATTGTCTTGTTGGGTCAAGCTTGCAAGCCTTATGTTTGCATAACTGTTTATTATACCAACCAACTTTGTTAATTAAACCAATAATGTCTCGTTTGTATTGTTTTTAAATTAAATCAAAGTATAATGTTTGATTGAATAAAATATATTTTATCATTTGCAGCGAAGTCGAATGGTTAAGAGCGCCGTGATTGTCATCAACATAGTCTTTGTTTAAAACCTGGTCGCGCCATTCTGTTATGTCCTAAGGAAAGATACTTTGGAATACTTTTTCTGCTTGGCGGTCTCAACAATCAATTATAAATTTCAGTCATATCTATATAAACTAAACAACCAAATAGAAATTTCAACCGGAGAACAATATCTTGGTATCTCCGAAAGCAGGTCAGGATAATTGCTTGCCCTATGTATAGCCCTTCCATCGCTTTCTAGCGAGTCGGGAGGATAAATTCATAGATGAAATAAAAATGAAATAACTTCATTCATGTTGATTATGACAACTTTCTATACTTGTACTGGAATATAAATTCTCGACTTTTAATCGCGTATATATATTTTTTATAAGATCAATTTCTGCTATAAAATTTATACAAATCGATTATTTCAACAAAAACACAATTTAACTTGTCCTTGGTGCTTTTTCCAATGTTTATCAAAACTACACTTAGTCACTTGCAAGTTATGCGCTTTTGATTTATCCAACTAGGTTTACAGTTGCTTGCTCAAACAAGACGCTCTAAATCAGAGGCGTGCAACATACGGTCCACGGCACTTCTTTCTATGGCCCACTTCTAGCGAAGTAAACACGAGTTAAGCAAAAAGCTTAAAAAAAAGAATTTTTTTGTGGTAAAATAAGAAAAAGTTTGAAATTCAAATAGGCAAACCATATTTAATTACTTTTTTTAACATGCTTAACGGTTTTTTATTTTTATTGCTTTTTTGCTATTTCACACTAATTAAATTCGACTACGAACCGTAGCAATTTGTTTTTGTTGCATCATAGTGTTTATTGAACTGCTAGTTAAAACAAATGTTCATCCGAGAAATCAACCTAAAAGTCTAAAAATGTCTTTAAGTAAGAGAAGGAAGGTTGATTGTGGAAGAAGACTGTTCAGCAATGAGTGATGCAAAAAGTATTTTGTTATTTAACATAATGAAAATGTAATTTGTTTAATTTGCCAAAATACTACAGTAGTAACAAAAGAGTAAATTAAGCGTTAACTATTGCACCAATCATCATACCAAGTTTGATGGCATTGATGGTCAATTATGGTCTTACGAAATAGAGCAGTTTAAAAAGTGTTTGGGCATGCGAGAGGTATTCCATGCATATAAAAATTGCATTGGGCTTAGACGACAACACTAGTTTGTAACTGCATTAAGAGTAAGCAGCTTTTGTTAATTTAACTTTTAAATATTAACCATTTATCTGTCTGTGCCAATATTTTTTGTAGCAATAAGTAAAATAATTACAATTCTTCTTTTAAATTAAATAGTTGCGCTTGGTTTGTTTTTAGTGATTGTGTGTATTCTTATAAGTTTCGGTATCTCCAATATTATTGCAGTCCAGGTGCATGAAATAAAACCAGTTATCAAACCCAGCCATCGAAGGCACATTTCTGTGTCTCTTGATGTCGGTCCCAAGACCGGATAAATGGGGAGGGTTGCGGCAGGAAGGGAATCCGGCGTAAAATTTTTTTTGCCAAAACAGACAAATGTGTAATCATTATTAATCCATACCGGATCGTTCGAGGCCCGGGTTACCAACAACCACCTCAGGTTTCGCACAGCAGGGCACCTGTGGAAATTATGCTACTGCTAAACATAGTGAAAATAAGAGCGAAAAAAGAGGAGAAAAGCGAGTGAAGAAGCAGCGAGAAGCGTGAAAAGGAAGACGCTCACTCATAAGAGTGGGTACTTTAAATATTGGAACGATGACTGGAAGGGGGAGAGAGCTGGCAGATATGATGGAACGAAGGAATGTAGACATATTGTGTCTACAGGAAACAAAGTGGAAAGGTAATAAAGCAAGGAACATTGGCGGTGGATGCAAAATATTTTACAACGGAGCTGATGGAAGAAAAAATGGGATAGGGATAGTGTTGAGGGAGGAGCTGGCTGAAAGTGTCCTGAAAGTGAAGAGGGTGTCAGACAGACTAATGGCCATGAAGCTAGAGGTAAAAGGCTTCATTCTAAATATAGTCAGCGCGTATACTCCACAGGTTAACAACAGCATGGAAGAGAAAAATCATTTTTTGGGAAGACCTGAATGAGTTGATAGAAAGTATAGCAAAAAAAGAGAGGATAGTTCTTGATGCAGATCTTAATGGATATGTGGGCGAAGGAAACATAGGGGATGAGAAAATAATGGGGAGGTACGGTGTTGGAACAAGAAATAAGGAAGGATCAATGGTTGTGGATTTTGGAAAAAGGATGGATTTGGCGATTGTCAATACTTATTTTAAGAAGAAAGATGAACACAGGGTGAAATATAAAAAGTACCCAAGTAGATTACGTGATGTGCAGAAGGAGGAACTTGAAGGAAATGTGTGATTGTAAGGTAATATTGAATGAGTGTGTTGCAAAGTAGCACCGTATGGTGTTATGCAAAATGGTTCTTATGGTGAAAAAGAAAAGCAGAGAAAGTAAAAGCCAAGGATACGATGGTAGAAACTGAAGGAGACAAGCTATCAAGAAGCGTTTAGACAAGAGGTGACCAAGATTCTGAGAGGCAAGAATAGATTACCAAATGAGTGGGACAAAACAGCAGAAATGCTAAGAAAAACAGCTGAAACTGTACTGGGAGTAACATTTGGGAAACGAAAAGGAGACAGGGAGACATGGTGGTGGAATGAGGAAGTTCAGAAGAGCATAAAAGAAAAGAAAGAGGCAAAGAAAACATGTGACAAAATAAGAAATAAAAATACTAAAAAGATATGCAAAGAAAAAAAGAGTAAGGCAAAGAAGGCAGTTGCAATGGCAAAAGGACGTGCCTATGACAATTTGTATGCTAGATTGAAAACAAAAGAAGGTGAAAAGGGGTTGTACAAATTGGCTAGGCGGAGAGACAGAGCAGGGAAAGATGTACAGCACGTGAGGGTTATAAAGGATGAAAATGGTAATGTGATCGTAAATTCGGAAGCAGTGTTAAAGAGATAGAAGGAGTACTTTGAGAAACTGATGAATGAGGAAAATAACAGAGACCCTAGAGGACAGAGGAAGCAGAAGTGGTTAATGAAGAGGTAAATTGTATCAGTAGAGAAGAAGTAAAAAATGCACTAAGGATAAAAAAAGGCAAAGCAGTTGGGCCAGATACGTTGCCAGTAGAAGTTTGGAAGTGCATGGGAGAGATGGGAATAGAGTTTTTGGACTGCTCAACAGACTATTAATGGGTGAACGGATGCCAAAAGAATGGAGAAGGAGTGTGCTTATCCCAATCTATAAAAACAAAGGGGACGCACAGTGCTGTGGAAACTACAGAGGAATAAAGCTAATGAGCCACACAATGAAGGTATTGGAAAGAATTATTGAAGCCAGATTAAGAGATAGAATGGAGATCAGCAAACAGCAATATAGATTTATTCCAGGAAAGGGAACCACCGACGCCATGTTTGCTCTAAGAATGTTAATGGAAAAGTACAGGGAAGGTCAAAGAGAGCTACATTGTGTATTCGTGGACCTAGAGAAGGCTTACGACAGGGTTCCACGGGAAGAGCTGTGGTGCTGCATGAGAAAATCCGGAATAGTAGAAAAGTATGTACAACTAGTACAGGATATGTATGAGGGAAGCGAAACAGTGGTGAGGTGTGCAGTAGGAACTACAGAAAGTTTCAAGGTCAAGGTTGGACTGCACCAGGATCAACGTTAAGTCCATTCCTGTTTGCAGTGATAATGGACAGGCTAACGGAAGAAGTAAGGAGAGAACCACCTGAAGGATACTGTTTGCTGATGATATTGTGATTTGTGAAGAGACCAGGGAAGAAGTGGAGCGGAAATTAGAATCCTGGAGGTATGCAATGGAAAGAAGAGGGATGAAAGTAAGTAGGACAAAGACCGAATATCTTTGCATAAATGGAGGAAATGATGACGAAACAGTAAAGATGGAAGATACAAAAGTGCCAAGAGTAAAGGAATTTAAGTATTTGGGGTCAACAGTGCAAGAAAGTGGTGGTTGTGAGAAGGAGGTAAAGAAGAGAGTATAGGCACGATGAAACGGATGGAGAAGAGTATCGGGAGTAATCTGCGACAGGAGCTTACCAGCTAGAGTAAAAGGAAAAGTGTACAGTTCAATGGTAAGACCAGCAATGGTGTATGGACTTGAGACAGTGGCAGTCACAAAAAAACAAGTGGAAGAGATGGAAGTCGCAGAGATGAAAATGCTGAGGTTTGCTATGGGAGTGACGAGAAAAGACAAGATTAGAAACGAGCACATCAGAAGTACCGTTAAGGTACAACGGTTAGGAATAAAGATGAGGGAGGGCAGGCTGAGGTGGTATGGACATGTCATGAGGAGAGACCAAGAGTATGTAGGAAGAAAAATGATGGAAATGGAGTTACCGGGAAAGAGGAAAAGAGGGAGACCAAAGAAAGATTTTTAGATGTAGTGAAGGAAGATATGGGGGAAGTTGGTGCGAAGGAGACGGATGTTGAAGACAAAAAGATGTGGAGAATGATGATACGTTGTGGCCACCCCTGACTAAAGGGAAAGGCCGAAAGGAGAAGAAGAAGTTGCATAAAATAAAAAAATTTCAATTAAATTTTGTTAATATGTTCTGACACTTTTATCCAATCAATTACTTGGGAAAAATAAAGCTTATTATAAATATTTACTCATTGCTTTTTGATAATGTACGAGTATAGCTTCTTGTAGCCTTTATTTTGTAGAGTTGCTTGTTAAAATTAAGCAAAAAAAAGATTTAATAGTGTAACAATTGTCTTTGGTATCATACTTTTCTGTTTTTGAATAACTTGGTTTTTGCATTAAGTACCTTTTCTCGTCTCTCGCTTCGCCTTTTCTCGCGTCTTCGCATTACATATATATAATATATAGATTTTATTTTTATTTTTTTTATTTATTTTATCTCTATATTTATCCTCCTGACTCGCAGGAAAGCGACGGAGGCGCTAATACATAGGGTAGGCAATTACCCCGACCTGCTTCCGGAGATACCAAGATGCTGCTGTCCGATTGTAATTTAATAGAGATATGACTGTAATGTAGAACTGCTTGCCAGGACCACCAAGCAGGGGAAAGTGCCGTAAAGTGTCTTTCCCAAGGACACAACAGAATGGCATGAGTAGGTTTTAAACCGAGACCGTGTTGGTCACGAGCCCGGCGCTCTAACCACTTGACCACGCTGCCGACAAGTCACATGACACAAATTAGCTGGAACAGTCTCGAAAGCGCTTCGGTCCCGCGTGTTAAAATTAGAACGTATTTTTATGGTACACAAAAACATTCCAGATCATATCCTTAACTCGGTCACGCGATACAGACAAAGCGCATTACGTCATCACCATCTGGCAAAAGAAAAAAGAAATAGAACAATTGCAATCGAACAATTGCAATAGAAGATAATTAAATAAATCAGGCGATTATCCCTTGCCCAAGCGATTTCTATGTTATAGCAAAACTTTGGATTATTTTAAGGCGGAAAATAAGCTATATCGCCATGATAAAAATTATTAGGAATGAAGTGTGACAACTGCTCAGATTTGAACTTTTTTGAGCGTGGTGAGGTGGGATGGCACCACTTTATTAGTGCCCTCTTTGACTCTGGTTCGAAGTGGTGAACCCAAGTCTCATCTCCGGTCACTATTCGCTGCTAAAAGTTTTTGTCACTATGGCAATATTACACAAGTTCAGAACAAGTTTCTAAGCGGGATTGTTTATGAGCCTCTGTCAGCTGCTTTGGGACCCACCTTGCACACACTTTCGAATACCTCAGAGTATTCATGATCTTGACAGCACTCCCTGTACTTACTCCTAATGACTCAGCAAGCTCATTAATAGTGATGCATCAGTTTTTCCTAATCAATGCATCTGCCTGATCAATGTTAGCAGAACTGTGAGCAGAAGATGGCCTACCACTTTTGGGCTTATCACAAATATTGCTTTCAGCAGGTTCTTCCTGTCCATCATTGATTCGCTTTACCCACCTTGTCACTGTGCTTTGGTTTATCGCACACTCACCATACACTTGCTTTAGCCTTCTGCTTATGTTCTGAGCTGTTTCTGCCTCTAGCAGCAGAATTTTAATAACAACTCTTTGCTTCTTCTGAGATTGCTTTGGGCAATCATGCCAGTTTTACCTTCTAACAAAGAAGAAATAGAGAGATTGCTTAAAATTTGAATTGCAGATTGCAGCAAGCAATTGAATTAGCTGCATTACTTTCTGAACGCCCCTCGTAGAATCTATATAAATCTTGTTTTGTTTAACAAGCCTGTATATAATTACGTAAGCTTGTGATGGTGATAGTAGTTTTGTTTTTAATAGCTTTAATTATCAAATATATATTTCAAAAGTTTTCAGTGCATGTGCATACTGATAGTGCGCATGGTTGTTGTGGAATGCAATCAAGATAAAAAAAATTTTGTAAAATAGTGCTTAATTTAAATTAAAAGCACAACCCTCATTGAGGCACTGGTTCTGACTACTGACTGTCTACTACTGACTTACTAACTATAATAAATAAATCTAATCTAACTAACTTCTACCAAAAGATTATTTTCCGCTTTAAAGCGAATGCACAGGCAACTTGCATTCAAGGTATCAAGGTCTAGAACAAGATTTCAAAACAAAAGGTCCACAAAATTTTCGATAGAAATGCTTTCTAGCCTCCACTTTATCTAAAAACATTTTTAAGATCGTAAGAAGTTGCTAATGATAAGCGTGTCACCCAAGAAAGTCTTAATTCGTTGTTGAAGCATTAAAATTTTTCTCAAAGTCAAGTGAAGACTTAAAAAAATCAATAATTGAATTTTAAGTAAGATTATTCGTTTAATGTAAAGCAGAAACTTTTTTTATAGTCTTCGCTTGACTTGAAAAAAAATTTCGACTTAAATCTGTAAAATTTTTGTTACATTTAATTGATAATAATAGTTAATATTCGATGTAAAAATATTTGTTGTAGCCTATTTGGCTTACTGTTAGCAACTAAGGTTTGACTAACAAACTTGTCTTCTAACATGTTGATTGACATCTTGCTACGGCTATATATCTTGTTACAGCTGCAACATCGTATATGTTATAAAACTTTGTTGTTATTTCAGTTTCAATTTACAACGATTACATATTTGAGTTTAAGCTCAGGTCTTAAAAAAAACATTCACCATCGATACTGCTGGTGAGACAAAAGCGAATAAGCTCTACAATACAAATGATACTAATTTTGCTTTTACGATCAGCAACAATTTATTTGAAAAAATCAGAGAAAGACAAAAAAATAGACTCTGGAAAATAATGGTGGCATGCTAAGCACCAAATACACTGCGCAACGAGCGAATAAGCTCGGGACAATATTTTATATTCAATCAATATAAAATTTGCACTGCGCTTTATAAAACTAACAAGATTGCATAGACTGAGAATGCTTTGCAGAAGATGAGTTTTTGCTCTGTTTATTGATGAAAAAAAAGAAAAGAATTGGACGACGGATTGAGTCTTGGGGTACATCAGCTTGAAGCAAGACTATAATATACAGTAATTAGATAATCATTTTCTAAAATGAATATGGCTTAGTATTTACTGATAATATTCTAGTTATAAATAATACAGTTTTAAGTTTTTGCTTTATAACCTATAAACAAAATGAAACACATAAAACATATTGAACACAACCTTAACTCAAACTTAAATTACACAGCTAAATTACAGCAAAAAAATTTTCTCAAACCTAGCGTTATTTGAACTAAACTGAAAAGCACGTTGTAAATCTTAAACGAAAGACAAAAAAAACATTGATAAAAGCAGTTTTGTTGGTTGGGTTTAATTGATCACATTTTAAACAATAAATGAAACGAAAAATTATAATAAAAATAAAATATTTTAGCACTTCCCATAAAATGACGAAGTGATAATACTTGGATGTTTTCTGTGAGTGAACAACTTTTGGCGTTGTCTTGCAAGTCAAGAAATTCAAGAACTGATATGTATGGAAATGATATTTTATCCGTTATTGATTTGTCGTTTTTAGGCTAAAAATTCTTCTTTACCGCAATAGTAATCAAGATTCTAACAAATCCATTTTTTGAGAGTTTATTCAAAACTTTTACGCAAATTTTTAATTTATTTTAAATAAATTTTTTTAGTTTAAAAAAACAAACATTCGAAATGTATTTTTTCCTCTTTTATGTCGGTTCTATGTTTTTGATTAAAATAGTAAAATGTTTCAGTTAGTTTATAAGAATAATCACTCACTTTTATGATTGACTACCCAACTTTATATTAAGACAATTGTTAAGATAATTTAAAAACTTTTTCCTTTACTGAAATCAACTCCAACTGTTCCTCACCTCTACTATTTTTTTTTCAAGAAACTGTGTGCCTATAACACAGCTTATTTTTGAAAAAAATCAGAGTTTGAAAATATCACCAATAACATTGTTTTCTTTTTTAAATTTGTGGAATTTTTTCCACCTCTACATTTGATCTACTGAGATTCTGTACATAAAGCAAGCAATTGCTCGGATCTGCTTTCGGAGATGCCAAGATATTATTACCCATATAAAACGTTTTATTTGTTTTTTAATTTTTTATAGGTACTATTGAAATTTAGAACTGCTTGCGAAAACCGCCAAGCAGACGAAAATGCCGTAAAGTGTTTTTCCCAAAACCCGACAGAATCAGGCGAAGAGGTTTTGATAGTTTCGATAATTTTGATAGCATCAAAATTTTTGAAAAATAATTGAGGCTACTAATATCATTATTGATTAAACTTGGAATTCTGGTGTAGAATTAAATTTTGGCAATAATTATCAACTTTTAGTTTAATAACAAAAATGATTACAAAAATGGATTCATGCTTTCATGTAAGACTAAAATAATCTTTGCTTCATTAGGTACGGAAATGTGGGTTGCAGGAGATGCTCAAGTAATTTTAAACAGAAGCCTACATTACTTTGAGTATTTATTCTACAGTATTGTTTGTTTATGTTTAACGAGGATCATTTCAAACATGTAAAAACCTTTATAAATAAAGTCTTGTCATACTTATTTTTTGTAATATTAAAAAAAGTAGTTTGGCAAATCATTCATTATCAGTTTTAAACAAACAATGATTTATCAAAAGTATTACAAAAGTCATAAGAAGGTTTATTGATTGAGTGTTTCAATGAAAAAATTTTGCAAAAAAGTATTTTAAAAATAATGTAGCGATTGTTTTAAGACTTAAACTAATCAGTAAACGAGAAAAACTGAAGTAAAAAAGCAAAATTACTATAATTTTTTTTAACTAGATTTACTAATTGATCGAAGTAAAATTGTTTAAAAATTAAACATTATTAAGAAATTAGTAATTAAAAGTTTATAGAATGTCAAATGTTTTTGCAATGCCTATTTTTAGACATTTACATTAAGCAATAAATCTTAGTATGTTTACAGATAAAGCATCTACAAATCTTCAGAATAAGTGTTGAATCTTTAAGTTCAAGTTAAACTTTATTTCTTTGGTGGAATAAGTTTGAATTAATTCAATTTCAGTTTGGGAAAATTGTAAAAATCTTTTATCAGTTTCAAACAAAACACAACATAGTTATGTATTGTTTTTGAATTTGGCGCTGAGATCTAGGCTCAATTCCAAGACGATTTAAGTTTGACCAGGCATTGCCCATAATCTGCCAATGTACCGATGTTTCCATTTTACTTACTGCATTATTACATGTATTAACACATTCAAATAATTGTACCATTCGGCATGGTAGCCGTAAAAAATAACGAAACTTTTAATTTAATTTAATCTTGATTTTAAAAAGTTCTAAATGTATGAAAAGGTAGTAAAAAGTTTTTATATTTTAAACTGTTTGGTTTGATTTTGTTGCTATGATTTATAATAAAGACCAGCCTAGTTAATTGAAATAATAAACTTTTAATTGTGCAATATGATTATTAGATACATAGAAGAAATTTGCTTTGATTCAAGTTTAAAAAATTTCTAGTTTGTAGATTAATTATGATTGTTCATTTATTTTCGAATATTTTAATATTATTATTTGTTTTCATCTGTCATATACTTTGTCGAGCTCAATCATGTCAGTGGCAGTCTCATAGAACGGTTAATGAAGGTCGATACCAGGCAGAAGCACTTACATTTCGGGTTCAACGTTCAATCGAAATATGCGTCAGAAATAAAACCATTTATCAAATCCGAACATCTCGTAAACTTATTCATATAATTTCATCTGATTGGCTTTGTCAGTCAACCAATAATTTTGGATTTTGTTCTGGAAATTGTTCTTTTAAAAGAGTTAATGTTTCAATTATTTGTGTTTCTACGGTTTCAGCAACTACAAATGTTTCTTTCTACTACAACAACAAGAACTGTGATAAAGCTTACTGGTCAAGCTGGAATCGGGTGACAAGCTGTTCAAATTCAAGATCACGTGTGTTTACAAGAATTGCTAACGATTGTGATCAGATACCGTTTCCTAGCAACTATCATGTAAATGGTTTTTTAAAGAAAAAGGAAGAACCATGTCAACCATTGTGGAGTGAGTGGGTGACAATATTTTGCAACTCAACTAATAATAAAATAAAGGAACAAGTTAGAATGAGGAAATGTTTATATGGTGATGGAAGTAAAACAAACAATACTCGATTGTGTTCAAATGAATCAGCAATTATTACCGAACAAAACTGCTTGCCGGCACGGACCCAAAAAACACCATATAAAATTATTCAGAAAATCACTAAGCGTTCGCCAGATACTTCATCTAGCTTTGCTATGTCTAAAAACAAAACTAATTACTTTTCAACTCATTTATATACGATTGTAATTTTAATATTTCTTTTTATTATTTTCTTTTTTGTCGTAGTTTGCCCAAACAAAGATCTTACTGATGATAATACTGATGAACAGCCTTGTTGCAGTCTAATCTTTTCCACTCTTCTATTTAAATTAATAACCGCAATTTTGAAAACGTAATATTAGTCATCGAATTCTCACTGGTAATAATCAAACTACATACATTTACTCTTTAAAACAGTCAGGCAATTATCTTAATAAAACAAATTGAACGAAGATGGCTTGCAAAATAAAAAGTAATTTGACTTAATACATCTTACTGACAAGCGATGGAAAAATAAAAAAGAACACGTCGTGTAATTCGAAAAAATGTTTAAAAAAGTTTTATCAAAGCAAACTTACTCATATAAAAGTAAAAAGTTATCTTACACTAACATGTGTAATTGTACATCAAAAGTTAGGTATTAAAGCAAAGACCGCAGTCTTGAGCAGTGTTTACGTATACATTCAAACCAGTGTATCCTCTATGAAAGCTGAAAACTGTTCAAAGAGTTTTATAGCAAGTATGAATAATTAGAAGCTACGTCAGCAATTAAAGGCATATTTGTAGTGTTCACCCAGTGATGACTTCAATAGGGTGCGAACGGAGAGGCGGACCAGGCGCCCCTAAATTACATCAAAAAGTGGCCCCCCCTACACAAGAAATTGCTCTATCTCTTCATAGTAGCACCAGGACGTTAATGGCATGTCAAAAAAATGTTTGAAAAATAAAATGGCTTCCACTGCTCCTTAGGTTGTTGTCATTTGTACTTGTGAACATGTGGAAGTACAAATTTTTATTTTTATTGTTTTTTATTCATCGCTTTGCTTCGCATTCAGTTAATAATGGTCCCCCTAAATTGAAGACCTTTTTTTTTTAGATCCCTTTGCTTTCATATACTGGAAATGGCTTTAGCTATCTTTTTTAGTACGCTAATTAGTGCCCCCCTTAGGTTTCTTGCACTAGGCTCCCCTTTTTCTAAGACCATTGCTGTCTTCACTCATGTTTTTGGTGCACATACGTTGCCTTCAGATGTACAGAATGACCAATTAATACAGAGGCATATTTGTTGCCATTATGCAATAGTACACATTTTAAAATAGCTTTTGAACTGTTTATGAATAGCCACCATTCGTTTGGATCATACGCACAACCCATTGGATGTAAGAGGGTACCTATATCATAACAGTCGTTGGTCGTTTGTCAGGAGTGTGGTCGAGTGGTTAAAGCACCGGACTGATGATCAGCATGGTTTCGGTTCAAAACCCACTTGTGCCATTCTGTTGTGTCCTTGGGAAAGACACTTTACGGCACTTTCCCCTGCTTGGTGGTCTTGATAAGCAGTTCTAAATTGCAGTCATACCTCTACTAAATTAATAGCGGACAGCAATATCTTGGCATCTCCGGAAGCAGGTCGGGGTAATTGCTTACCCTATGTATAGCGCCTCCGTCGCTTTCCTGCGAGTCAGGAGGATAAATATAGAGATAAAAATCAAAAAAAAAAAAAAAAAAAAAAAAAAAACACAAATGTGTTGTCCATGCTGAAGTACGGAACCAAACCTTCCTCTCTTTCATCTGTAAAATAAAAATGTGGTTCCAGGAGCTAGTAGATTGTTGTGACGTAGCCTGGATACTAAAAGCTCTGTAGCATCTTTTGGCAAATTCAAATCAGGTACTAAGTTATTTAAAAAAACTCTGCTTGATTAGTACAGGCAGCTTCTCTGGATCTGAACATGGGTATTACTCATCATTTTCAATGAAACTGTCCTCTGTTGTACAGATATCTGTCTCACTAATTGTTTGAGTAAAAGAGTTAAATGTAGGTACAGCGATGCTGTCAGAATGAGGTACGGATCTCATGGCTGATGGAATGTTAGGACAGTTGATTTTGAATTTATTTTCGGAACTTAATCCAGCTATATTTACAATGCAGAAATTACAGTCATCTACGTGGTTTGCTGGCTCTCTCCATATCATTAAAATGCCAAAGCTCAAAATCTTTTGCTTTCCCTTGGTCCATTGTCTTAGATTTTTGACACATGCCCTACATATCTTCTAAGGTGCTCAGGATTTGTCCTGATTACCTAGTTTGATGCCAAAATATGCTAAATAAGCTTTTTTCACAAAATCTGTGATGTTTTGCCTTTGCTTTGGAACAGTAAAACATCCACAAATATAGCAGAAAATATCCGGGTGTAGCTTACACCTTATTCGTCCAACAGAAATAATAGCCATTGGCAACAAGTTATCTAAATAACTAAAAAGATTAATAACACAGATTTGCAGAATACTTTATAAAAAAGTCTAAAAATATGGAATAGCTTAACAGATTTGCCTATATATACTTATGTAGTTTAACATAATTAGGGCATGCTGCCAGCTTTTAAAAAACATAATATTAGCTAGTACTACTTTGAACTAAAACAACCAGCAGAAGACATTGATCACTCAAGGCAAGGTGCTTTGAAGCTTCATGTAACCAGTCAAGCTACAAAGTGAGAAGGTGATCTCTTGGCGCTCCATTGAGTAAACAATAAAAGGTAAAGGCAAAATATTGATTGGTTATGAAGAATTAGAAGGCCTTCAATACAATGTGCAATGTAATTGTAGGCTGATACAACAACTAAGGTAGGCTATTTATAGCTATGCAATGTATAAAATTAGCTGATGGAATGTAGCTGAACGCAAGATGATGGACAAAAACTGATAACATTTTTGGAATCCGCGCACAGGAATTATCTAAAAACATTTCTTACTTTCGATTCAGCAAAATTGATGCAGAGTGGTGTAATTAAAAGGACTCATTTTTTGAATTTAACCCTATTCTTCTCAACCTTTTTTGAGCTATTGACTCCTCAACAGCGGGCTTCAGAAGCCCACCAAATCAACAATTTATAACTCCAAAACTACTTAAGCTATCTTTATGAAATTATTTAACTTTTAATTTATTGTTGTCCTGTTCCCACTTCTTTATTCCTGCACCTCCCTGATCTCCTCTATGGACATTTCCTCGCTGTTTGTTCACGCCTCGCTACTTCCTTCTCTTACAATGTTCTTTCTCTCCCACTACCTACCGTGCCTCTGTAATTTGATCCCCAGTCAGTTCTTGCAACGTCAGATACGTACGTGAAAATGTTAGCTTGCTTACAAAATTTTAAATTTTAAATTTTAAAATTTTGAGTCTTAAAACTTTAAATTTCTTAGCTTGTTTACTCGAAAATTTTTAAATTTTATTTTATTTGTTAAATTCTAAATTTTAAATTTTATTTTATTCGTTATTTTATATTTACTTTATTCGTAATAATTGCTTTTGGCTCTTAACTAATTGGCTTTTTCATGCGTTTTTTTCGTGCGTTTTACCATTTTAACTTTTCGTCTGTGTTTAGAATCACCTCCTGATGAGCCAAAAACGCGAAACAGACTGTTGAGGTTTCAATAAAAATTATTTACGTGGCTTCTGTAATTTAACTTAACTTTTAATTTAAAGTAACACAGTAAAGACAGTAAACACAGTAAATACAGTAAATTATTTGACTTTATTTAACTTTTGCTAACACAGTAAGGTCATTTATAAAGTAAAGATCATTTATTTAACTTTTGCTTGAGCAAAAAAGTTTTTGAAAATTTATTTGATAAAGTATCCAAAATTGCAATTTAGCAGAGTCACTTCAATTTTTATGTTTAGACACTCATTTAACTAGCGTGAAATGCAATTGTAACGCATTCGATGTTGTAACAGTCGTAAACTTAAATAAAAATTGGACATAAAGAGTGACGTCAACGCGCACAATAATTACAAACAATGAAGAAGCTAAGGAAGCTTGCTTCATTGTTTGAATGATCGAATTATGAAAAATATTTTAGATCAGTTTCATTTACTTGCTCACATGTTTTGTCCACATGTTTTTGTGGTTACTAATAGTTAATGTTGCTTTTTTTTAAAAAAGGATAAAAAAACGAAAATAAATTTTTTTTTACGCAAAATTAGCTATGTTTTGATACTTAGCAGTATTAAAATATCGACTTACAGATATTATAAAACCAACAAAACTTTGTCTTTTATTTATCACTGTTTACATGCACACCGTATTTCACCGCCGCAAAAAGAGTTTTTTAACTATTGAAATGAAACTATGCCATTGCATTACTTTACAAAAAAAGACTGAGAAAACAATATTACTTTATATAATTGTTACTTTTTAGTCGTGGAACATATCTTGGCATCGATCAAAGCATGAAGCGCAAATTTGTAAGCAATGCCGCAAACACATGGAAGAGCCACAAGTTTGACACAGATTTTGTGATTTATTTATGTTTTTTTGCATTTTCTGGCCTGGTCCAATTTCATTATTATAGCAGAGACAAAAACGTTTCCTAAAATTAGACTTTGAAGCATAATTTTGAGGTGTAAATGTTACAACACTAGAGTCACTCGCACGGAAATGACTTTCGCCCAAAATCAATTTAATTTTTTGTTGAAAATCAAACTGTAACCCAGTCAAAAGCCTTCGTTCAACGTGCGGTTGAAATATTGCTGGCGAGAGGTTGCAAGTCTCGTTTTGATGAGAACAGATAAAGATCGTATATGTTCGTTTCTTATTACATTTTATTGTTCTATTAGAAAAAGCAGTTTATGTCACTTTTCCAACTAGAAAGTCTTTATCAGCAATTCTAAATTACAGTTTATAAAAACTAGAGTGCTCAATAAAAAATTTCTTAAACAGCAATGTTCTAACATTAGTGAAGATGCGAGATTCACATTTCTTTATTTTGTCACTAAACATTTCCAAATACTGTATTCGCATAACAAATAATTGAGATTAAATGTAGGACACCATGACTGGGAAATAACCATAATGTGTCTTAGTCATACAATTACTTTTATTGTGTCATTCAAAATGACAAAAATATTATAATAAAACAATCGTTTGAAAAACAAGCACCGAAAAGGAAAAAAAGTAATTAACAAGTGAAAACCTAAAAGCAAAACTAGAAAATAAGCAAATCTTGTTGACAAACGTAGATAGATATATTTTTTTATTTTTAATATGAAAAATATTGCATGAAATGCAGGATAAAATAACACATTTTGGCTCCAATATATTTAATTAAAAAGTGCGTTTTTTTGTTTCACACTGTGAAAGATTAGATTAATCATCTTTAGAAAACATTGATCACTACAAGGCCTCTCCAAGATAGCTTTGAGAAAGAGATGTTAAGATGTAAAGGTCCTTTTTCATCATTACGTAAAACAGGGCAATTCTATCCTGTCGTGGTTAATAGCGTTGTGTTCAAGTTTAATTGGTGCAGTTCAAATTCAGAAAGTTAACCACTACTTGATTCTATTTACAGCACATTTATTCACTTATTCAAATAGAATTAAAAACAAAATAAAAATTAAAACAAATAATTACAATAATAGAAACAATTTAGTATAGCATTACCATGACAGAAATTACTCATCTAACCGATATCTGCCGGAGAGTAACTCAATATATTTCAATTTGTGACTAAGCCACGTCGCTGTATACAAGTGGGCGTATTACCACGTGATCATACGATATGGAACGGCAGGATGTGAATTTCGAAATTGCATAAAATAGAGCATGTGAAAGTTAAATCCAACGTTTTGAACTAAATTCTATAACTCCGATAATAATTAAAGTTGTATTTCGTGTGAAAATATTTGGGCTGTCCAATTAATCGCTACAATCCCGAAATTGTTGTAGCATGTAAAAGTATCCACTTCAAGTAAAACACATAAATAGAACTGGCCCCCGTGCTTCATTTTTTTACAGCAAATTGCTATTGTATTGCCTGAATTAAATGCTGTTGGCAATGTACCAAGCCACAACCGTTTATTTTTTATCCAAAACTGTCGGACCTCGTGCTCCTTGTGATGTCCACAGCATGTGACACTCCGATACAACGTTATCTCTGGTTTGTGCAAGGCGCCGCATTTGCAATGAGAGAAAGGAACGAGACTCCATTTTTCTATGCACAAATGAAAATGCACAACTACAGTCCACAGGCGGAATGGACCAACTGGATGCAACCAACTGGGCGCAACCAGACGAGTTAAGGACAACTAGAGGTAGTTGACTGGTTAGTTAAGCTGCCCCCAATCGGCTGCGTCTAGTTGTCTTTAACCCGTATGAAAGCGTTTAAGCATAACTCAAACTGTTCCGGACACGCTATTTCGAACGGGTAAGGCAAAGCGCTAGTAATGAAAGCACGAGGCCGGATGTACTCTCATAGTACTCTGTGCTCGATCTATGGTTTATGTGATGGGCTGATCTGATGCGCTTAATTCAGCAAAATTGTTCATGCTTTTACGCAGCAGACACGAGCAAGTGTTTAGACTTTTGTGTTTATCAACTGGCATTTGATAACAGATAAATAAACTATAGTCAGGATCTAGAGCAGTGCTCTGCAACTCATATGCTGCGGAAAAACGAGGAACAATCTTCAAAATAGAGATAAAGTTATGTTTCTCTGAAGTACCAAAATAAAACTTAAAAAATTCATTAAACAATACATCTCATTGTGTACTGTCAAGATCTTTTTTTGGTCTTTACTAAATTTCAAATTCTTTTTTTCATATGAAGCTTTATTTAGTGATCATAAAACTCTCTGCTAACAAATTGATAAGTTTTTTTGATTAATTTTCAACCAGGCTCGATTGTGCACGATATGCGCAAATTGGTAAATTCAAACAAAAAAAGTCATCACTTTATTTTTTGAGTTTAGATTGAGTTTTTAAGTTTTTTAAGACAGTCAAATGAAACTTCCGGTAAGATAAAACATTTAAAATTTAGCTCTTTACTTGGTCCAGGTGTTCTGCTATTTTTGAAATCTTTTAAAGTGTGTCGCATGTTGGAAAAAGTAACGGAGTATCGATTTAGAGTACCACCTTTAGCCAAAACAAGTGTCGCTACAAGTTGTCAGAGCTCAGATGGCTGGATGTTTGAAAAATCTGTTAAGTGGTCTGTTGGAGAGGGACGGAGGCATCCAGCGACTACACTAAAGCGTTATTCAAAACACCAAATACAAACCAAGTACTAAGAGAACAAACAAGACTCCAATATTTGGCTGTTGAATAGACTAAAAATAAGAGAGGTGTATCTGAAGTTTTGGTACCAGCACCCGCTCTGAGGCCCCACGTTACCTCAGCAGTGGGACAGGCAAAGTTTTTTGCTCAATGCCAAACGATGGCGACAAAACTTTGTGCAGTTATTTATTTAAAAATGATGTTTTGTCTGTCTGTTTGTCTAGTTGTCAGTGATTTGTCTCGTTTTATTTCAAGATAAATCGGAACTAAACACAATGGTTAATGTTGATTAATGTAAACTTTTAGTTTACATTTTTTCTTAATCTACGAGGGTCAGTCAATAAGTAATGAGACTTTTTTAATAACTCAAGTTTGCAATGACTGGTAATCAAAAAATGCTTTTTTATTTTTCAACATAGTCTCCCTCCTTTGCAACACACTTGTTCCATCTTGATATTAGATTGTCTATTCCTTTGGCATAGAATTCCGTGGACTGGGTCCTTAGCCAGTTGCTCACAGCAGCCTTCACTTCTTCATCAGTCTGGAAGTGAATTCCCCTCATACTCTCTTTGAGTGGGCCGAAGAGGTGAAAATCAGATGGTGCAAGGTCTGGGCTGTAGGGTGGGTGTGTTAGAAGTTTCCAGCCTAAATCTTCAATTTTGGCTAGGGTTCTTGCTGCTGTGTGGGGCCTTGCATTATCCTGAAGGAGAATCACACCTCTTGATTGAAGTCCTCTCCGTTTGTTCTTAATGTCTTTTTTCACTTGAGTTAGCAGCTCACAGTAGTTCTCTGAGTTCACAGTATTGCCCCTTTCCAAGAAACTGATAGTGATCGGCCCATTTCTGTCCCAGAACACAGTGAGCATGACTTTCCTTAAACTTTTCTGAGATTTGAATTTTTTCTTCACTGGGGAAGAAACATGCTTCCACTCCATTGATCGTCGTTTCGATTCAGGTTCATAATGAAAGACCCAGGTCTCATCAGTTGTCACTATTCTCGATAGAAATACATCTCCCTCCTTTCTGTATCTGCGTAGTGATGCTCTGGAAGCCATCAGGCGCTGCATTTTGTGATCATCCGTTAACATCTTTGGAACCCAGCGACAGCTGACTTTTGAAAAACGCAGCTTCTCACGCACAATTGCGTACACTGTGCCATGGGAGATGTCCAAGTTTGTAGCAATTTCATCTAAAGTGACCCTTCTATCAGATTTGATCAGGTCTTCAACTGCCTGTACTGCTTCTGGGGTAGAGACATCCACAGGTCTTCCACTTCTCAGATCATCAGTAATGCTTTCGCGTCCATCTTTGAATGCTTGCACCCATTTGTAGAAGTTTGCTCTAGACATACAGGAAGGACCATATTGTCTTTGCATTCTAGACAGAATCTCACATGATTTTACACTCTCTGCCAACAGAAATCTGATGACTCCTCTTTGTTCCAAGCATGAGCTGTTTCCTAGCCTAGTAGTCATTTCAATTTATCGTCACACCTACAGTAATCTGAAAATAAACAAGTTTTGTTGTAAATAAGATGACAACTCCATTCATAATCATCACATAAAATTTCAGTTGCATAACTCCAAGAACACCAAAGTAATTGAGAAAGTCTCATTACTTATTGACTGACCCTCGTATTTATGTTTTGATAAATACGTATATACAGTACATATAATTATATTATATACACAACCCATTAACTATAATTCTTACTGTGTTTGAATGAAACATTAATACAAATCACATTTAGAAAACTAACTCCAAATGGCATACATAACTCAAAACTAAATATGTGTTCTATACTTAATGCTTATCACATTTTCTGAACATTGAAGTATTTTATGGATAATCATAATGTTACCTCTAGTCTATTTTACAGTTATTATTTTTCCCATGGTAAATCAAACCCACGACAAACATTAATGTTAATACAATTAATAACTTGTGTAGGCCCTGGGTGTAAGACTAGACCCTGAGTGTTGTCTCCTGCGTGTAGGACTACATCTAGTTGGTTCGAAACTCAATGAGGTATGCATCACTGACGAACTTTAACTAGAGCAAAACTCGAGTCTGGTGCTTCTTGTGTTTAGGTGGCTTAGTTTCGTTTTTATCAGTAGGTAATAAGGTTAAAACGTAAATATGAATATTTTATAATTGTAAAAATTTTTACAAACGTAAGTAATAACTATGGAATTTATTAAAAATAAAAATTAAAAAAAAAAGTTTATAAAAGCAAAAGAAACAAAAAATTATATGTAAAAGAATTAAAAATTTAAAACCCACAATTATAGACTATAAGAAAAAAAATAAAATACGACTAATTTTAGAATTTTCCTAAATCAACCACTACATATAAAGAAACTCCAGAGAAAAATGTTGACATTTCCATAAAAATAAAAAGCTCATACTTATTTCTCTCAAATAAACTTCAGCCATTAATTTGATGGCATGGAGTCCATCTTCACAGTAATTCATGGTTATATATTGATAGTAAGAATACATATGTAAATTTTGTCGGATTTTGTAAACAAAATAAAAGGGGGTCCGTAGTTTCTATCTCATGAATATTTCAATTATTGTAATTTTGTACGAGACTGAACATGCAGGTTTCCTGCCGTTTATTGACATTCATATTAAGAGATTATTAAAAAATTCACCTTGGTTCTAAACTTCAATTGATATTTCTTTGAAAGAATAGAGCAAGAAGAGTAAGTTTTAATTTTCAAAAATTTTAATTTAATAATTTGCTCGTAAAAATAAAATTGCTACTGTGAGTTTCTCCTTCATTGCAGACCTTTGGTCTGTTCTGATGATCCTTAGTGATGAAAACAGACATTCAACACTCGCTTCTGTTGGTGGAAGTACTTATTTAAAGACACGTCAAAAATAAAAAAATGGGTAGCATTTTGGAGGCTGAAACGGATTAATGGTATTTACATTAATTTCAATGGGAAAATTGGCTTTCTCTTACGAGTAAATTGTGGTATGAGCTCGGTCACGGAACCAATTAAACTCGTATGTCACGGTACCACTACACTATAGAAAAAGACTGCTTAGGGTAGTAATTGATTATGCACCTGGCATTTGCTTCCTGTCATTCGATTGAAGAAAGAGAAGCAACTAAATCGGCTGCCCGAGCATAGCATTACCCAAAATACTATTTGCTTACAAATTAAAATGTAAACTTTTTATGGGTCGCGGGCTGTGTCGCGCGATACGCGGCAAGGTTCTCTTAAAAAGATTACTGCAAAGCACTCCACTGGCGGACGCGGCCGCGTAAGTTGCGCGGTTAATATCACTAATATGTAAAGAAATCGGACATGAGGAGTCGGAGTCGGATAAAATATTCCGACTCCGACTTTGACTTCTAGTCCTCTTAACAGTCCAACTCCGACTCCTTGCTAAAACCTCCGACTCCGACCGACTCCGACCGACTCCGACTCCGACTCCGCAACCCTGTATGGAACTAAAAATAGTTTTATGTTTAGTGGAAAATTTGTTCATCATCATAGCTTTTCAATTCGTAAAGTGCTTATTTGATTGCAGACAGTGTTTTGTTTTTTAAAGATATAATGTCGTGTTGACTTAACTCATTAACAGTCTTTTTCAATCTTTTTGATAATATACTATATATAGAAAAAAGACACTTAAAAGCACAAGCAAACTGTTACTTCCAATTTTTTATTATTAAAACGAGGCGTCTCATTTTTGGGATATTAATTGTTTGCACGCTATCTTGTGAATGAAAAAAATTTTTTTATAAAAAACTATGTGTTTTCGAAAAAATAATTATTTACTTAGCTGCATATTTTGGACTTAACATATCATTTTGTCTGAAATTCTATGAAACAACAATAGTGCAGTAGGACATCGCACCTGTTGCACAAGCGTATTGTTTTTCTATTACAGTATGCGTAACGTCTTTGCGTCTTCATGGGTTTATCAGATGATTTCCTTGATTTCCTTTGTCAAATCGACTTTCAATGGGAACTCTTACCACAAAAATTTTATTCTTCTTTGGTCCTGGTCTCCTGCGTTTCGAATAAAATTTTTTGATTGCTACACTAACACTATTTTTCTTTTAGCTCAGAGTAAAGCAATCTTCCTTCAAAAGCAATTTTTGATATAGTCTCCATGCATCTAATGCAACTATGTCTTGCATTTATGTGAATATTAAAAGCAAAAAAAATTTATTATTTGCATCAAACCGGTTGTCAATGCATCTTTCCTGACTTTTCTGCATCACTTTTGCAGGTGCAATTGTAATTCCTTAGAGCAATTTTTTGAATAGAGTTTGGAGTCTTTAGGCTTATTTTTTGAAAACTGTCATAACAACAATATTACTGAAAAAAAGTTTCAATGAACACTTCATGATTACTTGATTTTTCAGAAACAATTACAGGTGTAATAAAAAGCTTGACTCTAATTCCCAAAAAAACTTTATCAAAATCATTACTTTTTCTGAGATTTGGTGAAAAGCTATGAAGATATCCTGTAGAGCTACGCAAGCACCAAAATTTGAAATAAAAATTTATTGGTTTACACTTCATATACATTTTAAAAGGATGCATGCCAAAGTATTTAGTCATCATTTGATCAATTGAAAACTTGGAATCAAAAATACCAAATTGAGAAATTTAAATATGATCTTATTTTGATCATTATATCTCGTATATTAAAGGAAGAATTGTCATTTAGATGAAAAAACCATTAGATCTTTTTGAATCCTTATCTAGGCATGGAATACTAACAAAACACTAGCATCCGGTAAAACATTTAATAGCCACTCAATACCAAATGTTTGTCGTTTTTTTGTTTGTTTTAGAAACAGATAGCAACTGACATAGAGGTCTGTTCGAAAAGTATTGAGATTTTGTTGCTGCCAAGTTGTGCATACGTTAGAGAAAAAAGCGCTTTTTTGCAAGAAAGTGCAAGCATTCACAAGTGTAAAAACGCAATTTCACCTTTCTATCACTATTACATAATTTTTTAAAAGTTTTTGCGTAACAGCATTTGAGTATCTATTGTTGTGTGATATTTTACGTTATTCTGGCTTTATTGTTGTGTGAAATTGAAAGGAGTTTAGAGCAGCCAATTAATCTGAAATTTCTTGTTCGTCTTGGGAAAACTCCAACAGAGACTCTAAACTTGCTCAACCAAGTTTATGTGGATAATGCAATATCAAGAGAGGGTGTTTTTAAGTGGCACAAAAGATTCAAGGACGGAAGGGAGAAAGTGGAGGATGATCCCAGAAGTGGAAAGCCTTTAACTGGCAGAAATGATGAAAACATTCAACTTCTGAGGCAAAAACTACATGGTGGCTGTCGGCTGACTGTTTGAATTATAGCAAACGAATTTGGCATTAGTTGCGAAAAAGTATAAACAATCATTACAGAAGACTTGGTAATGAAAAAGATCTGTGCCAAAATGGTCACAAGTTTGTTGAATTAGTACCAAATAGAGCGGCGTATTCAAGTGTGTCATGACATCCTGGAACGACTGAAAACTGAACCGTACTTGCTGAGGAGATTTGTCTCAGATGATGAATCATAGATATTTGAGTATGATCCACTTACCAAAAGATCGAGTCTTGAATGGAAGATTGCAATATTACCAAGACTCAAAACAAGTGAGACGATTCAAGTCCAAAATAAAGGTGATATGAATTGCTTTTTTCGATGTGAAAGGTGTCGTGCATATGGAGTTTTTTTCACAAGACCAAACAATCAATTAACACATCTACGAAGGCATTTCATAACGTTTAATGCAATCGATTGGAGAGAAAAAACAAGATTTATGGAAAAAAAGCTCCTGGCTCCTCTATCACGAAAATGCTTTTGCACACAATACCTTGAGTATTAGTGAATTTCTGGACAAAAAGGAAATTACTTTTTTGGACTAACCGCCATACTAACTTAATCTGGCTCCCTGCGACTTTTTTCTCTTTCCAAATTTCAAAGAAATCATCGAAGAAACGCATTTTGAGCATGTAGAAGCCATAAAAAATTTGGTGACAAAGAAGCTCTGAAAGATTCCGCACGAATTCTTTCAGAAATGCATGGAAGTGTGGCACAAGAGGATAACGAAATGCATCAAAGCTGAAGGGAATTACTTTGAAGGCGAAAAGTTGTAGTTTTCCGTTAGCGCTTATAATTAAGATTTTACTTTTACAGTCTCAATATTTTCAAAGAGACCTCGTAAATTATACTGTATTTTGAATACAACCGCGTCGCTATTGAAATATAATCACATCTTGGCAGATTATTAAAGTACTTTATTAGTGCACAATAGCCCATCTGATGAGATCTAGCAAAATCGAAACAACTATCATTGGGTCAAATTTTTTTTCTGTTATAATGAAAGTCATTTTACAGATAGGTGTGACTAATAAAAACTATTGGGTAAACTGTAGCTTATATTTAAGTATTAAAACTCTATAAACGTAGAATTTGTGGTTGTGTCGAAAACGATATTTATGTTAAAAAGCGGGTGGTGTTGTTCTTACGACCACAATTTCGCTTCAAAAAAACTTTTCAACAAAAAAAAGGCCCAGATGGTAGGTGCTTTCACGTAGCCTGGGCTGTGAGTAAGTCTGTTCATTAATTTAAAATGACAGACCGAAACCGAACCTACCAAAACGGAAGGGTATCCACCCATTCCGATGTTCAGTGTGGGTCTGCTAATCGGCAAACGTCTTTTTCAGGACGGGGCAATGCTAGGATAAAACTGCCCTTTTCAGGGCACATTGCCAACAAGTTCCGAAGACCCACTATTCTTCAGCTGAACATCGAAGGCCTCACTGCAAGCAAGATGAACGTTCTTCATCACCTCGCTATGCAGTCTGAGGCACTCGTCATCCTACTGCAGGAGACCCACTGCACTGATGCAGAGAAGTTGGTACTACCAAACTACCAACTAGCTGGGTCTTCTTTAAGCAGGAAGCATGGCCTTGCCACGTTTGTCCACGAGCGACTGAGATACACGCTTTTGGACCAATCTCCACCGACATCGGAGATCGAGTGGTTGTGTGTGGACGTTGATGGGTATAAAATAGTCAACATCTACAAACCATCGCCAACGCGATTGCAAACCCTGAATCTCCCAGTGTTTCCTCATCCCTGTCTTTACGCTGGCGATTTCAACTGTCGCCATGCTGACTGGGGTTACGACGATAACAGTCCGGACGGTGAGTGCTTGGCTGGCTGGGCAAGTATTAATTGTCTTGCCCTTCTATATAATGCCAAGGACGCTGCCAGTTTTTATTCCGGCCGCTGGAACACTGGCACCAATTCAGATCTAGCTTTCGCTAGCGTAGGTCCAAACAGTCGCTTACCGGATAGACGTATCCATGAAAAGTTCCCCTGGTCACAACATCGACCCTCGCTTATTACACAACCAAGGTTTGCTATGGCAGTGCCAAGCATGCCTGTTAAGCGATGAAACTTCCTTCAGGCCAAATGGAGTCACTACATTGTTTTGACGAATAAATTCGCAAAGACTTTGTTGCCGCCTGATTCACTTGATGTGGAAGAAAGCAGCCAAAAAGACTATCCCACGCGGGTATCGAAATAACTATATTCCGTGTTGGGATGCAGAGTGTGAATCTCTCTATAAAACCTTTCTGCAGTCTCCTCAGGGAGACGACTCAAGTTTGGCTGTTACAGCTCTACTTGCCAAGTTTGACAGAAAGCGGAGGGATCGATGGTCCGAAGCAGTTCGGAACATTGACTTCTCACACTCTAGTCGAAAAGCGTGGAGAATTTTGAACAACCTTACTGGTAGGTCACGACACTCTCCTCGTCACTGTCCCATTTCAGCCGATGCTATTGCATCTCAGCTGGTTAGAAATGGGAAATATGAGGCTGTTGACCGCAAGTCATCTCGATTTGTCTTTCAAGAAGTGTCTGACCTTTGGAGGGCCACAACACCAGACGCAGTAAATATCTCCAACAATTTTTCACAGAGAGAATTTACTGCTGCCCTTCAACACTTAAAACCAGGTAAAGCTCCGGGTCCTGATTCCATCTGCCCCGAGCTTATACTCCATGCTGGAGCTGCTTTGAAGTCCTGGTTACGTGACTTCCTTTCTTTTTGTTTGCGCCGACTCAAAATTCCCAAGATCTGGAGAAGAGCGGTTGTGGTTGCGATCCCAAAACCAGGAAAGCCCGTGGGGACCCAAAAAGTTATCGACCAATATCTCTGCTCTGTGTCCCCTACAAGATCCTCGAGAGGCTTATCTACGCCCGCGTTGAACCATTAATCGATCCACTGTTCCCTAAAGAGCAGGCTGGGTTCCGACGCTGGAAGTCAACCGTAGATCAAGTTGTTCTGCTAACCCAGAACATCGAGGATTCTTTCGAGGCTAAAAAGAAGGCCGGTGCCGTATTTATCGATCTGACAGCTGCCTATGACACTGTCTGGCACCGTGGCCTTACCTGCAAGCTGCTGAGACTACTTCCGGATAAGCACATGGTTAAAAGGATCATGGAGCTTGTCCGAAATCGAAGTTTCACCCTTACTACCGGTGACAGCAAGCAAAGCAGGCTACGCTTGTTTAAAAACGGCGTTCCTCAGGGATCGGTCTTGGCTCCCCTCCTATTTAACATCTATACGTACGATCTTGCTTCCATGATTTCCACAAAGTTTGCTTATGCTGATGATCTAGCATTGTTGCATTCTTCTGGAAACTGGAAGGACTTGGAGGGGACTCTAAGTCAAGACATGTCCACACTGTCAGCGTATCTCCAGACTTGGAGGTTGAAGCTCAGTCACACTAAGACGGTGACGACAGCCTTTCATTTAAATAACCGAGAGGCCAAACGTGAGCTAAAGGTCTACAACAATAGTAGACTTTTACCGTTCTGTCCAGCCCCTACTTATCTTGGGGTAAAACTGGACAGATTGCTCACGTTTCGTCACCATTTAGTGGCATTGCGCAAAAAACTATCCTCGCGCGTCACACTGCTGAGGCGACTTGTGGGCTCGGGATGGAGTGCTGGTGCTAAAACACTACGCATAGCCACCTTGTCTTTAGTCTATTCAACAGCTGAGTACTGTGCGCCAGTCTGGTGTCGCAGTGCTCACACTCGCCTCATTGACAGTGTCTTGAATGACGCCTTGCGCATAGTTACTGGATGCCTGCGTCCCACTCCAACGGACCACCTACCTATACTCTCAGGCATCCAGCCAACTGAACTTCACCGACTGGGAGCGACACTCTCCTTGGCTTACCGTGCATCTCTGGACCCCGATCATATCTTGCATGGTCTATTAAGTGGGTCCTCAGATACTCGCCAAGTGAGACTAAGATTCAGGCGCCCGTTTGTGCCAGGTGCGCGGAATCTCTTGGACAATCTTGCCAGACTTGGCATCCGCGCCTCTGAATGGACAAACCACAAATGGAACGCGGAGTACTGTGAAAATGCTTCAGGCTCCGTGCTTTTGTTTCCGAGACCGGTGCCAGTCCTGTTGGGATGGGCTTACACCGAGCAGCTTGGGTTAAGCTCAATTGCCTGCGGACTGGTGTTGGGCGATTCCATTCGTCCATGCACAAATGGGGTCTCGCTCCTTCACCGAATTGCGAGTGTGGCGCTTCTGAGCAAACCGCAGACCATGTACTAACAATGTGCCCCATACATCGGGCACCACATGGAGCACGCGGTCTGACGGTTTTGGATGACGAAACTCGATGCTGGCTTAATGACATCACTGCCAGCATTTGACCCAGGCAGTGCAGCAGTCTGGGGTAGTAAAAGGATAAACCCTCGGCCCCAGTCCTGTTTTTGTCTGGCCTGGAGTGGATACCCTTCAAACGACAACGACGACGAACAAAAAAAAATGTACAACATGAAAAAAAACGAATTTTAGAAACAGTTATGTAGTATACTAATTTTGAGACTGAGACCGAGACCTAATAATTTTTTCAAGATTGGACCGGAAAATTTTGAGATCAAAAGTTCAAGACCGAGACCAGAAACAATCGAGATCAAGACTGAGAACGAAATTTTTTACAAAAATCTAGTTCGTTTTCAATTATTCAAAAACAATAAATTTTTATTTTTTGAATAATCTAAAATTACATTTAAATAAACAAGTATCTTTAAAGTTTTACAATCATAGTTACTTTGTGTGCTTACACCATGAAAAACTTGTTGAACTTGCGAAAAAAGAAGCCAAAACAGACATAGCATTTCACTTTTCTAATTAGGAATTTATTTTACATAGTCCTTTTTTAACTCATCATATTACCGCTATTGTATTTTGTTTTAAGCAATTAGAATCATACAATGGCGTTTGCAGAATTTTTTTATGGGGGCTTTTGAGAGCGGTAAACACTATCACTATAAGCCTATAAGATGTCTTTTACAAAATGAAGCCTTGAACGTAAAAAACAATTTAAAATTATTTGTTTATTTTTAATATTTTATTTTATCTTTATTTTTGTCTTTCTGAATCCCTAACTCACAGAAATGCGTCGAAGCCGCTATACATAGAGCAACTGTCAAACTATTACATTAACCTGCTTCCTGAGATTCCAAGGTGTTGCCGTCCGGTTAAAATTTTATATTTTGTTTTTTATTTATATTCAAAGGTGTAATTAAAATTTAGAACTGCTTGCTAAGATTTTCTAGCTGGGGAAAAAGCTAAGAAGTGTTTTTCTCAAGGATACAACAGAATGGCGAGTAGGCTTTAAACCGCGACGGTGACAATTAGGTTCGCAATTAATTACGACCCTCTTTACCATTTACGCAAACTTGCGACAAATGTATTGATAAAATAAGGTAAACATTTTTTTACTCTTTACCTTAAAATTTTTTACTTTATTTTTACTATTTTTATGCTTTCCTAGGCACCTAGTACTACTCTAAATATTTAACTATCCTTTTTTATAAAAGTTTTTAAACCCCAAATTTTGTACTTCCGCGCATACGCCTATTGAGTCATAAATTATAACTTGTTTATCGGTTGTTTAACAGGTCCTGGCAGCGTGGTGGAGTGTTTAGAGTGTAGTGATTTTGATCAAAACAACGTTGGTTCACAAATTGTTTTGTACCATTTTATTCAGTGGCGTACCGTGACTTTTCAGGTCAGGGATGCAATGATGAAGTGATGACGTCATCAGTCTCAAAATTTAGCTCAATTTTAATATTTAATAAAACAAGCAATTTTTAAAATTTTGCGGTTTATAGTCCTAGTAAATACACAAAGTTTTTTCATTAGTTAATGAAAGGTAAAAACAATAGTTTATACTTTCTAGGGTTTCTCAATAATCACAAATATAAAATGTTTTTCCGGTATCGAAGTTGTCTATCGAAGTAGGCAAAAGTGTTGAATAAGCTTGCTTTTTTCTATAATTTCTATAATTTGTATCTGAATGGGAGTACTGAGTAAACGTAAGCAGTTTGTAGCAAGCGATACTAAATTAGTTCTTCAACAACGTCACGCTCTATAAACATGGGCGTGCATGCAATATCAAAACTGCATGCATAGATACGATATCAAACTGCTGAATAATCGAAGATTTAGATTTTAATTTAAGAAAAATTTCGCAAAAGAAAAGAAATATTCGGATAAAACAATGTCTGCAATGGAATATGCATCTATAATATTTCTTAGAACTACCGGTATGTCTCGTAATTTCTTCTAGCAACAGAGTGAAAAAATGCAACTTAGATTTTGCATGCGTGTTTCCAATTTTATTTTGTATTTTAGTGATAAGCTCTAGCTGAAGCTGTACTGAATGATCCGAGTTGCAATCGATAAAACGTATTTATACTGTTATATCAAAAAAATAATCAACATAATATCATCAAAATTTTTATTCTTTGAGAATTTTTTTCAAAATTATTTTTTTATTTTTTTATATAATTATTTTTTTATAAAATTTCTAGGCATGGAATGCATGCCTTGCATGCATAAAGAATACGCCCCTGATTTTATTGTATAATTGAAAAAACATTTCACGCACATTTTCTTGCTAGGCAGTCTTGGCAAGCAGTTCTAAATTTCAGTCATATCTCTTTAAAAAACACTTAAAAGCCAAAATAAAAAAATTTTAACCGGACAGCAATATCTGGGCATCTCCACAAGCGGATTGAGGTAATTGCTTGTGCTGAATATAGCGCCTCCGACGCTTTTCGTGCGAGGCAGGAAAATAAATATAGAGATGAGAATTTAGCAAAAGAACTAATCATAGGGATAAACAAACTTTGTGATTCAAAAGATCACCACTTCTTCACTTTATAAATAATCGCGAGCAACAATTGATAAATATATAGATATGGTGTTCAAATTATTGCATGCATAAATTTCATCACAACACGAATTTGTTTGCTCCATTAAGGAAAAAAATACGTAAAATCAAAATGATGACTTTTTGGGGGGGAGCGGATTCAATCCAAGTTAACATAGACGATAAATGAAAATAATCATTGAAATCCAATTAAAGAACAAAAAACATGTTTATATTTTACGTTGCTATTCGCTTTGAAGTTTAATATTTTTTTGTTTGCTCGCCTTCGCTAATTGCCTCGTAAATAATTTGTGTGAATGAATGTTTCAGAAAAAAAAATTTTTATAAATGAATGTGTTAATGCCTTTGATGCAGATTCAAAGCTTTGAAGTTAAGATAATAGCCAAGCAAGTATAAATCCGACGTACGATAATATCTGTTAAATTTTTCAATGGCCTTTTGAAATGTGATTTTGTTGAAATTCGCTAGTTTTCTTCGATTCTGTTTGAATAAGGTTAATTCGGATTTTCATATGTAATAGGTTTTAATCGGTTGAACTTTCTTAAACAAACATTAAATTCTGTTAAGCTAGATCATAAAAAGCACACCAATGATGAAAGACTAAAGTGAGACTGGATCAACAGTAACTTAGCTAGTGATCAAGCTCCGTTCATACCTACACCTTCTCAGATGGACAAAAGATACTTATGCCTGATTTGATATATGTTAAATGTAAAGCAGTAAACAATCGCTTATATGCACTGATAATAAAGATTTTGAGGAAAACTCGATAGATTTGTTGCAGTTTTCCAGATATACAGTATATTAATAGTAAAATTATGATATGTATTTTAAAATGCGTTTTTATTTTAATTTGTTATTTTTCTTTGATTCTACAATATTTGAAAAGAGTTAATTAGGTTTTTCAATTGTACGTAATAAAGTTTAATTGTTTTAACTTTTTGTTAAACGAACAATTATTAAAAATTCTCTTTTTTGAGAACTTTGATTGAATCCCTTCCTTTCCGAAAAAAAGTCATTACTTTGATCCTATGCTTTTGTTTTTTTTCTTAATGGAGCAAAAAAGTTCTTGCTACAATAGAATTTAGGTAAGCAATAAATTGAACACCATTTAATTATGATCCTCGATTAATTATAAAAGTGAAGAAGTAGTGGACCTCTGAGTCGCAACGTTTGCCCAACCCTACAGTTTGTTCTTTTATTTTTATCTCTGCATTCATCCTCTTGCCGACCAAAATAAGCGAGGCGCTATGAGTGTGAGAATCAATTACCCGGACCCGCTTGCGGAGATGCCAAAATATTGCTGTCCTGTTAAAACGTTTTTGTTTCGGTTTTATAGTTTTTTAAAGAGATATGACTGAAATTTAAAACTACTTACCTAGGAAAAGTGCCGTAAAATTTATTTCCCAACGACACAACATGATGGTGCGGCTATGTTTTAAACCGCTGCCGTTTCAATCACAATCACCACCCTTTAAACACTCGGCCAGGCTGCCCTGCTGTTTTTTTTTAATTATACGTTAAAAAATTGTTGTCTATGAATCCATAGACATATGCCCGGAAGAGGGGGAGCTGGAGATTAAAAATTTTTTATGAAGAAGGATGATTAAAGGTTTACAGTAGTTCAAGGACAACTTAAAAACTGTAAAGTAAAGTAAAGATTTTTTCAATATAAAAGATTTAGGACTAGCAAAAGGTGAAGAACAAAAAGTTTTCACTTTTATTTTACATTCGTCAGCAGCGTGGTTGGGTTGGTTGAGTGGTTAAGAACGCCAAATCGATGGAAAAACGTAATTGACATTGTCATGGTTCAAAACCTATTCACGTCACTCTTGTGTCCTTGGAAAAAAATACTTTACGGCACTTTCCCCTGCTCGGTGGTCTTAGCAACCAGTCCCAAATTTTAGTTATATCTCTATGAAACCAAAAAACAAAATCTAAAATTTCAAGCAAAAAAATATCTCCGGAAGCAGGTAAATGTAATAGTTTGACAATTGCTTTATGCATAGCGCCTTCAACAAATTTCTGTGAGTTAGGGAGTCAGGAGAATAAAATAAAAGATAAAATAATCATTAAAAATGTAATGGTTTTACTCACCAGGCATTAATATAGCTGAAATTTTTAAACGTTCTTCCGTTGATAATATCACAACAAAAATTAGCAAGGTATTTTATTTTAAACTGACTTTTCGTCGGTTAGAAATCAACCGACATCTTCAAAGATAAAAGGCTCACAGTAACAACTGCTAAAAACTTGTCATGACTAACCGCGGAAAGGCATCCAACATCAAACAGCGAGTGGCTTACATCACTGATCGCTCTAGCAGCAAAAATGAGTAAAAAAGAACCAAAACATAGCGATCAATTAAGAAACCAACCGACCCCTAGTGTACGCCACATTCATAAACAGCAATAAACAAGTCCGAGAACATTAATTAAAAAGACACAGCAATCAATCGTATAAATGCAATGCAAAATTTCAAACCAAATTAACTTGTTACAAAAATTTAAACTGTTCACATTAAAAAAACTTATAAACAGACGTAAATTAAATCATTTTATTACAATCTAATAATTTTTTATAGCCAAAGGAAAAGAATTGCCATCGTTTCTGTTAATTACATTTGATTTTGAATTTATAAACCAACTTTCTACAAATAATTTTTTATTATAATCAACTTTTAAAATAATTGTGTTTTCCCAATCTATCTTGTGGTCTATAATCATTGAGTGCTTACAAAGCGCTGATTGATTAAATATCTTTGATATTTAATACAGCGCTTATGTTCCGTCAACCTGAATTTTAAACTTTGTTTCGTTTGATCAATATAGATGAGATTGCACTCAGTACAAGGAACTTGATAAATCTAACCAGAAAGTTCATCATTTCTCACTTAATCTTTGGGCAAAGGAACAAAACTAACAATGGCATAGAAAGGCTTTAAAGCAACTTTTATATTTAATTCATACAACAACCTTTTAATTTTTTTACTTATTCCACAAACATACTAGTTCTAGAACTATTAGGCAACAGATTTAGTCTCAGGTTTATCAAACCGTAATTACCGTAAACATCAAATTTTCTTTAAGCAAATATCTTTGAGGAAAACCATTGAGCATTACAATTTGGCAAATGTTCATATGGTATGATTTTTATTTGTTTTTGTTTGAAACGTGTGTGTTAAATCGCGGGATGGGACGGCTTAACCAGTGGTGGATATTGGGTGAGGCAAATGAGGCAGTCGCCTCAGGCCCCTCCTCGATTTTAGGGATCCCCCTCGAAAATAGCACATACAGTTTTGAATCCGCTGCAGATGTTTGTTCAGAGAACGATTCTGAGTGAAGACCTTTTTTTAGGGAACACCCTGATTTTGGGACGAAAATAGGGAAAACTGAGAACAAATGGAAGTAAAGACCTTTTTTTTTTAGAAAACACCCTGATTTTGGGAGAAAATTAGGAAAATCAGAGAGGAAGTCGAAGTGAAGACCTTTTTTTTTTTAGAGGACCCATGAGTTTTGGAGAAACATATGCGAGCCAAGATCAGACCTTTTTTTTTCTCAGGCAACATCAATTTTTTGAAAATTCTTGCCTCGGGCCCCTAAATTGTAATATCCACCACTGGGTTTGACCCAGCTGTTTTGGCGCCAGCCATTGTAGCAGTGTGTCGCTTTTTTATCTTTAAAATCTTGAAAAAGGTTAAGGTTTAGAGGTTAGGTTAGGGTTGGGGTGATTGATTATACTGTTTTATTCAAACCTTTCTGCTAGTTTCAAATAGACACGCGCCAAAACGGCCGCGCCAAAACGGCTTCGCCAAATAGTACCTGTTATGGCTAATCTATACTTATTTTCGTTGTCCCTTTGTTGTTTGTAAAAATTTTTACATCCGGGTTGTGGACTTACTTCAACCAGCGATTGTGACTGGTTGTTTAATTTTGTTGCAGTCAAGCGCGTGGCAGGAGCTTTCGGGAACTGGTACTCAGAGGTAATTCATCGTTTAACTCTTGTTTTGTATTTTATAGATTTATGGTCAACTTTTCAATTAAATCGTCATCTTAAGTAGCCTTATGTGATCTGTAGTCATTTGCTTATTCATAATCTAATTCTGGTGTGTACTGCGTTTTGTTTTATTATTTGAATTATACTTTTCCTGGTGGATCAGGTGGCTGGTGTTACTTGGGTAAGCTTGTTGGCTGCTTAAGTGCGCATTCATAGCTCGACTTATCGCTTAATCAAATAGAATCTTACGGGTAGTTGGTCTGCTCGTATAGTACTCTACTCGTTAAATCGATTATGTAGAGCAGTGGTCGGCAACCTTTTTTTACGATGGCCCAAATTCTATCTTTAGAAATTATTGAAGGCCCAGCAGTACACTTAAAACATACAGTGGTTATTACCATAGGCGTAACAGCCCATAAATTTTTTGGGGGGGCAATGAAGTTTTGCCCAAATCATGATGTTTTAGTCCACAATTGGGCCGCGGCCCACAGGTTGCCGAACACTGATGTAGAGTATTAGCAATAGCGAATTTTTAAAATCTAGTGGTGAGAAAAGAACTGTAAATATCTATTATCTGTATCAGTTGGTTTTTTATAAATAGAAGTTGAGAGAATATTATTTTGGTTTCGATAGATCGTGATATCTAGAAAAGAAAGGCAATTAAGTTTTCTTTCAAGTGTAAAAGTAATAAAAGGGCAAATTTAATTTAAATGGTCAAGAAATGTTAAAAGAAAATCAGGGTTAAGAATACAGATTATATCATAAACATAGCGAATACAAATGAGAGGTGGTGAAGAAAAGGATGTTAAATATAATGCTCAAAATCCTCAATAAATATATATGCTACTACTTGGGAAATGTATAATTACATTGGAGTTTCAAAAACCTGACAATATAACATATTCTGGTATGTAAAAACAGTCAAATCAAAAGATAATTTTAAACATTTTATGATACCATCAACTGTTAGTTTAGTGCGATCCAATAAAGACTTATCAAAGAAGAGTTTTTTTAAATAATATATAACATTATATTAAGTGGAACAAATGTAAAAAGACTAACAACATCAAAAGAAACAATACAAAAGTTTTGTTAAACCTGAAGCCTTTAACTTTTTTAATACATTAATTTAATTCAAGAGCAGAATATTTATAATTGAGTAGAGGCAAAATGATTTTTACTATAAATTTATATAAATTATAAGTTGGTGAACCAATAAATGAAGCAATAGATTGTAGCGGAATATCGCATTTATTAATTTTAGGTAGACCATAAAATTTAGTAGTAATACCTATATCACATTTTATGTGTTAATAAGTGATACCGGTTATTTTATTTTCTTGAACTAAAATAATCATATTAAAAATAAATAAATAAATTTGATTGTTTTTTTAAATTAATCATTAAAAATGGGCCTTTTTTGTTGTACCAGGCCTCTCTTTTGCAAAAAACAACAACTCGGATTATATTGATTGTGTTTTCGACTCTCAACCGCCACCTTTCCCCCATAAGAAATTTTCGCATACACCACTGCACAAACTTAATTGCTTAAAACAAAATACAAAATTGCTGTAAAGTAAACTAAAAAATTGTTATTATGACGAGGTAAAAAAAGACAACTTCCTTATAAACTAATCCGATTAATTTATCCAAAGTACATTGAAAAAAAAAACAGGGATAATACCGAAAAAAGTCGTTAAGCAGTTTTTACTCGTTTGCATAATTTGTCATTGCTTCTAATCTTTTTGATGTGATTAATTAGACGAATTCTATTTTATGTAAACTAAAAATAGCCAAAAAATCTAACAACTGCCACACATCAACACAGATAACCAAACTAATTAAATAACTAGATAAAATTTCAACCATTCCCGTGATGTCCCTGCCTTCAGCATTTTTGAATTTTGAAAAATATTTTTTAATAAAATATTCACTTTTTTCCCAAGTAAAACTTTATTATTGTTGTTTTTGCTCTGTTAAACATAACGTCGAAACTGAGACTGAGACCAAAACCTGATTATTTTTCCGCGACCAAATCCAAGATTGAGACCGTCAAATTTAGAGATCTACGGTCCGAGATCGAGACCAGAAATAATGGAAACCAATACCAAGACTGAGATCGAAAAATTTTACAAAAATATAGTCCATTTTTAAAATTACAAAAACTAATGTTTAAAAAATATTTAAAATTAAATTTTAATTAAACAAGCATCTCTAGCATGTTAGAAAAATAAAATGAAAACCGTTTTATTTCTATTTTTTTCACTTGATATTGCCAGTAATTAAAATATTTTCTAAAAATGCCATTAAAAACTAAAATAATAAACATTAAATATTTTCTCCAGAATGAATACGTTTCATATACGTAGTAGAAATACGTAAGAACATTAGGATTCTCTGAGACAATGCTCATAAAACTAAGAACAAAATTATAAACTTGATTAAAAGAAAAGGATTAATTGAAAAGTTTTATGATACGATACGTTTGTCACACTATTAAGACTAGAAGTACCGCTAATTTTGAATATCCTAAAAGTAACATCAGGGTTCAAAATGTCATCGAGAAATATATAGACGCTTAGTTCTCTATTGAACAAATTTTGCCTCACTTTAATTAAACAATATGTATCAAAACAAATGAATATCAATAAATGATAAAGCTGTCACAAATTGTCGAAAATTAATGCAATAAATTTTTTTAATTTATTTATGAAAATAATTTATTGTATTAATTTAATTACGCAGTGTTTGTTTTCCTACAATATGGCAGACTTTCTGAAGCAAAAACTAGGAGTACAAATTTGCAAAACTAGGAAAGACCATTGAAATGAGTTAATGCATAGACCTATGAAAAACGCTTAGGTTAAAATTTTTTTCCGTTTTTTTTCTTCTAGGAACGACTCGTATATAAAAAGAAGAATTACAAAAACTTTTTTCAGGATTATATTAATTGATAGCATATAACAAAAACTTAGAAATTTAAAAAATCTACTTAAATTCATACCTCGCAGCATACTGATTAGTTACAGCCATAGTCCCACTGCTACTTCTAGTATTAATCGTAAAGAAGCAAATAAATTAAGTTGTGTTAAAAATTTCGTACGTGCCATAGTCTTTAACGTTAAACTTTCCATTAGAGATTTTTGCATCATTGCTTTCTGTTTGGTATTGTGTAGTAACTTGATTTAGTTCTTTCTGTTTTGGTTTTTTTGTGACTACTGCATACAGATCACCGTTTACTTGAATATGATTTGTTTTGGGTTTTTTATGACGTTGAATTCGAAAAATCAACATCAATTTTCCAATTATAAAAAAAACTAGAAAAGAAACAGCTACACCAACGTATATAATGTTATTATTTTCATTAAGTTTTTTTGTGGAATTTTTTTTATGAGAAGTTTGAGTTTTAAAGAATTGTTTTGTCGCATTTAAACAATTTTGTTCGGTAATAATTGCTGATTGATTTGAACACAATCCAGTATTGTTTGTTTCACTTCCATCGCCATACAAACATTTCCTCGTTCTAACTTGTTCTTTCATTGTATTATTAGTTGAGTTGCAAAATATTGTCACCCACTCACTCCACAATGGTTGGCACGGTTCTTCCTTTTTCTTTAAATAACCATTTACATGATAAATGCTAGGAAACGGTATCTGATCACAATCTTTAGCGGTTCTTGTAATCACACGTGATCTTGAATTCGAACAGTTTCTCACCTGACTCCAGCTTGTCCAATAAACTTTGTCAAGTTTTTATTGTTGTAATTAAAATTAACTTGTACACGTATACCGTTGTATATATAAATGCAAGTAATTGGAATGTTAACAGTTTTTGAAAAGCAATTTCCAGAACAAACTCCAAAATTATTGGTCGACACGAAACCCCAATCACCAGTCTTTGGATAAAGAAGATTACGCGATGTTTGGAAATTATAAATCGTTTTGTTATGGACGCAAAACGCAGTTGAACGTTGAACGGCAAATGTTAGACTACCAATATTATAAGGACCTTCTCTAACTGTTCTATAGGACTGCCATTGACATTGAAACGTAGTTTTGTAAAAAAAAACACAAATTAAAATCGTCACAAAACTTTTCATTTTCAAGCTTTTTTTTGTTTCAACACTAATAAATAAATTTAAAAAAAGTAGTGATTCCGATTAATATATAAATAGAATTCTATCTAAATAAGAAATCCTGATTATATATTTAGCAGGTGAATCCGTCTATCGGATATAAAAATTTTTGCTTTTATTTATGATTTTAATTCAAGATACAAACTACAGCATAAAAAAAAACGTTTTATTTTCAATAAGATTATTTTTGTTAAAGTATTAAAAAAACTTTCTACAAGTTATTGGTAAAAAAGACTATATGCATCTCTTTTTAATCATTCAATAATTTTTATGAATAATTTGTATGTGGTATTGCCAATTTTAAAATTAAAATATTGTAATAACGATGATTTTTAAATTTCAGATTCATATGAAAATAAGTTCTGTGGACAAATAGCTGAAAAAACTCTGTTTTTATAATTCATTCGAAAAAGTGTATTAAAATTAGGGATTTGCACAAATAAAGTTTATTAATGAAATTTTTATTTTTCCGCTTGCGTTAAAGTTTTAAGTGTTCAGTAAAGCCGAAGCTACAACTCTTAGTTTAGGTTGAATCAAATTAACGTATTTGTGTAAATTCTAAGGCTACTCATACTTTGGTTCCTTTAAAAAAAGCCTTTAATAACCGACTTTAAAACTTTTTTACATTATAAAGTAACAAGTGAAAAGTTAAATGTAGCTTTTAGAATTTGTTCAGTACTTACAAATTTATTGTTTAAATGCTTTAAAATACAGTATGACAAAAAATATACGCTTAGTTTTAAAATATTTAACATAAGTTGTTTTGATGCAATTAATATATAACTTTGTGAATAAATGGTTATATTTTTTTTGTGCTATGAAGCAGTGCAAGAGTTTTGTATTAATATGTTTTGCTAAAAATATAGTATCTTTTATAGTATTCTCTATATTCATAGTATTACCAAAAAAAAACCTGATTCTATCTGTTCGTAACAACATATTAATAGTTAAAACACTTGCACTCACTAATTATTAAACTCCAAATTCTTGTTTTATCGGAACTTTTAACGTTTTATTACTGCGTCAAGTACCAAAAACATTTGCGGTTGGTATAAATAATTTGTAAAATTAGGCTGCTCGTGTAAAGGGAGAACCAATAGCAAACAAGGACTTCAGAGAATATAGCCTTGCGAAATTTTCTTAAGGTTTATATCAAAGATAGGGTTTTAATGCTGCCAATAGCGAATAGTCCGGACGACCTAAAGAGCAAAATCACGGCAGCAGTGAATTCAATTGGACAAAGACGACGTAATCGTCTTGATATTGTAGGTGATGGAAGACAGATAGTCCAAAACAGGGCTTTTAAAACTGTGGGTCGATATCCCGCAAAAATTTTTTTGGGTCGCGAAACAAATTAACTTTTTGTGCTTTTGAAATTGGCGTTTTACAATAATATTTATTGACAATCAAAAACTAGAAAAGGTAAAATGTAATTACACCATTATTGAGTCATAAAGTAGACATTTAATCGACATAATAAAGCGTGAATCGGAGTGAAAATCTTTTTTTTATTTATATTAGTGAAAATCTTTTTTTTATTTGGTAATAAATAAATAATCTAAATAAAAAATAATAAATAAATAAAAAAAGATTTCTTTAAATAAAAAAAAAAAGAAATTAAAAAAAACTTTTTTTATTTATTTATTATTTTTTATTTAGATTATTGATTTATCACCTGATTTTGGAGACGAAAATTTTAAATCAGAGCCTGATTCTAAATGAATCTTTTTTATTTTATGCTTTTTATTTTTTTTTGAGAACACCTGATTTTTTTTATTTTTCAAAATGGAGTCGCAGAACAAAAAAGCTTTAGAAGCCCTGGTCTAGAACATTTATAAAATGGCTTGCAACTGACTCTTTATAACTTGTTACAGCATTTGCTGTTTTTTTCCTAATTTTTACATCTTTTTTTTCTCTTAAAAACTACTTTGAATAGCTAACCAATGATTGTCTTAAAAACTTCTCTGTTAGCTTATGAAAAAATTCATATCTATGAAATCACAAGAATGCGAGCTTATGACATCTTAATTACATCAAGTTTTAAAAATACAATTTTTTTCTTTCATTTGATAAATGTATGATTTCCAAGCGGTTTGTGGTTAAAGAGATATACCTAGTTAAAATTGGAGTCTTTTTTTAAATTACCAGCTTTGGCAGCACTGTTACAAGAGCTTTTGTTTTGATTTTGGAAATTTTGAGTCGGAAAAAGAAGCAAAGAAGTCACGTAATCAGGACATTAAAGAAGCTCGAGCATGAATTGAAAGTTTTGGAGTCCAAAGCTTTATCTAATTTAGAGTGTTGCAGGAATGCAGTAGATACTCTATACGAGACGTTTTACCAAATATTTTTTAAGCTTGGAGTTATCGTCCTTAAAATATCAAACAGGTCTTAGAAACAAGTCAAGAGGTCTTGCCGTTAACTGACTCTTATCTACTGTTTTTAGAGTAACTAGCTGAGATGCATCAAATCGATAGCATCAAAGGAAACCGGACAATGACTAGGAAAGTGTCGTCACTTTTGAGTAACGTTGCTTAATATACTCCATGCTTTTCGACTAGAGGTGAAAAGCTGTTGGTCAAAACTTGCTCAAACCATTGAGATGTGCGGCCTACATATTAATCTCAGTGATTACCGCACAGAATTTGTCAACACATACCAATATTTAATAGAACTGACCAAATTTTAAACTCTTTCAACATCTCCATTCGATTTGGCAAATCTTCAACCCCAGTCATACTTTGCGAATCAGCGATTGGTAAACACTTTTCAGATAACCCTATGTGCGCCCACAATTAGAGTGATAAAAGCTTACTAATCGTTCGTTTTGCCATTCGTCTTTCATTTATCTGCTTTAGAAGCCGTTAACATCAAATCATGCAAGTCAAATTTATGCCGCCAACAAGAGTTTGTTTACAACTTTAAAATTTTCTGAACACGCGTTTTGACGCTTCTCTCAAACATTCAATCATTTTTGTTCGGCTTTATTAAAAAATCAATTCAATTAATTTTTCCTTCATTCCGATGTTTATCTTCTGACGTGTGTCGGACGGAAAGCTTAGAAATGAGTTTTTTGTTGACTATTTTCAAATTTTGTACCGCAAATCACTTGTTTACAAGATTAGTTGTTATAGGTGGATTTTGAACATAATTTATACGGAGCAAATGGAAGAAATCTTTTTTCAAATTCTAATTTATACAAAATTGTATGATTTGGGGAGACAGAGGGCAATTGCCTAACATTTGGGAAAAATTAGAAATTTTGGAAAAGACAAAAAGCTTGTTTGAAAAAAAATAATTTGTGCACTGAAACCGAACTACTCTTGGAGGACAAAAGATTAATATTTGAGATGAAAAAGATCACTTATTTTTTGGGGCAAAAATTAAGAAATCAAAGACAAATTTAAAGTGAAGACCTTTTTGTTGTAGCTTTCAAAATAATTTTGTGACAAAATTGAGAAATCCGACATGGATTGGAGACAAAGTTTTTTTTTGGTCTTCACCCTAGACAATTTTTTTTCTCATTTCCGTGAAGTGCCAAAAGATTTTGCCAAACGTCAAAAAAATTTGGGCAAAACTGTATTGCCCTCCAACATTTTTTGGGTGGTGCGGTTATGGCAGTATTCTCAATTAGGATTAAAAAATTCACAAACGAACAGAATAAAGACGCAAAACCTTTTTTTGAAGAGTTATGAATGTTTTGAATCAAAATTTATTAAAAAATTTAAAGATTATTATATACTTGGAAAAAGATGTTGCAAAAATAATAAAAGTTTCATTAACTTCGATTCTTTATTAGCAAATAAAAAAAATTTATAACCTATTTTAATATCATTTTTTTTAACTTTAAAATAATGTTCGATTTTTAAAATGTTTACTTTGATTAAACTGTAAATCTAAATTGCATAAATTATATTTTTTATTTTTTTCATTTCCATCTCACTTAAAATTTTTTATTAATAAATTTGAGCGCCAAACCAATTTCTACATTATAGATTAGAAAAATATTTCCTTATCTTTTTGCATAAAAGCGTTCAATCGGCAAACCTCCTCATATCTTCCTCTGTAATTATAAAGAATTACAGTTTGTTCAGTACTGATTATTAAGTTACTTGTGAAGTAGTTTTGATAAACATTACAAGGTTTAAAAAAGGAAGTATAACGTGATTTTAATTATAAACATTCACATGCACAGTGACACTTGTTCAGGTTAAACAAACAATGAAATATAAATAAATATTTTATGATACAAAGGTATCTGTTTGTGATTTCTTTAGCATTATTGCAACCCACATTTCCGTACTCTGTAGTTCAAACTTGACAACAAAACAAATCGATATGTTTTGTTGGCATTTAGTTTCTTTTTCATTTTTATTTTTTGTTTTAGCTCAAAGTTTATCCTCCTGACTCACAGGAAAACGACTGAGGCGGTGATTCATAAGTTAAGTCATTACCCCGACTAGTATTCTGCCGACGCCAAGATATTTTTGTCCGTTTAAAATTTCTATTTTGGTTTTTTACTTTTATAGAGATACAGACTAAAATTTTTAACTGCTTGCCCAGACCGCTAAGCAGTTAAAGAGGCGTAAAGTTTTTTTCTCAAGGACACAACAGAATGGCGCGAGTAGGTTTATAACCAAGACTATGTCGATCGCATTTACCACGCTCTAACCCAGTGATGGCAAAACTATGACACGCGAAGAGATTTTGTCTGACACGCGAGTCAGAAACAGGAAATTTTTGGTGGTCCTAATACAAGCAGTGGTGGATATTGGCTGAGGCGAGTGAGGCAGTTGCCTCGGGCCCCCCTTGAAAATACCGCATTTAGCTTCATTTTGCTGCATAGGTTTTTTTTAGAGATCACTATGAAATTGGAACAAAAGTAGGAAATACGAGCTCGATTCGAAGTGAAAATATAAATATACCTAAAATTAAAAAACTGTTATTTAGAAGTGACACGCGATGAGAAAAAAATACGAAAATAATTTTTTTTGAAAGACCAACTGAAAAGTCGTGCCATCACTGCTCTAACCACTCAACAACGCTGCCGATTTAAATTCGCTAGTACTAATAGTTTTTTAAAATTTAATTTGGCAGCAAAATTTCCGTTTTTAATTTTTAAATAAAATCTTTTTTTAATTGTTAATAGAATTAAACATTTGGATATTTACTGCTGCAAACTAAAAATATATAACTGTTTTATGATAATTGTTTTTAAGTTCTGGTCTCTTTTAAAATATAAGCTAAATTATGGAAACAAAGATTTGTTTAAGAAATTAAAGAAAGTTGAAAACTTTATAAGAAAATATGAAAACTTTACATGAAAGAAAACTTTCTAGTACGTTGTCGAAGGTGCCAGCAAAATTTCTATGGATTAACATATACCAAATTTGGGGTGTTAAGCTGATTTACTGCTGTCGGCCATATTTGCGCAGCTGCTTATATGCGAGCCAAATTTGTGCACTTACATTTTACGCGGGCCAGACAATTTTTCAAATAATTACACAATCAATATAGTGTTATCTACAAAAAGTTCTTCAATCCTAACTTTGAATCTGTTTCGAATTTCTTGAGTTTTTTTCCTATGAAGTAGTGTTCTCTGAAACGAAAAGTTGCGTACCAATGGACAAATGTTTTTTAAAAATTTTGTTGGCACACTTAAAATTTTTTTGGAGCACACAGGGTGAGGACGACTGAACGATAGTATTATCAAACGTAACTCTCTCACGTCTAATATAGCAATAAAATTTGAAAGACGTGGGCCACAAAATAAAGCATGGCGGGCTAAAGTTTGCTTGCGGGCCGCCAGTTTGACATTCATATACTAAAATCTCAATTGGGTAAATGTATTGTAATGATATTTACAATTCATAATGGTTTGTGTTTAATTAACTAAAAAGATACCGTAAAACACGCACATGTGTTTTATGTTTAATAAAATAATACTTGAAACACATATGTGTTTCAAATATCAAATTAAACTTTAACAGCAAATTATTATTTTTATCACAACTTAAAAAATTAGCAATTGCCAGTATCTTACCGCGAAAACCTCTAAATTAATTCTTTACATTGCCCCGTTGATTAGGTTATCAGAATATAAGTCGATGTCTCACAATAAAAGCGCTTCATAAAACTTATTGCAAGGCTTTTGACTACACCTGTCTCTGTACTTTTGTATTTTAGAGTGTAAGCTAATAGTTTCACGCTTGGGTTAGTTTATTCAAATAGCTTATTTACTGATAGGTTGTGTGACTCATCTAAACGAATAAATAAACTACTTTTTATGTGTTGGAGTTAATTGGAAACTTTTTCAAAGAAGATCTGTAGATCTATTACAACTATAATAAAATTGTAATTGAAAAATTTATTAATTTCCACTTTTTTCCTGAATTTCAATCAATAAACTTATCTTTTCAAAAATATTTTTAAATTCTATTTTTATTGGAATATTAACCTAAGTTACGTTGCCTAAGGGTTGGTTCACACTGAAAGCGGAAGCGGAAAAATCAAGCGGAAAGGCGGAAAGCGGAAAAAAACGCCAAAGTGCAAGATTTTTGTGCTTAGCGGAAAAATTTCAAAGTTGAAATATTTAAACTTTTTGCTCTTTCTGCTTCCCACGACTAGAGTACAAGGACAGGAAGGTCAACTGGAATTACCTGTATTAAGTTAGATAAGTGCGGTTTTCAATCAATCAATCAATCTATTTGTTTTGTGCTTCAAAACGAAAAATACACCAATATCTGCAAAAAAAAAGTTTTTGAAAGCACAGGAAGGCAGCAAAATGACCATACGGTCTTCTAGTCAACTACCTCCCTCTAAATTGTGGGACAAAAAAAAATTTTTTTTTTATCAGAAAAACACAGCAGTACACTTACAAAAACGCAGTACATTTAGAAAAACAATGAAGATTAAATAGCAATATTAGTTGTTATTAAATAAATTTGCATGTGCCAGCTGACTTCATCAAACTGTTGTGGCATCTTATTTAATATTGACAAGTTAAAAAAAGTTTAAATTTCTTTTTAAATTGATTATAAGAAAGTGACTTTAATTCGAAAGGCCATATTTTAGGTCCAATGTAAGAAAATGTTTTTTTGCCTAATTCTGTTCTCTTTCTAGGTTGAAAGTAATTTTGTTGCGCTGCCAGTCTTGTTTTATAATGGTGTTTTTGGGTTATACTTACAATAGTTTGGGACTCATTTTTTGCTGAATTTTTATTAAAGCAAAACATTGTTTTGCCATTTCAAGTTTAACAATATTTTTTATTTTTAAGAAATTCAATTTTTGAAAAAGATGATTTGAATGTGACAAAAAAGGACTATTTGTAATAATTCTTATTATGCGTTTGTGTATTCTTACCAGTGGATTCAGGGCAGTAGTCGAAGCCAGTCCCCATGTTGAGACAAAATATTGAAGATAAGAGTAAATTAAAGCATAGTATACTGTTTTTAATGTTGTAGTGTCAACATAATTCCTCAGTTTGAGCAGTGCCCAGGAACCATTGGAGAGCTTAGAACAAACATGTTGTACGAGTATATGAGACTTCCAAGAAAGCTTATCATTAAAAATTACACCCAAATATTTTACTTCATTTACTTGTTCTATATTTGTCTTTCCTATTCTAATATCAAATTGCCAGGCTGATCTTTGTTTGGTTAATACCATAAATTTTGTTTTATTAGTATTTAATGATAATTTGTTTAGTTTCAACCATTCATCAATTTTGACCAGTTTAGTGTTGACATTTTTATTCAAAAGTTTTGGACAAGAGTTTGTCAGTGTGAGAACTGTGTCATCTGCAAACAATTTTGTATTAAAATTGGATACTAGAGGCATGTCATTGATGTATAATAAAAATAGTAATGGTCCAAGAGTAGAGCCTTGTGGTACACCACAAGTTACATGATTGAATTTTGATTTAGTGTTGTTGACAACTGTAAACTGTAGTCTGTTATTTAAATAGCTTTTAAGGAGCTGTAGTGGCAATTCACGGATGCTATATTTTTCCAATTTTGCAAGCAAAATTTGGTGATTTACAGTATCAAATACTTTTTTAAGGTCAAGAAACACAGCACAAGTATATTTTTTTTTGGTCAATATTTTTAACAAAATTATCAAATAATTGCCTTACAGCATCTGATGTAGAAGAGTTTTGTTTAAAACCAAATTGAACAGGTGTTAATATTTTGTTTTTATTTAAATAAGAGTAAATTCTTTCGTACAAGCATTTTTCAAAGATCTTACTAAATGAGCTAAGTAGAGATATGGGTCTGTAGTTGCAGCACTTATCCTTGGCATCACCCTGATGAATTGGTACAATTTGTCCAATTTTAAGAATTCTGGGGTAAATCCCAGTTCTAATGCAACTGTTATAGAGTCTTGTTAAAACTGGTGCTATGATCAGTGCACTCATAGCTATATATTTTATGGGTATTCCATCAGGGCCTGTACTCTTTGATGGGTTCAGTTGCCTTATATGTTTTAATATGTCAGATTCTGTTATTGGCTGAAGATAGAAAGAAGTGCACCTTTGAGTAATGAACGAAGTGCTGCAACGAATATTAGCTGAATTGGTTAGTTCAATATTTGCAGTCAGTTTTTGTCCAATCTCAGAGAAATAACTGATTAGCATATTTGCCATTTCTTTCGAACTAGTTATTTTTTCTCCTGTAAGCTCTGTGATGAGACTAATTGTTTTTTTTTTGTATTTGGCAATATCATTATTAGTTTTCCATAAGAACTTCATGTTATGTTTAAATGCTAAGACAAGTCCCTGATAATATTTTCTTTTTGCTTGTTCTTTCACATGGGTTAACTTGTTGCGGTAAGTTTTGTATAACTGTACATCCTTTGCAGATCCTTTTAAATTAGCAATGTATAATTTGTTCTTTGTTTTGCTTGAGATTAGTATTCCTTTTGTTATCCATGGTTTACAATTTAATTTTTTTTCTTTTCTAGATTTTCTTCTTAGAGGAGCATGCTTACTTAATGTGATGTTAAAAATATCAAGAAATCTCTCAAATTGCTCATCAACAGTACAATTATTATAAAATATATTCAAGTTTTCATTAAGTTCAATTAAAAAGTTTTCAGTATTAAAGTTTTTTGTATCTCTTACAATGATGTTTTGCTCTATGGTCTTGTGATTGGTGTTAGATAATAAAAGTACTATTGGCATATGGTCTGATATATCTTCAGTTAATATATGGAAGGTAGTTTTTTGAGTTATGCTGTTGCTATAAAAGTGATCTATCAATGTTGCACTACTGTGAGCTATTTGAGTGGGATATTTAAGTAGTGGCAGGCATCCTAGGCTAAATAGCATATCAGAATAATTTTTTATTACAGTTTTGGTATCACTTTGCAGCAAATCAATATTGAAATCCCCACATAAATAGTATATTAGTTTCTGTTTGTTTAAATTTTCAATAGCTTTTTCAAAAGATGATTGAAAATCAGAAAGTTTTGAATTAGGGTGTCTATAAAGAACACTAAACACTTTTTCTGTATTGTTTAACTGTATTTTTACCCATATCTCCTCACATCCCATTATATTTAATTGATACTCAGTAGTGGTTTTATAACTTAAAGTGTCTTTTATGAACATTCCCACTCCACCAGCATTTGTTAAAGAGTTATTATGTATAAAAGTGTATCCTAGCAAGAAAGTTTTTAGATTTAAGTTTTGCTTTTTTCCAATATAGCTATAATTTCTGGCATCTTACCTAGCACTGACAATAGCTCCTCAAGTTTTTCAAAGTTTTTGTTTAAGCTCCTTATGTTAATATGTAATATACAGAAGTCTGTGTTATTTGCATATAGATTTTGGAAGTCTGGTGTGGATATGTAACAATTGTCAGCATCAAGTAATTTGTAATTTGAAAGTTTTGGAAAGATCAGTTTGTTATTAACATTTAATTCTGTTAACTCATTGTTACTTAAGTTTTAAAATGGGAAAATACATTTCATGCAATGATATGATTGATTTGGTTGTTGGAGAGTTTCGAAATCACTTTTTGTCAAGCTGGTGCATTTGAAATGTATCCACAACTGGCAGGTGTCACAGGAAATAGATTTTTGGTTACGTTTGCAAGGTTTGGCACAATTAATACAAGAGTATTTGATAGGCACACTGAAAGTTTATACAATAATACTTAAAAAACAATTAAAAAAAAAGAAAAACTTTTATACAAATTGAAATGCCAAGTAAACTTAAATTAAACAATACTTTGAGACATTATACTTTGAAACAAGCTTAAGTTAAATTAAACAAACTTTTGCATCGATATTGATGCAATGTTAGGTGTCACTTTGAAAGCAAATTTTACACTCATCAAAATTCCGTCCTCATTACATGAGAAGACCATCATCAATTTCCAACAAATTTTCAACAGACTCATCTTGAATGACAGCTACTCAAGAACCAAAACCAACAGCAACTTCCAAGAATTAAAAGCAGCAGGCATCTTCTGCTTGTTTAAATTCAAGTTTAAATTAAATAAATTTCCAGACTTTCAAACAAACTTTTTTTTTTTTTTTTTTTTTTTGCCAAGAAAAAAATAAAACTGATAAGAAATCAATGGAGTTCGAAATGCTGAATTTGAGTAAAAAGTAAAGCTGAATATAACTGCTTTCTAATATTTGATCCAGAGAAATATCCATCAAACACCTCAGTCATTTAGATTTCTTTTACATCAACATTAACATCAATTAGCTTATTCAAATAGAATCCAGTATAACTTATTCCAATAGAATGTAATCCAGTAGCCTATATCTTATTAAAATAGAATGAATCCAGTATAACTTATTCCAATAGAATGTAATCCAGTATATCTTATTCAAATAGAATAAATTCAGTGTAACTTATTCCAATAGAATGTAATCCAGTATATCTTATCAAAAAGTCAACTATTCTTATCAACATAAATCTTATTCAAATAGAATCAATACACATTCTTATTCAAATAGTTTTAATGTTATAAAAACTAGATATGGCCAATAAATTAATGTTATTCACTTAAATTTGATTTTTATAAAATCGTAGGCATTTAGCTGGTTTGGGATTATGTCAAACACAAATAACTAGCATATTTTGGCATAGAAACTTGGACAATCATGTCTTGGCAAATTTTTTGTGGATCAACTAAATTTTAAAAATTTGTGAAATTGCAAAATATAATCTATTTATGCACTTTATGTCTAACCTTTTTATTGTTTCAATAAAAAAGACTATAATTTTTGAAAAGAATTTTAATAGATTAATATTAATTTTCAGCTTCATTTATCAAAGCAATAAATAGGTATCAATTAAAAATATGTTATTTAAATTGCAAGACATTACTGTAATGCAATAGTAAACTGTTTAGCATAATCAGTCATCATATCAGTATAATAAGAGTATAAGGGTCCTTTGAAGAAGTCAACGTAAGTGACTAGTTTATGAAACTAACCTGTATCGTCCCTGTGGTTACTATAGCTTTTCAAAGAGGTTCTTACCTCTTGGTTTCTTTATTGTTTCATTCTTGTTCTGCAGGGGAGACTTCAAGTTAGTTTCACCAAAAAATTGTTTATGGTGACTTTTTGAAGACACCCAAATAGATTTACTTAATTCATTAAGAAAAAACAATAAGATAGTGAATCACCAATTTGGACAAAATATTCATTCACATTTAGCAACTGATCTCTAATAAAGTCCAATAAGTTTTATTATTAGAGTTATTTATTAAGGTTGACATTGTTGGACATTATCTTAGTGATCAACTCAAGATCTGTTTTGAATTATGCTCAGTTGTTTTTTAAAGCTTAAAATAAAATTGTAGTAATGTAATAAATGTATAAGTTTTTAAAGCTAAAGGATACATTTCTACTACATGTTGTTTTTCATTTAAATTCTTACAATCAATTTTAGTAAAGCCAAAGACAATAATATTTTTTAAAATACCTATTACCAGTAGCCTACTTTATTTTAGGTAAGTTTGCATTATTTTGATAAACTATTTAACTTATTTTATCATAATTTCAAATTTTATTTTTAAATTCCTTTATTGTAATTTATTTTGTTATTTTCATTAACCATTTAACTTTTTTTGTATTGTAACTTCAAGTTATGTTAAAAAAATTTAAATAGTTTGGATCTTGTCAAGATGTCACTGTAAGCAATTTCCTTGGGTGAAACTAACCCAAAATCCCCCTACAGCTCCAGGATGGAAATAAGAAGAAACCAGGAAAAAAATAATCTCTTCAAGAAGTGATAGTAACCACAAGGGGTCCGGGTTACTTTCATGAACAAAAATTACTTGTGGTGATTTCTTGAAGAGACCCAAATTTAGCAGAGCATAGCTTGAACTACAATAAGATTTGGGTGGGAATATGCACTCAAGAATGTTTTAGTCAATAAAAATAAGATTTTGAAAAAGCACATATTGTTGTCTCAAGAAGATTAGAGTGTCATTTTTAATGAAGCAATAAAATTTATTTTCAGTTTCCAATAAAAATTATAGTCTAAATTATTGTTCTATTTTTTTTATTTTATTTTTATCTCTATATTTATCCTCCTGACTCGCAGGAAAACAATGAAGGTGCTAATACATAGGGTAGGCAATTACCCTGAACTGCTTTTGGAGATGCCAAGATATTGCTGTCTGCTTGTAATTTAATAGAGATATGACTGTAATTTAGAACTGCTTGACAAGATCACCAAGCAGGAGAATGTGCCGTAAAGTGTCTTTCCCAATGACACAACAGAATGGTGCGAGTGGGTTTTGAACCGAGAGAGTGTTGGTCATGAGCCCAGCTCTTTAACCACTTGACCATGTTTTCTATTTCCTCTAAAAGCTACTTTTACTATTTTACTTTATCAAAAAGTTAATAATTAAAAAAAAAATTAGGTCCTCCTAGCACCTGATTTGGTTAAATATTTTTGAACTTGAGCTTGTAAGAGTTAAAACTTAAAACAATGATAATAAATTACTGCAATAGCAAATTAAATTTTCAATTGATGTGATATAAATTTTAGCATTGTTTTTATTTTGTAATATTGACACTTGTAAACTACTCATGTAATTACAACTTAATTAAAACTTGTATGTCTATGCTAAATGTCAAGTGGGTAGCAATCCAATTATTAACTGTAAACCAGGCATTACAACAATAATTCACCAGCATGCTTGCATATTACTGCTATGTCCAAAATGAGTAGCTAATTATAATGAGAGCTGTTTTTTATATATTTTTTATTTTTTGCAACTTTCCGATCTTCTTACAACTGATTATCAGCCTGATGCTATGCCAGCATGTAAAATATATAAAACATAACACTCAATCAAAAATATTCTAACTACATAAAATAATGCAACCTACAGCATTATAAGTGCAAACCATATATATTCTTGTTAGCCAAGAAGATTAAAAATCTTTAAAAGAAATGTGACTATACAGGGCATGCAGATAAGACTTGCATACATAGACAGTTTACCAAAAATTTTTTAAGCAAAGCAAAATATTTAAATTTTTTAGAAATTCTATTGTAGCTTTCAATGTTTGCAATTTGAACCAAATTGACACACGACATAGTTTTTAATATAGCTGACATTTGGATATTCTTTTGCATGAGCCAACTTGAAACATCATAAAGTTCTCTTTATCTTCAGTTTAATATTTAATAATTTTTATCTTTAACTTTCAGCCAATAGTTTAATTGATTTTCAAAGCAAAAAATTGTTAGAAATCAAAAAAGCAATTCATAGCCATCAAATTGATATATATAATTAACTATTGGTAGTATCTAAAAACTACTTTGAAAGTAAATCCACAAGATTTTTATTCATAATCAGTTGCAACTTATAGCTAAATAAGTTTGTGGGGTGTTCAGCTCTGCAGCTCCTATGGACGAGCCATCACTATTTGGTAGTATTTAATGATATCTTGTGAGATTGAAATTAAGTCTTGAAAAATATAAGTTTTGTTATTTGAAACAAGAGTTTACTTGTGATTTTTTATATTAATTATATACATTTTATTTTCAAAACTATTTATCAGCTTTGGTTGACCTTTGATTGTTTTTGAAATTTTATTTTAGCTGGCATTAATGCAGTTGGCCCAAAGCATCATATATATAATTTGGTGGGATTTAGAATATTATGAGTTGTGGTAGTGTAAATTTCAATGAAAAGTTAATAGAATTAGTAAGAGAAGCACCCTCTCTATATGATAAAGGGTGCTCTCATTACAAAGACAAGCAAAAAAAAGAAAATGCTTGGAAGCTTTTTGCTGATATACTTGATGTTTCAGGTAAACATATCTTTTTTTGCATATCTTGGTATGGTGACTTGATTTTTGGCCAGAAGAAACTACAATTGACTTGCTTAATCATGCAAATGTATGTTGATGTTATGTCTAATTTTCTATGCTTAACTGCCCATAAATAAACCAATCCAATTGAGATAAAAAATTAGTTTTTATATAATTAATGTTCTGTTTTTTTTTTCAAAATCTAATTCATTTCTAAAAAGATTTTCATTAAGTTGTCATTAAGATTATATTTTAGCTTTTTTATTTTATCTAACTGTTATAATCATGTGTTGTGGAAAATGCTTGGCTCAAGAAGAAAAGATTGGTTTTAACAGATAAACAAAAATTGTTATTCTTGCACTGTTGTTCACAGCATGTTTCTACATTATATTCAAATAGAAAAGCTAAAATTTTATGTGAAATTGTATCTCCACTTATAACCCACCAACTAATTTCAACTAACTTTTTGTGGTCTTAATGGTTTGCTTAAGTGTGGTTAACTATATAAAAGCAGTCATTATTATGCAACTAAAATGTTGGAAGTTTTTTTTTCTTTGCAATAATTTAAAATTTTTGTATTACATTGCTTAATCCTTTCCCTCCTAGTGTCACCATATGGTAATGCAAAAATTAAGTTTAAATTATTAAAAATGCCAAAAGGAGATAAAAATTAGATGGCACTACACATGTTTGTAAAATGTTTGTTACACTTTAATCTGTCATTCTGATTTAACACGTTGGCTACCAAGGGCTATTTTGTTAAAATGTAACTTATATACCAACCTAGATAGCTCTATTTAGAACTGAAAGTGTATTTGGGGAGATGGTTAAAAATGTATCCAGAAAGACGAAAATAAAATTTTTTACGAAAGCTATAGCATGAAAAAAGAGAAACATTGGCTCAAAAAACATATTTCTTCATAATTTTAGAGTCCCTTTACTTGAGCTTTTAAACTATATGCCATATAGCATCTTATATGCAGCCCTATTTTTTTCAATGTGTTTAAATCAATCGAAATAAGCATCCGCATTTTCCACTGTCAAATCTTTGCTGAAGTAGCTCGGAATCTAAAACCAAGTGAGATGTAAGCAGAAACATTTAGTCTGTACCAAACCTGAGAGTTTCAAGTCTACACAACCAACCAGTAAAGTTTGATGAGCATTTAAAGTTGAAGTGTCAGGGACTCACTGGTGAGTCCCATTGTACATAAGCAATGTGAGTTTGGGACTCACCGGTGAGTCCCATGGTAGCCAACGTGTTAATATTTCAATTTGTCTCTGACTATTTGAGAGTCAATATTTATTTACAATTACAATAATTTTTCCAGTTATTGTTTTGGTACTAACAAACATCATAAGTGTATGAACAAATTTTGCACTTCTCATGTTTGAACTATTTATTTTATTTATTTCATTTTTACTCACAATCAACTTGAAATTAATCATAGTGCATGTAGAAATAAAGATTGTGAATAAGGAAGCAGCGACTAAACGAAGTACGTTATTACATGCACAACGTCAATTGTGCATGGTCGCTGTACCTTTGAACAAAGCGATGTGATGTTAATAAGAAAAGGAAAGCGAAAAGAAGATAATTAATACACACATCCGAGCCATAGTCAGAGAATGTTGTGTAATCATGGGTGGGAGAAACAACAAACTCAAAGACCAAAAGGGTCTGGACCAAAAGGGTCAGGCAGGCAAAGAAACCCACCAAAAGAAATCCTGCCACGGGTCAAAAGGACCATTTCAAAAGCATATGGCTGGACAAAAAAAAAATTTATATGCATAAGATAGAACATACAAATAGTGAACAAGAATAGGTGCAAAATAATTAAATTATGTGAATTTTCATCGAACTGGATGGGCCGAAATGATCTGGATGTTGGCTTTGAAGTCGCATCGGGCTTTTATCACCTTCAATTTCTTTGTACAATTTGGTGGAGTTACCTGTAACATAAAAAACCAGCAGCAGAAGTTTTAAAATTTATGAAGTCTATTACCATTAAAAATTACGTTGCAATAAGATGTTTTTGAAATTCTGTACGAAATTTACTATATGATTTTATCTGTTTAATGCTTGTTGGGACTTTATTCCAAGCAAGAGGACCTCTGTATCTTAAAGATTGTTTAGTTACATTTAATCTACAAAATGAAGGATAGAATTTGGTCTGGCTTCTTGTACATTTAGTGAATTTGTCGCTTATCAGGTTATTTTGAAAAAAATGATCAAAACATGGTGGTAACATGCCTTTTATATATTTGTACATAAAACAAGTTATTTCTAATTCGGTTATTTGATCAATTGTCATTACGTTGTTGTTTCGCAAGATGTCAGTAACGTTAGCTCTATGATGTAATCCAAATGTTAATCGTATGAATTTATTAGCGATTCGTTGAATTTTTGAGGCTGTGGTTTTATTACCAATATGCCAAGTTATAATACAATATCTTATATGACTGATTATCAGGGAGTTATACAATACAAGCAAAGTTTTTTTGTCAAAGTGTTTTGAAATTTTTTTGATAGTACCATAACTTACGCAGATTTTTCGTAGAACAAAGTTCATATGCAATTTCCAACTTAAATGTTCATGAAATATTATTCCCAAAAATTTCGTTTTTGGTTGCTGAGAGATAAATTTATTTCTAATTGAAATTGTCAGTTTTTTTGAGGGAGGCTTTGTTTTGGGTGTGCGAAAGATCACATAATGTGTTTTGTCAGTGTTCAGAAATAGCCGATTTGCCAGAAGCCACTTATCTATGTTCCCTAACTCCTTATTTGCAGCTTCATATAAGGTTTCATAGCAATTACTTTTTAAAAATATGTTAGTGTCGTCTGCGTACATAATGCATTTTCCTAAGGTTAAGCAATTATTTAAATCATTTACATAAATTGAGAATAGTAAAGGGCCTAAAATTGAACCCTGAGGGACACCATATTTTATTGACTTAGTATTGGAGCAGATATTATTTATTTCAACTAATTGTTTTCTGTTGCTAAGATAGCTACAAAACCAATCATGCGCTACACCACGAATTCCACAATGCCATAATTTGGATAATAAAATTTTATGATCAATGGTATCGAATGCTTTAGATAGATCAAGAAATATGCCGAGTACATGTTCTTTGTTTTCAAAAGCTTCAGCAATATTTTCAATTAATAATGAAGTTGCGTGACTAGTTGAGTGATTTTTTCTAAAGCCAAATTGATATTTATAAAAAAAGTTTTGTTTTTTTAAGAATAATACTACACGATTGTACATTAACTTTTCCAATATTTTTGACATGGAGCAAAGTAAGCTGATTGGGCGATAATTGCATACATTAGTTACACTACCCTTTTTATGAATTGGTACTACTTTTGCAGTTTTAAAGTCAGAGATAAATTCACCACAAGCTAACGAAAGATTAAACACATGTGTCAGAGCTATTAATATATTGTCTGGTGTGCTTTTTAAAATAGTTGGGGAAATTTCATCAATGCCAGTACTTTTTTTAGGCTGAAGGTCACTGATTAATTTTTTTATTTCAGTTAAACTAGTTGGATAGAGATAAAGTGTGCTCAATGTGGGAGATTGCATAAATGTTTGAAAACTATAAGATGTTTGGGGTAAATCTGATACTAAATTATTTGCAACATTGACAAAGTAATCATTAAAATAATTAGTAATCTGGAGAGAGTCATTTACCAAATTATTGTTTATGGATATGGAAGAACATACTGATGATTTAACTTTACCTAATTGTTTGTTTATATTTTTCCAGGTCTCTTTTAAATTATTACTTAATTTCTTAAATGTTTGTCTAAAATAACTCTGTTTTTTTTCTTGTAAGGCGCGATTGTATTTATTTCTTTCTTTATTAAAGTTTGCTTTGTTTAAAACACTCCTGTTTTTCAGAAACTTTTTAAAACACTTGTTTTTTTTCAGCATTAATAAATAAAGATCATTATCAAACCATGGCTGTTTATTTTTGTTTTCAATATTTTGCTTGATAAAAGGGAAGCAGTAGTTAAAAGTAGATTTGTAATTGTCCATTAATAATTTAAATGCTAAATTAGGATTAGTTTCATTTAGTATTGCATTAATATCAATATTTTCTAACATTTCATTAAACTTGGTTATACTTTGGGGGGTAAAAGATCTTTTTTGTTGAGGTCTATACAAATTCTGTTTATTAAGATTAAAACACATATATACTGGTAGATGGTCAGAAAGTGGATTTAAAATGACTCCGGATTTTATTTGCTGTTGGTGTAAATTTGTCCAGATGTGGTCTAATACTGTTGCACTTGAATCTGTGATGCGAGTTGGTTTGTTAATAACTGGGAAGTAATGACCTTCAAGCATCATTTCAATAAAATTGCATACATGTTCATTATCTTGATTTGATAAATCATAATTAAAGTCTCCAGTGATAAAACATTTGTTTAGTGATTCATTACTATTATGGATACAATTGTAAAGATTATTCAAAAAGTTTTCATTTAAATGATTGTCATTAGAAGGAGATCTATAAATGTTACCACAGAATAAATTTTCATTATGTAATTGAATTTTTATAAAAATTGATTCAAAAATTTTTTCATTCATTATTGTCAATTCATCAATTAGGTTAAATTTATGGCAATTTTTAATATACAAACCAACTCCACCACCCTTGGCAACTTTTCTGCTGTTAGAGATAAAATTATAATTTTCAAGATTACAGTATGGGCCAGATGAATTATTCTGAATCCATGTTTCAGTCACAGCAATTATGTCTGGTTTGGGGTTTAGATTATGAACAAAGCTTTCTAATTTACTAAAATTTAAAGGATTGGAGAGTGACCTAATATTAACACAAATAATAAGAAAACTATTAGAAATTTTTTTATGAAAGATTAATGATTTTGTAGATTGAATTTCCAAGTATTGCTCTTGAAAGTGATGACTATTTGGGCCAATTAAATTATCATGTTCTTTATTTTCAGAATTACTGTCATCAACAAAGATTGAATTTAATTTTTCAGCATTAACATATTTTTCAGGTTGACTACTTACAATTTTTTCTTTACCAGAATTATGTGAAATAAGGGAATTTTTATGTTCATAACAACTACATTTACAGTAAAAATTATTTGAGGCTATTGCTTGGTTCTTAAGTATTTTAGCACATTTTTTATGAAAGTGAGCTAAACATGTTTGGCATTGAATAGGCACAAAGTCTTTTCTAATTGTTTTTTGGCAAAATTGACATACAAGTTTTTTCAAAGTCATAATACTTAAGATTTATGTTGCACAAATGAGTAATTATATATATATAAAACAAAAAAAAATTAAACTAAATAATTAATAATAAGTAATAAAATAAACAAAAAGTAAAAAAAAATACAAATAAATAAAACACAAATTTTAAATTGATTTTAGATGTATAAAATGAATAGTTATATAAAGATAAGCTAAGGTTAATATAAAGAAAATTATGATGTGTTGTGGTAAGGTTAAATCAAGTACTGTATTAATTTGATTATTAAAATTATTAGTTAATTAAGAAGAAAATCTTATCTTACTAATATCGGATAGTTTATTGATAGCTTGTTTCTTACCTTTGAATGAACAGTATACAATACCTTTCATGCTCCAGACATTGCCAAAACCAAATACCTTTCTGGCTTCCTCCACAATCTTTAGTCTTTTTTTGGTTAATGACTCAGTAATTGATAGTTTGGGTCCATTCGATGTTTTCAAGTTCTTCTTATGCGAGCATACCATATTCCTTATTGACCTGCGAACAAATTTAATAATAATTGGTTTTTTGTTGGTTTTAGAAGGAAGAGGGTGACAAATATCAATATCAGAGTCACTAATACTAGTAGGCAAATCTAATTTGGTATTTAATATATTTAGCACATACTTCTCAACATCCATGCTACTTATCCTGTGATCTATATTGTTTCCATGCAATATGAGACAATTAGATCTTCCATATTGCTCTAAGTCATCTAGATATTGTTCCTGTTTCTCCACCATTTCTGCCAACTGTCCAACTTCAACTTTAATAGAATCAATAATAGTTGATAATTTCATAAGTTCTTGATGCTGTTCCATTTTTTCCTTTTCACCTGCAAAACAATTACAAGAAGCAGTATCTTGGTCTTTTTTTAAATAATCTTTTTCATACTTATCCTGTCTTTCCTTGACCTTGTTCAACAGTTCCATTACTTCATCAAGTTTCTGGTTCGCCATTGTTTAAATATTTATCAAAATAATTTACCAATAATAACAAAAACCTTTAACCACTTATAAACAATACTTACACCGTCATGTACCTTATTCAAATAGAATGTTATTCTGAGTGCAGTAAATGTGATGTAGGATTATGCATACTGTGTTTTATGTTTTATCCCAAAAAATGAGTTACTTTATGCTATGGAGTTAATGTCAGGAAATGTCAAAAGATTTTATTATTTTGAAAATAACTTTGTTTTGCTTAATTTATTTTACTTATATGTTCAATAAAAAAAATCACTATTCTAAGCACCAATAAATGCTTTATATATTTCATGTATTGTTTTAGCATCCATATCTTCCTAGCATAACCATATTGAAATGACCTATTTCTCAAAAATTTTTTGACCCAACAAAACATATGGCTATTTTTCATTTTATTATGATTATATAAGATGAGGCTATTCTAAAGTTTTGATAAAAATTAAAAAAAGTTTAATTCTGGAGGTTAAATGAATGAAGAATGAATGAATGTAATGTTACTTGAAGTCAATTTAGAATAGTCATGTTTTTCAATAAAACAGTTGTATGATTTTATGAGTTTTAGAAGTTTTATGATTAGTGGAAAAGTGCAAAACAAGATGGAAAACACTGCAAAATTGATACACAAAAGACAAAAATATACAAGTAAAAAGTGGACCAGCTAGTGGTGAGTCCAGAAAGCCATGGTATTTGTCACATGCCATGGACTTTTTGGGTGATCACCTTTGTCATAAACCGTAAGTTGTTTTCCAAATAAGCTAGTGGTAGCTAAAAGTACAAGAACTTGTCGGCAGCATAGTCGAGTGGTTACAGCACTGTGATTGTGATTAACATGGTCTGGGTTCAAAATCTACTTGAGCCATTCTGTTGTGTCCATGGGAAAGACACTCTATTGCTTTTTCCCCTGCTTGATGGTTTTGATAAGTAGTTCTAAATTTCAGTGATATTTCTATATTAAAACTAAAAAAAACAAAATAAATAATTTGAACTAAACAGCAATATCTTGGAATTTCCAGAAGCAGGTTGGGGTAATTGTTTGTCCCATGTGTTAGTGCTTACCTCGCTTTCCTGCAAGTCAGGAGAATAAATATGGAGATAAAAAACAACTTAGATATAAAGAAAAAAAAAAAAAGACCTGAGTACTATAAAGGGAGGCCAAGATAGCAAAATATACAGTAGAGTATTTATAAGATCTCATTACCATTGCAAATAATCATGGCTCAGACACTATACAACATTAGCATTGATGGCAAACCTTTTTATTGACTTAAATTGAAAATAACAATTATTTAAAAGGTAAAGCTTAAGTGAGTCATAGGCAGTGATGGATTCAGTAGGTTTGCACCACTTTGTGCAAATCCTTGGAATGCCATGATGTTCAGCATAACCGTTATTAATCTAGTATAATCTCTGTACCTCTCTATCTCTGTATAATGAAGAAACCTGTTGTTAATAAGTTCCAAACAAAGGGGAACCTGTTCTTAAAATTTTGATTTCCATCACTGGTCATAGGCTGAATATATATTTTTGAAAATGTGTATCCAAGAACTTTTTTTGGTTTTATGTTAAAAAAAAAATTGCTTTTGGTCGGCTCAAGTTTTTTGTAAGTAAACTGAAAATTAACTGTGATGTATTGTAGAAAATAAACCTTTTTTTGTAATGATGGTCAATAAATGTGTCATTAAAATGCCAGAAATTTTGTAAGGACCGAGGTCATTAACTTTCAATGGTGGGTCGAATGTGACCTATAAATCAGTGCTTTGCCATCTTTAATTTAGCATAATGCTGTCTATGTTGATTTTATTGCTTTGGGTATAATTTCTGTTCCAAGTAGAAAAAACTGTACAAATATTTTTTCACACATAGCAAAAAAAACTTTCATATTTAAGATGTCAAGGTCTGGCCTTGGCCATGAATGCATAGTTTGTTATTTGACTCCCTCAGCACTTACAGAGGCTATTTCCCCTTTTTTTTTCTTATGCTCCCCACTTTTCTCTAAACATAAAAAAAATTTTGCAAAAAGTCTAATTAAAGAACAATGAAAAAGGTTAAACATTTTTTATTAATTTCATTAACATTGGATTATAAAGCGTACTGTCAATGAAAATAATGACTTTGCTGGTAAATAATCTACAAGTTTGATTATTTCACAGGACCATCAGTAACTTTACAGTACCGGTAACATCTAATAATGTTCTTGATCTCACGTTGGATCATGATTTGAAAAAAAAAATTTTACTTGGTAATTTATATTTTTGATCTAAAACGTTAAATGTGTTTAAAACGCAATCACGTTACGTTTTAATGAGAAATCAAGTTAGTAAAATCGATGCATTTTTTTATGTATGTTTTTTCAGCATTTCGGGAATAACTGTTTGAAGCTGTTTGCTGGATGGGTGTAAAGTTGGATGTATATTCGCTTCTTCAACTACCAGAAATAATTTCTCCACCCTTCTCACAATCAATTAGAGAAGGTGGGCAATATTTTTCAGCGTAGTTATTTTGAAGGAAATTGTGCAATACAAAGGCAGTGTGGGTATACAATTTAGCGTTTTCAATAGTAGAATTTATCGAACGTTTGAAAATGCGCCAGCGTGCCGTCAAAATTCCAAATGCATTTTAAATTATTCTTCGTGCACGGGACAAGCGATAATTGAAAATTTTTTTTATCGTCTGGAAGCTTGTGCCCGGGGTAAGGACGCATGATGTTTGTCTTTAATGGAAATGCCTCGTCGCCAACAAAGCAATGAGGAAGGGATTCGTTCACATTGATTATGGGAGAAGGTGGAGGCAAAGAAAACTGATTTTCGTTTAGTGCTCTTCCAAAACAAGAATTTCCAAAAACCCCACCACCACTATGGCTTCCAAAATCTCCAATGTCGATTATTGTAAATTTATATTTTGCGTCACTAACAGCCATCAGTAAAATACTATGAAACTTTTTATAATTGTAATATTTCAAGCCAGATTTTGGAAAAGCTTGTATGGCTATATGCTTCCCATCAATGGACCCTAAACAATGGGGAAAGTTCCAAAATTCTTCAAAATCATGTGATATTTTTAGCCATTTGTTGACTGTTCTTGGAGGCTCGAAACGCAATACTTGACAAATAGCTTGGCAAGTGTTCGTCACCACGGAACTTACAGTTGAACGTCCAACGCGATAATTAAAAGATATTGTTTGTTGACTATCACCGGTTGCAAGAAATCTACAAAGACAGTTGTTTTGCATTCATTACACAAAGTTTGATGAAAAAAAATTGTAAACAGATTTTATTTGATAATTGTACTGCACTCAGCTTATTTGGTCTTTTTATTTAAATTAATTTTTCATGATAGATTTCTAGTTATAAAAAAACAAATAAGAATGTTTGCTACAAATAGCTTATAGACCTTTTGCATGCAATTAAACAATAGCTAGTTTTTTATAGCTTAATAAAAAAACTCGCCTCAGTGTAATAGCAAGTCTTTGGGCTGGCGAAAGAAGCTTTCGAAAATTGATAGTTTGCTTTTCAATCATGGGTTTTATCGATATAAGCAAGCAATCAAATGAATATCGATTCATGCAAAAGTAACGATAAAAACTTTCATCATCATCACGACTTTCCAAAGTCAACTTGTGTTACCCCAAACAATCTCTTCTTTGAAAGATAGGTCTTACCCACCATCTTAAAAAATATTGCTTGTGTAATTATAGCATAACTTTATTAGTTTTTTAATAAATAAAACAAGTTCACAATTTAAATATTTTTAAACTATCGTACAGTGATGGCTTTAATAGGGTGCGAACAAGTAGCCATATCGCCCCCCCTAAAATACAACAAAAAGTGGCCCTCTTACATAAGATAGTGCTCTGTTTCTCCATGATAGCATCAGGACGGTGGTGTGACTAAAGTAAAGACCTTTTTTTATATATATTACTTTGTTTTGATACCGTAAGAAGTGGCCCCTCCTAAAACGATAACATTCTTTTTGGTAATCACACTATTTAAACAATAGCCTTTCCTAAAATTAAAACTTTTTTTAAAGGTTACTTTTTTTGATACAGGAAAAAGTGGCCGGTCGTTAAACGATGACGAAATCACACTGTTTTGGAACACTAAACAGTGGCCTCCCTAAAATAAAAACTTTTTTTTTTGAAATTTGTTTTGATACACTAAAAATGGCTCCCCCTAAACATTTATCTTTTTCTAGAGGACGCTTTGCCTCGGAACAGTAAAAAGTGGCCCCCTACTTTTCTTGCACTGGGCTCCCTTCTTGTAAGGCTATCACTGAGACTGTTACAACCAGGGTGTCGAACCGGACCCGAACCGGATCCGTAAACCCGTATTAACCGTTATTATTTTTTGAACCCGAACCGGAACTGAACCCGAAAAAATAAAATTTGCTGAACCTGAACTGGAACTGAACCCCTAAAAATAAAATTTGCTGAACCTGAACCGGAGCTGAACCCGTAGAAAAAAAATTGCTGAACCCGAACCTGAACCGGAACTTTATTTTAAATGGATCCGGTTCGACCGTTTCATGCTCAAATTTTAATTTTAAAGTTATTTGTAGAAGAATCAGAATCACATTTTGTTTTTGAAGTTGCCGCAATTTTTTTGGTCACGATACTTGTTGTGTGGCAATACAGAAACGTTATAAACGACTTTTTCAGGCGAGAAGTTAAAGCAAAAACATGTCACTTGCTAGATAAAGAAAGCGAAATTTTAAATATATGCTAAAGCAGTTGTTCTTAAGCTTTTTACAGTGCCATACTTTTAAAAAAATACATATTACTATAGAGACGTAGCAAACATAGTGAAACTATCGTAGGTGAAGCAAAATTATTTGACGCCATTAAAAAATCAAAGCTGCACAGTGCAGGCTGTTGGGGAGCCACTCGACTGAAATTTAGTTGCGTGGAGAAGTTTAATCAAAAAGCAGTGTAAACTTATCGAATGATTCGAATTCAGTGTAACTTATAGTTGCCTCAAATGGTTTTCACTAGCATGATGGTATCCCTAACAGTCGAGATTGAGTAAAAAATAATGTTGAGCAAGCAATGCAAGCAATGCAATAAAGTTAATTAATTTTTGATTTTTCAAAAAAACAAAATTTTTTAAAGAAAATTTGTTAAGATTAGGAAGAGAAGCTATTAACCTTCGCCTTGTAGCGTGAAGTTTAAGTAATATTTTGTAAGCTAACTGCTTTTCTCTTATTTCTCAGCTTCTTATTAGGCTCAAATTTGCATGTTAAAATCTAAAAAGGCCTTCACTTTTGCAGTAAGGTTGATTCGGGATGAGCTGTTCATAGTTTTTAGGCTTATTTAAAAATACTATAGCAGTGAAAATTGGATTACATAAATTTTTCATTTGCATCAATGTTTGCTTCAACTTTACGTCAAAAATTTATCTCTTAAAATTGTTTAGTGAAGATTTGGCTGACTCAAACTTTTTTATTGCCTGAATACATGTATTTCGTCATAAACGTTTTGATAAAGTAACTCGTGCGTAAAAACCTCTTGGGAGTTTTTGTCTGAAATGTGCTTCTAAAATTTTCTACTGAAGAGATAAAGGTTGAGTTGTTTGTCAGTATGGAGATTGCAATTCATAATAGTTACGATTTTTACTTTTTAACTTTGCATTGATTAGATAACGCCAGAATTTATTTTAATTCATTTGTATTTCTTTTAGTCTTTCGTTTATTAAAACTTCTTCAGATACCATAAATAAAACCCAAAAACAGATGATGATTAAGCGCAAAAATTTTTTTACCATTAAAAAGTATTCGTCTTCAATAACAAACATTTTTTTGTTTGACTGTCATCGGTTTTTGTTTTTTATTTATAGTATCTAAAGAAGTTTTAATAAACAAAAGTTTATAAAATTGGATGATATTTAACTAGAATTTTTGCATTAATAATAGCTGTTTTTAATTGCAAAACCACCAACCTTTTACTTTATTGATAAAATTTGATGTAGGGGATGCAATAATTTTTTCGTTGTGAAAGCTTTTTCTTTAATATTGCCACGATACTGCGCCACAGTTGAACGCCGGTTATCCGAACGCTAAGGTGGTTACAACGCCATAGCATGGTGTGAACGACAGAGTGTCATTCAACGCAGCTTCTGCTTCTAAAAAGGATGAAAAACTTGGCAGCGACGAAAAGAGTGGTAAACTTAAAACCAAACTAAATAAGTGATTGTTCGATTATCCGAAAAAAACAGTTATCCGAACCACGCCTGGTTTTAATTAGTTTAGATAATCGGCATTCTACTGTATATTTAAATCAGCTCTTACGGAACTTGCGAAACAACCTTACCAATTCAACTTCTAATTTGGGTTTATTTCCATATAACAAAACAGGTTTACTTTTTGTGGTATAATTTCATAGTAGACATATGCTAAATGTTTAATATAATACTACGCATAATTTTTTTCAGTTTTTTTACTGATATTCTATATTAAATCTGGTAATTTATGTTAATATTAAAAAAGATGCCGCGCACGCAATTGAGTAATATTCGAAAGTTTTTCATTTATAAAATACCGACCGATTCATCTGTGTGTCAAATTGATGACTGTGGCACAGCTCTTCGTGGAAACCACGCATCTAATTTACAAAGACACGTAAAAAGATTTCATCAGGAGTGCTTTAAAAAATACAAAGAAAAGTATTTCATTAATCTATCAATAAAATCTAAGAAAATACATAAAAATGTAATAAATCTTTGTCTGAAAATGCTTTATCTTGTTGTCAAACAACTTTGGATAAAAAACTCTTTAAAACAGTTCGAGTAAAAATCGATGCTCATTTATTAAGAACTGCTTGCTTGGAAATGGTCACTGTGAATGGAAGACCGTTTAAAATTGTTGAAGATTCAGGGTTTAGAAAACTTTTAAATCCAATTTCGCAAGCGCTCTCCGACAGTGGAAATAAAATTTGCATCAACGCAGAAAATATTCGCGAAGAAGTTGTCATGCTAGCGAGCAAAATAAAAAAAGAAATTAAAGAAGATATTCGTGAAAAGTTTATTTCACTTAAAATAGACATAGCGACACGAATGGACAGGGCTATTTTAGGTATCAACATTCAGCTCATAAAAAATGGAAAGCTTACTCTGAGGACAATAGCGATGAAAGAACTTACCCATCGCCACACGGCTGAATACATTAAAAACGCCGTGGCAGATGTTTTAGAGCAATATGAAATTTCTATAAGTCAGATTTATACTGTTACGACTGACAATGGCGCGAACATGCTAAAATCTGTAAAACTACTATCAAATGAGCAACTTAAAGAAAACGCATTTGCTGATGAGGATTCTCCTGGGACAAGCCAAGCTGCTTCATCCAATAGCGATGTTGAAAACGATGTTTACTCTGATGAGGACAGTGAATGCGAGGCGACTGATTCTTCGGCCTTTAATATTGAAATATTGCTTGAAAGTTTTGCAGCGTTTGATTTTGTTGAATCTACTAGCCGCCCAATGCTTCGAGGTCTTCGCTGCGCCGCGCATACCCTACAATTAGCTGTAGACGATGCTTTAAAACAATCTTTAAAAAGCGACATTGCTAAAGCCCGCCATGTGTGTAAAATTTTAAGAAATCCATCTATTATGTTGATTTTGAAAAAATTAAAACGAAAAAAGCCTATTTTGGATTGTGTAACTCGTTGGCATTCTACTTGTGATATGCTCCAGCGACTACTTTCATTAAAAGATTTCTGCCAAGAAATGGCCGTCTCCAATGCTGAATTGCATCTATTGGAGTCACAATGGAATTTGTTTTCCGAAATCGTGACAGCTCTTGAACCAGCCCGAAAAGCCGCCAAGGCTTTACAGCAACAACATCTTACGTTGGGTGACTTTTATGGAATTTGGTTAAGGTGCAAATTAGAAATTTCAAAGGCATCACCAACAGAGTTTTCGCAGTTATTGCTGTCTTCTATAAAAAAACGCGAATTGGCGTTACTGGAAAATGATGTCTTTGTGGCATGCATTTTTCTGGATCCTAGATATAAAGTTTTGTTGAACGAGGAAGAAAAAACATCAGCTATAGCTCATCTTCAAAATACCTGGATTAGCTTGCAAAACTTAAAATCTCAAAGTATAAATTTTACCGATCAAAATCGGCTATCTCCCGATTTACGCAACTCCGGCAACGACGATGATGATTTAGAAGTGATGTTAAAGGCGCATGAATTGGAATCAGCAAAACAAAAGGTATTTAGTTTTTTAGCTGTTATTGTATTTACCTAGGCCAAAATTTTGTTTTGTTAAACTAAAGTAAACTCCATAATTTTACGAACTTTGTTCTTCATCTTTTGTTCTTGCTTCAAATTATTTGGCCTGACATTATTGATACACGCAACTAGTAATTTAAATAGTAGCATTTTTATTTTCAAAGAATTATTTTTGATTTCTTTGGCAGGATCAACATAGTGCTACAGTCGTTTTTTGAATAAATTTTCTTAAATTTGGTTTCGCTTAGTTTACTCATACGACCTCTTTATCGTTGTGGCGACTTTGTGACCAATCGCATACTCGTACCAGCTCAAAAAATTGGGGAGGGCAATAAAGTTTTGCCCGAATTTTGTAACATTTGCCCGAATCCTGATTTTCTAGTAAATTGTCTGAGATTCTCGGACAAAGACCAAATTTCGTCCTAAAATCATGGTGTTCTTTAAAAAAAAGGTCTTCACTTGAAATCAGTCTCATCTTTCTCACTTTTTGTCCCAAAATCAAAATGTTTTCAAAAAAAAAAAGCTCTTCAGCAAAATTTGGTAGTATTTTTTCGTTGCCCAAAAATTCTGGTTTTGCCCAAATATTTTCTTGTCACTGCCCGAAAAATATTCTTGGAAAGTTGAGGGGGCAATTGCCCTCTTCCCCCCGCCAGGTACGGCTATGACCAAGTAGAATGACGGCAGTGTGGTCGAGTGGTTAAAGCGCCGTACTTATGATCAACATGATCTCGGTTTAAAACCTACTCGCGCCATTCTGTTGTGCCTTTGGGAAAAACACTTTACGGCACTTTCCCCTACTTGGTGGTCTTGGCAAGCAGTTCTAAATTACAGTCATGTCTCTATTAAATTACAAGCGAAGAGCAATATCTTGGCATCTCCAGAAGCAGGTCGGGAAAATTGCCTATCCTATGTATTAGCGCCTCCGTCGTCATGATGTATGAACGTCGAATGCTAAAAACTATGATGACACGCAACTTTTAAAAAAATTTTGTGTCAATTTCGACACCTTGTTAAAAATTCAGAACAAAAATGATACAGTATTTCAAGATGCAGCAGAAAAACTGGCAAATCATTTCAATGCAGTGTAAAGTGATGATGTGCAGCAGTTCAGAAAATAAAACATAATACAGTACGTTAAAACAGTGATAAAAGTTTAAAAGTTACAGTGATAAAAGTTTACTAATCGTTCGTTTTGCCATTTGTCTTTTTAATTATCTGCTCGAAAAGCCGTTTCCATCAAATCATGCGAGTCAAATTTTTGCCGCCAAAAAGAGCTGTTACAACTTGAAAATTTTTCGCTGAACACGCGTTTTGAGGCCTTTCTCAAACATGCAATCATCTTCGTTCAGCTTTATTAGAAAATCAATTGATTTAATTTGTTCTTCATTCCGACGTTTATCTCCTGACGTGTGTCGGACAAAAAGCTTAGAGATGAGTTTTTTCTTGGCTATTTTCAAATTCTGTACCACAAACCATTTATTTACAAGTTTAATTGTTAGGTCGATTTTGAATATAATTTATACAGAGCAAATGAAAGAAATCTTTATTCAAATTCTAATTTATACCATAGAGTACCCAAAGTTGTATGATTCGGGGAGACGGGAAAATTTCCTCAAACTGCCAAACATTTGGAAAAAATTAGAAATTTCCGAAAAGAGACAAAGAATTGTTTAGGCAAAACAAATTATTTGTGCACTGAAAACGAACTACTCTTGTCGGACAAAGGATTAATGTTTGAGATGAAGACCTTTTTTTTAGAGATCACTTCTTTTTGGGGGTAAAATTAAGAAATCGAAGACAAATTTAAAGTGAAGACCTTTTTGTTTTAGTTTTCAAAACAATTTGTTGACAAAAATTGAGAAATCGGACACAGATTAAAAAAAAGTTTTTTTTTGGTCTTCACCCTAAATTTTTTGGACGAATTTTTTCTCATTTCCATGAAGTGCCAAAAGATTTGGCTAAATGTCAAAAAAATTTGGGCAAACCGATATTGGAACATTCCATGTCAACTCACACCCTTTTCGGCATTTTTCTGCCGAACATCTCCGATTTTGCTGAAATTAGGCACGTCTGTAGGTTTGGATGCGAAAATGTCTCACACCAAATTTCAAGATTTTAAATTAAATAATTTTTGATATATGAAGATTGAAAATTAGACACAAAATCGCCCCTTGCCCCTGATTAAGCAAAAGTAGCCCTCCTGGCTTTATTTTTTGTTTGATTTCAAAGATGTTAATACCATTGGAAAGCTCTTTTTAGCAGCTTTCCAATGATCTTCATATATCAAATGTAGCTATATAAATAAAAAGTTATTTTTGTCGTGACCTTGTGATTTTGACCTCGCATGACCCCAAAACCCCCACTCTAGACAAAAAAACTTTTTCAATATTTTTGTTCCTCACATAGAGGACTATCAGTATGCCAAAAATCAAAGTGGGTTATCTATGGGTTTTTAAGATATTTGCATTTTATTAAACAGGTGTGCCTAATGTTGCAATTTTGTTGATATTTTCGCAATAAATAATTTTGCAACCTCGTCGATTTTTTCAAATAAATCATTTTCGCAAGTTTTTTGTTAATTTTTTTCTAATTAAAAAATATCTTGAAAACCCATAGAGATCCCACTTTGATTTTTGGCGTGCTGATAGTCCTCTATGTGAGGAACAAAAATATTGAAAATTTTTTTGGTCTAGAGTTGGGGTTTTGGTGTCATGCGAGGTCAAGATCACAAGGTCACGACAAAAAATAACTTTTTTATTTATATAGCTACATTTGAGATGTGAACATCATTGGAAAGCTGCTAAAAAGAGCTTTCCAATAATATTAACAAAAAATAAAGCCAGGAGGGGCACTTTTGCTTAATCAGGGGCGCTCAAGCGGCAATTTTGTGTCTAACTTTCAACCTTCATATATCAAAAACTATTTAATTTAAAATCTTGAAATTTGGTGTGAGACATTTTCTCATCCAAACCTACAAACATGCCAAATTTCAGCAAAATCGGAGATGGTTGGCAAAAGAGGGGTGTGAGTTGACATGGAATGTCCCTATTGCCCTCCAACATTTTTTGGCTGGTGCGATTATGGCAGTATTCTCAGTTAGGATTAAAAAATTCACACACAAACGAAGTAAAGACGCAAAACCTTTTTTGGAGATTTACGAATGTTTTGAATTAAAATTTATTTAAAAATTTAAAGATTATTATATACTTAGGAAAAAATGTTGCCAAAATAATAAAAGTTTAATTTACTTCGATTTTTTATCAGCAGATAAAAAAGTTTATAACCTATTTTAATATCTGTTTTTTTTAATAAACTTTAAAATAATGTTCGATTAAATAATGTTTAATTTGATTAAATTATTTAGTTTGATTAAACTGTAAATCTAAGTTGCATAAATTATATTCTTTGTTTTTTCATTTCCATCTTACGTAAAATTTTTCATTAATAAGTTTGGGAAGCAATTCCTACATTATGAATTAAAAAATGTTTGCATTTCTTTTTGTATAAAAGCGTTTAATCGACAAACCTTCTCATATCTTCCTCTATAATTATAAAGAAATACGTTTTTTTACTACTGATTATTAAGTTACGTGCGAAGTAGTTTTGATAAGCATGACAAGGTTTTAAAAAGAAAATATAACGTGATTTCAATCATAAATCTTCTCACATATGCGAAGTGACACCTGTTCAGATTAAACAAACAATGCAATAAAAATAAATATTTTATCATATGAAAGTATCTGTGTGTAATTTTTTCAGTGTTGTTGCAACCCATATTTCCGTACTCATTAGTTCAAACTGGACAACAAAGCATATCGATTTGTTTTGTTGGCATTTATTATTATTATCTTTTTCCTTTGTTTTATCTCTATATTTATTTTCGTGACTCACAGAAAAGCAACCAAGGCGCTAATTCATAAGTCAAGCAATTATTCCGACTTGTATCTGGGGATGCCAAGATATTTCTCTCCGTTTGAAATTTTTATTTTGGTTTTTTAGTTTTATAGAGATATAACTAAAATTTAGAATTGCTTGCCAAGACCGCCAAGGAGTTAAAGTCGCGTAAAGTTTTTTTCTCAAGACACAAAAAAATGGTGTAAGTAGGGTTTGAACTGAGATCATGTCCATTACAATCACGACGCTCTAACCACTCGACCACGCCGCCGATTTAATTTCGGTATTACAAATAATTTTTTTAAAGTTAGTGTGACAGCAAATTTCCAAATTTAATTCCAAAGTAAAATCTTTTTAATAGAATAAAACTTTTGGGAATTCACTGCTGGAAACTAAAAGTACAAAACTGTTTTATGATAATTGTTTTTAAGTTCTGGTCTCTTTTAAAATATAAGCTAAATTATGGAAACAAAGATTTGTTTAAAAGTTAAAGGAGGCTGTATTTAAAATCGATTTGAAAAAGAGCAATTTTTTTACGCTCTAGCTAAGTATAACCAAATGAAGTAAAAAGCGTGGTCGAATGGTTAAGAGCGCCATTGATGGCGCACTCAAATTGACCCAAACGTGCTACAAAAATCACTTGAATGATTCTGTTGCATCTTTGGGAAAGAAATTTTATGTTATTTTCTTCTGCTTGGCGGTCTTAGCAAACAGTTTTAAAATTTAGCCATATCTCTAAATAAAAAGCTTAATAAGCCAAAATAAAAACTTTTAACCGGACCTTTGGAAACAAATCGATGTAATCGCTTGACTGTTTTCCTATACAAGCTATAGTGCCCCCGCATTTTCCTGTGAGTCAAGTGAGAGAACAAAGATAAAAATGATAATACAAAAACAAAGGAAAAAGCTAAAAATTAAATAGTTTAACCAAAAAATTTCAAAACGGTTTGAAAAGATAATTGAAAATTGTTACAAATTGAATCAAATGCGCAGAACCAACTTTAAAAAAAGATTTTAATGCTTTATTAGTTGCTTTTTTTATTTTTTAAGCAAAAGTTGTAGCCAGAGAAATAAAAAATTAACGTAAAAAAGTTTTAAACGCACAAAAATGTGAGCAGACAAATTCAAATTATAATTAACTTTTGTTATGTACAAAATAGCAAATTGATTGGCAGGTGACACAGGATTTTTAATCAAAAGCGCTTCCTGTGTATTTAATTAAATCTTTTGAGAACAGAGGCTTGCATTATTGTTGCTGCTGTTTCTGCTACTTTAAGGCTGTATCACTGTAGATAAATTGAAGTTTTTTTATCTTTTAAATGTAGTTATTGCTTAGATTTAAGTGAAGTGACATGAAATATTATTGATTATTAGCCCGATTTTTGCTAATTAAATTAATAAATGCAGTTACTATGCTTCACCTCAATTAACCCAATTGAGATTGCAAACGCCAAGCAAAAACTTCAGTATTTATTATTTTATTGCATTTTATATAATTTCCTAATTATCCCTGGGCGAGATTCCGGGGTGGCAAATTTTTTGGAATGTGAAAAAGGTAGAATGACTAATGAGAAATTTTTTCTCGCTGAAACCGTTTACCCAGCCAATAATGCTATGCAGGACCCATACGGGCCCTGTGAGGGCTGCCCGTACAGAACCCGTATCGATTTGGTTACGGGTGCTGTAGTGCCCCACATGGGCTAACCGCACGGGCTTAATCTGGCTTTCAGTTTTAAGTTGTAATCAAAACTTAAATCATGCTAATAAGCTAACCTTTTTACTTATTCAAAAAAGGAACAAGTTGCATAAATAGTTTGAACCACATGAAACTTATGTGGTAAGCCCATGCGAGGCCACTGCAGCGCCCGCTGCCGAATCGGTATGGGTCCCGTACAGGCAGCCCTTGCAAGGCCCATGCGGGATAGCATTGTTGGCTGGATAGTGTTGGAAAGAAAGCATTGGGAGCGATGAATGATAGGCTATTGTAATTTAAGCAAAAATAAAAAACTTTAAAATCAGTTTATTTTTTATTTTTATTTATTTATTTATTTATTTTTGGCTGCTTCAAGCAATCTATAATATTCTACTTTTTACAGCACTTTCTAAGAATTATGAAAAGTAATGTATTACATGTACAGTAAATTGACCTATCGTTTTGATACTGTGAAATCATATCGACAGCCTAGTGAAATAAGTGTTAAAAATCAGTTTTGGGAAAAATGAGATAATTACATCAAAATAATCAGCAAAATAAGGTGTATTTTTGGTAGAATTAATTTTTTTGATTAACTACTAGAAAGCGTTAAATACCCAAAAATATATTGCCTAACCTGTGAGTTTGACTTAAGCATCTTAAAATATTGCCTAAGTCAGCTCATGTCTACTTAGGCACTGTAAGAGCAAATACAAATAGAAAAACTCAGCATAAACTGATAAGTCAGTTTCCAAAATGACTTCGTTACACTGCCTACAGTTATTTTATAGTCTTACTAGGCTATCGCAATATGCAATTTTTTTACAATTTTTTTTATAACCTTAAGTTTATTGAGAAAATAATTACAATGGCGGCAAACTGTTTATTTTCATGTCGTGAGATCCAATAAGATAATTTTATAGTATGTTTACAAAGGTGCTAGCAAAATTTTATGGACTAACATATACTGAGTTGGGGTGTTAAACACATTTGGTGCTGTGGGCTATATTTGCGAAGTCACATACTATGCGGGCCAAATTTATGCACTTGTTACATTTTACGCGTGCCAGAAAATTTTATAAAATAGTTAGACGATCAATATAGTGTTATCTAAACAAAGTTCTTCAATCTTAACTTTGAATCTGTCTCGGATTTCTTTAATTTCCTTCCTAAAAAGTAGTGTTCTCTTAATCGAAAAGTTGCGGAGCCATGGACTAATATTTTTAAAAAATTCGTTGACAAATTTGAAAATCTTTTGGAGCACACAGGTTGAGTACAACTAAACGATAGCATTATTAAACGTAACTCTCTCACGCCTAATATAATAAAAAAATTTGAAAGACGCCCGCCACAAAATAAAGCATGGCGGGCTAAAGTTTGCCGGTGGCCCGCCAGTTTGACACTCATATGTTAAAGCTTATATTGGCTAAATCTATTGTAATAACATTTACACTTCACAACTGTTTATATTTAATTAACTAAAAACTAAATACAGGCTGAAACAAATATATCAAATTAAACTTTAACAGCAAACTGTTTGTTTTATCACAGCTCAATAAAGTTCAGCAATCGCCAGTATGTAATCACAAAAACCTCTGAACTAATTCTTAACAGTGCCCCGTTGATTAGGTTGTCAGAATAAAAGTCGATGGCTTACAATAAAAGCGCTTCATAAAGCTTGTTGAAAGGCTTTTTACTACATCTATTCTGTACTTTTGTATTTTAAAATGTAAGCTAATAGTTTCACGCTTGTGTCAGTTTATTAAAATAGCTCATTTACTGGTAAGTTATATGACTCATCTAAGGGAATAAATAAATTACTTTTTATATGTTGAAGTCAATACGAAACTTTTTTAAAGAAAATATGTAGATCTATTACAACTACTGTATAATACAATTGTAATTGAAAAAATAATTAATTTCATTTCTTTCTTGAACTTCAATCAATAAACTTATGATCTCAAAAAATATTTTTAAATTCTATTTTTGTTGGAATATCAACCTATGTTGCGTTGCCGAAGTCAACACAAATCAGTATTTTTATGCCTAAATCAGAAAGTGTATTTGTTACAGACATATTTGTCACAAAGTGTGTTTATTACACACAGTTTTGCATTGCTTACATTGAATGTAATTTACGCAATGTGTTATAACCGAGGTTTCCAGAAAAAACAATAATTTTTTTAAAATGAAAAAGTTTGTTTCGCTTTTTCAAAACTTAGAAAAATGGCTTAGGCATTTATTTTAATAGGCTGTCGATATTGGAGTTTGTAGCCAACGAGGCCAACTAAATTGAAGTGACGTATTGATCGCAAACGCAATTGATACGGTTTTGGTTCAAAATTTACTAACATCATTTTTTAATGTTTAGGTAAAAAACTATTGAAGATACTTTCTCCTGCTTGGAGGTTTTAGAAAGGAGCTGTAAGTTTAAATCAGTTCTCTAAAAAAAATTTAAAAACTTTTTTATTTGTTATTTTATTTCAAAAACTGATTTAAATTTACAGCTGATTTCTAAAATCTTTCTAGTAACCGGACAGCAACATCGTCGCATCTCCAAAAACAGCTAGCTCCTGGTAATCGCTTGACCATTACTCTAAACACGTCATCTCCGCCGTTTTTCTGCGAGTCAGGAGAACAAATGGAGATGTTGAATGAAAAAATACTTGCTTTTGCATCTTGAATTCTTTGATGACATTTGATCTTTATAATTTATTTCATGCTGTAAAAATCAAAAAATATGTTTAATGATAACAAAAATAAATCTGAATAAACGTTTGGTGGTACAGAATTTGATGATTGCGTGAAGTAAAAGATTTTTCTTCCCAAAGGTTTTCATCTGACACTCTACAGGGGAAATCGTCAGAATATAGCAGAACTGAAACCGAACTGAGTTATAAAGGAAAAAGCAAAGTTTTCATTGGCTGAAAAAAGTTAGCCAATGAGAGAAAAGATTAAGAAATTTTCAAAAAGTAGACGAATTCTTTTTACTTACACAGAAGGGGATTGAGAGATTTAATAAAAGTTGCTTCAAGAGCAGAAAGGTGAAAAGAAGAGCGACATCGAGCGAAAATAAAATTTTTTTTCGTTGCTGTAGTGAAGAGCGCATTGGGCGTTGTCAAAAAGATGTTGACCAACGGAGGATTTGTGAAATTGTTGTGGGCGTGGGTTAGAGTTTAGTTGTTGAAGTTTTCGTTTGAAAACCGTATTGATCACATGTTCTGGGTAGACATTTTCTAAAAGAATTGAACGAATTTTGCCAAGCTCTGAATCCAGTTTGCTTTTAGAACAAATCATAAAAGCTCTGTAAACAAGAGTACCAATTAGGTTGATTTTCCATTTCTGAGAGATAAAAGAGTTTCAACGTAGATACTGGCCGGAGAAGGTGGGTTTCCTGTATACTGAAGTTAGAAATTCCGAATCATGGCTTTCTAGCAACATGTCAAGGAAGGGGAGAGAGTAATTAGATTTTTTTTTGTAGGTGAAGCGTAATGAGGAATAAAGGGAGTTGAAGTGGATGAAAAAAGTGTTGCAGTCTTCTTCATTGTTGAATACGACGAAAGTGTCATCAACGTACCGGAAGTACACTAACGGCTTTTTGGCAATGTTGAAAAGTTTCACTTCTTGATAGCCAACAAAAATGTTTCTTAATGCTGGACCGAGCGGTGAGCCCATAGCGGCACCGTCGATTTGTCGATGCATGTTACTACTGAAGCTGAATTCCACAGAGGAGGTGGCTAGCTGAATTAATTCGACAAAGATGTTGCGTGGAAAGGATGGTGCCATTGAGTTATCATTGTAAATGGCGTCAGCGCAGATTTCTATGGTTTCAGCAAGCGGAATATTGGTGAAAAGACTGAAAATGTCAAAAGAACAAAGAAAGACAGAGGAAGGAGAAAAGGTAAATTTTCTGACTTCTTCTACAAAGATGAAAGAATCAAACACACAATTAGAAAAAAGGTTTTGGAGAACAGGTTGAAGAAAAGAAGTAAGCCATTTACCTAACTGATGTTGAGCCGATCCGATCATAGACAAAATCGGACGTAAGGGTACGTCCCTTTTGTGTATTTTTGGAAGACCATACATGCGCTGTCGCTGAGAGCCAGCGGGTCGGATTGCTTCGTACACTTGCTTAGAAATTAAGCTCTCTTTCCTCAGCTGTAGTAACCATTGCTGTATCCGTGATTCAATTTTAGCGGTGTTGTCTTTGTTGGTGACTGGTCCAAGATCAAGAAATTTGGTCGTGTCATTAAGAATCGTATTCATCTTGTCGTTGTAATCACTTTTGTTAAGGATGACAACGCCAGCACCTTTGTCAGGCTTTGTTATAAGAATTTCTTCATTCGTCTGAAGGGATTTGATGGCCTGAAAACACTCTTTTGTCATAAGGAAGTCACCCAAGTCAATGAGGCTTACGCAATAAGCGTGAGCTAAGTCACTCAACCTGGCCTTTAAAGCAGCAAGCAACCCCGAATATGTAATCAATTCGGCTTTCAAACGAAAACTTCAACAACTAAACTCTAACCCGGTTCACACAGTAGAAAAGTGCCCTGTCTTTCTACACATCCCATGGATTGGAAATGTCTGGATGAAGTTCGAAAAGCAGATTACGTCTACTCTGAAACGCTGCTTTTTCTCCGTCAAACCACGTGTTATTTTTAACACCCGACAGCTCTTACCAGCAATTAAGAAAGACACGTTACCTTCCTATCATCACAGCTGTGAAACGCTGCTTTTTCTCCATTGAACCACTTGTTATTTTTAACACCCGACAGCTCTTGCCATCACAGAAGGGCATTGAGAGATTTAATAAAAATCGCTTCAAGAGCAGAAAGGTGAAAAGAAGAGGGACCTCGAGCGAAAATAAAAAAATTTTTGTTGCTGTGGTGAAGAGTGCATTGGGCGTTGTCAAAAAAATGTTGACCAATGAAATTGTTGTGGGCGTGTGTTGGCTTTGCAAGAGCGGGAAAGACTTAGCGGTTGTGCGAGGCGGGAGAATTGGCGATGGATCTAGTAACGTGTTGTTTAATTTGCTCTTATCTGGGCGTTGAGACGTTGAGACGTTTCAGGTTTCAGTTCTGCTATATTCTGACGATTTCCCCTGAAGAGTGTCAGATGAAAAACTTTGGGAAGAAAAATCTTTTACTTCACGCAATCTTAAAAATAAATTTACTAAATAACTTATATTTGATAAAAAACATTTTACAAACAGTTGATTAAACACAATGATGTTTGGCAACGTAGCATTTTGTCTTAATTACAGCGAGACTCATACACTTGATATTAAATCGGATTTATTCCAGTTTTGCAATTGTTTATTCAGTCAGTTATAAGACAGGTTAGTCGAAGTTTTTCATTTTTGTAGGGCAATCTTTCTAAAAAGAACTTGCTGGCTGCAGTTGATTTTTAAAAACTTACAGCTTAAATGGCTTACTGAAAAAAATTTTCAAAGTAGATTTTTGCCAATTTTTGACACTTTTAAAAAACATTAAGACGATATGATTGATAAAATTGCACATTTCAAATTTAAAGAAATATAATTGATTTTGCAAATTTGTCTCCATTTCTTAATATTTTTTCTTTTGCCAATTTATGAGTTTTTTTTAATGTAATACTTTTTTCTGGATATTAGTACTAATGAATTTCTGAAATTTAAATCATCTGTTGCTTGTTATCGTTTGGTTCTTTTAAAATTAGATGTGCGCAACGGACTAGTGTGCAAAAAATAATGAATCGTTGCAATGAAATCACTGAAGCTTACAAAACAGCTTTATCAATTAAATGAATAAAAAAGAATTGTATTTTTATTTTTTACTTAAAAGGGTTGCAAAAGTAGGATTTGTTAGTAGACATTGGTTTTTAAGCCAAAAAATTTTGAGTATTAACAAGAAACATGCCGATGAATAAATAATTGATACCATATTTAGTAGTCACTCTGCAAAAATGTTTATTCGTGATAAGCCAATCAAATTCGAGTACAAATACTGAGCTTCAGCGTTAAGTGATACTTTTACAAGTTTGAGACTTGTTCCTGACAACAAGTAACAAGGATAGAGGCAAGCACGCCATTTACACCGAAAATTGTGTCTGTTTTTTTGATTGCAAAAAAACCCTGTTTTGAAAATTTTTACATCGTATTATTTATTGCGAGACTTAAATTTAAAAAATTTAAAGTTCGCAATGGCTGCTATTTTTAAAGGTCGCAAAGAAAATGTTACCTACTACAGTTCCAAGTTGTTGAACAAGAGTAGTGTTGATTTTTTGACCATTACTTGGACAATTAACTGTCTATAGTTCATTGCGGAATAGAAAAACAAAAAAGGTTGTATTCTTTGAATTAAATTTTAACAAAATTCATCCTAGCAATATTATGAAATTTCATAGCCAACACGACAGAAAAAGGATGAATGTTAATCAATCATTATGATTCTACCAATAGAATCAAGATATAAAAAGCGTGAATTTGGCAGAAAGTTTTCCAAGTAAACAGGCCAACAATGCAAACAGAAAAAGTGGAACTGGTTGATGTTTTTCAACTATAAAATATGTTGACAGTAGCTGCTTAATGACATTGTTTTAATGTTTGTTCTTCAACTTTTTTAATTTTCTTGAATTTATTTGATCAGTTTTTGCTGACTTGTTGAAAAATGCAAATCCTACATTTTCACGATCCAATAAACAAAGCATCATAAACAATTTTGTTGGTCTTCACCAACTTGTTAACTTGGAAACGCTGCCGAAATTACCAAAATAAATAAAAAATGACAAAGTACTTGCTTGCATTTTATGTTCTTCCTTAATTAGCATAAGGGATAAAGTCGTGTTTTTTTCTTATATTTTTGTTATGTATTAAAGTCATTTTGAGTTTTTTGCAAAAGAACTGTTTTTAGTATAAAGCAGAGCAATAAGATGCTGTTGAAAAAATAGTTAGTGATAGGTGAAGATTTTGTACCATTGTTCCTGTAGAGAAGCAAACATATAACTTTCAAAGTTATCATTTGAAAATAAAAATCAAGTAAACTTTGAAAAGCCACTTCAATAATAAGGAATTATTTTTACAAAAATGGAAGTAAAATAATTTTATATTTTTATGTTGAGTCAGCATTTTTGTGCTCATCATGGTCATTATGACTTGGAAAATACCCGTGTTTCTGTAAGCGTTTGAGACAGAAGTTAAAGTGGTAAAATCTTTTTTTAAAAATGATAGTAGATCACTAAATCAAGCTTCTATATAAAAAATTAAGTCAATACAAAACAATTGACGAATTTTTAATTCTATACGGTTTAAAATTAGTTAAATTTGAAACTTTGGCGCAAAATTAAACTTTGACAAATTATTACTGAATCGTAATTTTGGTTAAAAACAAACTAATTGATAAAGTTTGTTGACAGTTTATGAACAGTTCTGCTTTTCAAAGAGCAAGATTATGTGGACTGTATACAATGCTCAAGAAATTCAAAACACCAACCCACATTATTTCAAGCGTTTATTTTTATTACATTGTTTGTATGTACTGAACAAATGTCACTTCCCATGTGCAGAAAGATTTTATAGTTAAAATCACTCTGTATTACTTTTTGTAATGTTTACTGAAACGAATCTGCAGAAAACTTGATAATTAATTTTGAACAACCAATAAGTTTATAAAATTATTATGGAGTAGTAAAAAAGTTTTTCGATTTAGTGCTATTGTGAAAAATTGATTGCAAAAATTTTTAATATAATGCAGCGATTGTTTTAGAGTTTAAGCCTATTAGTGAAACAGTCTAACTTGAATAAAATGTAAATATTATTTCATCAAAAAAAATTGAAATTTTTTGTGTTTTGAATACTTAAAATAGAAATTATGTTAGAAACTAAAAAAAAATTAAACAAGTTCTTTTCAATAAATATTTATATTTTGTTTAAAGTAATGCAGATAAAAATCAAAAAGCATTTCAAAGTTTTTCTTTTCCTTTTTCCAATGGTATACATTTTAGATAAAACAAAAAAAGATACAACACAGTTTAGTTCTAATTTATGCTTTTAAGTAAAAAAAAATAAAACTAAAGAAAATCTTGTCTCTTATCTTCATTGTTTTCCCATTATGAAGATAAGCCATAGTTAATTGTAGCTCTTTAAAAATAATATAGAATAAAATAATGCGATTGTTAAAAAAATCCTTTAGTTATTTATAAGTACTTTTAGACTTCAAGCATGATTTAGTACTAAAGTATTGAGATTTTTTAATTTAGTCAAAAGAATGTACTGTTGCAAAAATAATAAAAAAGCACTGTGCTAGGGTGGACATAAAATCTTAAATTTGAATCGGGGATGGACAAGCAAAAAAGTTTGGAAACCTTTGTTGTAACCTGTTTAAATTAAAGTAATTTCACTCGAAGAATTTTGTTGAAATATTTTTTTTTGTACCAAATTAGAAACAACTTGGTAGATCCAGTGACTAATTCTTCTAACTTTGATGCGGAAATCAGTGGTTGATTTATGGACGTTCAAATTTGATCACATAATGCACTTAGCTTGAAGCAGTAATTTCAACTACAAGTCAGTTGCGACTCCAAAACTCGGGCTACTTAGATTGAGCCCGAGTATTCCAAGTAAATAATTAACAGTTTATAGCTTTAGCCACCATATATTTTAATTTATTAGAAACTTTGTGCCACTATCTTTAGCCTACAGTAATAATCTACTGTGTAGTTGTAATGTAATTGCAACAGTTGCAATAGTCTCTTGCAGGACCAATTACTCTTGCTGAAAACGAACTACTCTTCCAAGACAAAAGATTAATATTTGAAATGAAGAGTTTTTTTTAGAGATCACCTATTTTTTGGGGAAAAAATTAAGAAATCAAAGACAAATGTAAAGTGAAGACTTTTTTGTTGTAGCTTTCAAAATAATTTGGTGACAAAATTGAGAAATTGACACGGATTGGAAACAAAGTTTTTTTTGGTCTTCACTCTAAATATTGGACGAATTTTCTTCTCATTTCCGTGAAGTGCCAGAAGATTTTGCCAAACGTCAAAAAAGTTTGAGCAAAACTGTATTGCTCTCCAACATTTTTTTGGCTGGTGGGGTTATGGCAGTATTCTCAGATAGAATTAAAAAATTCACAGACAAACGGAGTAAAGACACAAAATTGTTTCTCAAGATTTATGAATGTTTTGAATCAAAATTCATTAAAAAATTTAAAGATTATTATATACTTAGAAAAAGATGTTGCAAAAATAATAAAAGTTTCATTAACTTCGATTCTTTATTAGCACATAAAAAAATTTATAACCTATTTTAATATCATTTTTTTTATTAACTTTAAAATAATGTTCGATTTTTAAATCATTTACTCTGATTAAACTGTAAATCTAAGTTGCATTATTTATATTCTTTGTTTTTTTCATTTCCGTCTCACTTAAAATTTTTCATTAATAAGTTTGAGCACCAAATCAATTTCTACGTTATAGATTAAAAAAATATTTCCTTTTCTTTTTGCGTAAAAACGTTTAATCGACAAACCTCCTCATATCTTCCTCTATAATTATAAAGAATTACAGTTTGTTCAATACTGATTATTAAGTTACTTGTGAAGTAGTTTCGATAAACATTACAAGGTTTAAAAAAGGAAGTATAACGTGATTTTAATTATAAATCTTCCCACATGACCAGCAAAATAACTTGCATGTTTTGGTATAATTAACTTCTTTGATTATCCACTAAAAAGCGTTTAATGCCAAAAAATATATTTCCTAACCTCTGAGTTTGACTTAAGCATTTTAAAATTGTGCCCAAGTCACCTGATGTCTACTTAGGCACTTTAAGAGAAAATACAAGTGTAAAAACTCAGCATAAACTGACAAGTCAGTTTTCAAAATGACTCCCTTACACTGCATACAGTTATTTTGTAGACTTAATAGGCTATTACAGTATGCAATTGTTTTAGTTTTATAACCCTGAGTTTATTAACGAAATAATTACAATTGCGGCAAACTGTTCATTTTCATGTTGTAGGAAAATCATTGTTAAATTAGGTCAACTAATAACAAACCGGTAGTTTGTAAACAACCAATAAAATAATTTTATAGTATGTAATCAAAGGTGCTAGCAAAATTTCTATGGACTAACATATACTAAAGTTGGGTGCTAAGCTTATTTACTGCTGTGGGCCATATTTGCGCAGCGCAGCTACATATTATACGGGATGAATTTGTGCACTTACATTTTACGCGGGCCAGACAATTTTTCAAATTACACAATCAATATAGTGTTATCCAAAAAAAGTTCTTCAATCCTAACTTTGAATCTGTTTTAATTTCTTTTTGTTTTTTTACCTATGAAGTAGTGTTCTCTGAAACGAAAAGTTGCGTACCAATGGGTTAATGTTTTTTAAAAAATTTTGTTGGCACACTTAAAAATCTTTTGGAGCACACAAGGTGAGGACGACTGAACGATAATATTATCAAACGTAACTCTCTCACGCCTAATATAGCAATAAAATTTGAAAGACGCGGGCCACAAAATAAAGCATGGTGGGCTAAAGTTTGCTGGCAGGCCGCCAGTTTGTATATGTGTTTAATGTGTTTTATGTATGTGTTTTATGTTTAATAAAATAATACATAAAACACATATATTAAATTAAACTTTTATAGCAAATTATTATTTTTATCACAACTCAAAAAAGTTCAGCAATTGCCAATATCTAACTTCGAAAAAATCTGAACTAATTCTTAACAGTGCCCCGTCGATTAGGTTGTCAGAATAAAAGTCGATGACTTACAATAAAAGCACTTTATAAAACTTATTGCAAGGCTTTTTACTACAGCTATTCATGTACTTTTGTATTTTAGAGTGTAAGCTAATAGTTTCACGCTTGTATTAGTTTATTCAAATAGCTTATTTACTGATAGGTTATGTGACTCATCTAAGCAAATAAATAAACTACTTTTTATGTGTTGAAGTTAATCCGAAAATTTTTTAAAGAAAATCTGTAGATCTATTACAACTATAATGAAATTGTAATCGAAAAATTGATTGATTTTCACTTTTTTCCTGAACTTCATTCAAGAAACTTATATTCTCAAAACATATCTTTAAATTCTATTTTTGTTGGAATATCAACCTAAATTACGTTGCCAAGTCAGCATAAATCAGTATTCTTATGCCTAAATCAGCAATTGTATTTGTTACAGACATGCTTATCACGAAGTGTGTTTATCACACACAGTTTTACATTGCTCACATTAAATGTTACCTACTCGATATATTATGACAAAGGTTTCCAGAAAAAACAATAATTTTTTCTTAAATAAAAAAGTTTGTTTTGTTTTTCTCAAAACTTAAAAAAATAACTTGGGCATTTATTTTGTTAGGCTGAGGTTATTGAAGTTTGCAGCCAGAGTGGCTGACTAAGATAAAATGACATGTTGATGGCAAAGGTAATTAATATGGTTGCGGTTCAAAATTTACTCACATCGTTCTATTGTATTTTGTTAAAAAGCTGTTTAAGATACTTTTCTCGGCTTGAAGGTTTTAAAAAGCTCGAAATCTTAATCAGATCTATAAAAAGAAAAAAAAAACCTTCAACCAGACAGCAACATTGTCGCATCTTCGAAAGCAGCTCATGGCAATCACTTCACCGTTACCCTAAACTTATCACCTACGACGTTTTGCTGCGAGTCAGGAGAACAAATGTAGATGTTGAATAAATAAATACTTGCTTTTCCATCTTAAATTCTTTAATCACACTTGATTATTGCAGTTGATTTCAGGCAAAAAAAAAAAAAAATCAAAAAAAGCTTTAATAATGACAAAAATAAATTTTACTAAAAAGCTTACCTTAGATGAAAAGCATTTTATAAACAGTTGATTCAACACAACGTAGCTTTTTGTGTTAATTATAGCGGCATTCATACGATTGATATTAAATCTGATTTGTTCCGGTTTGCAATTGTTTATTTCTTTAATTATATGACAGGTTGGTCCAAGTTTTCCATTAATGCGGCTTGTCATTAATCATTTAATGCGGAAATGATTTCATTAAATGCACATTAATGCAAGTTTTTCATCAAGACGTTTCTAAAGCGTTCGAACTTTCTGGCCGCGGTTAATTTTTACAAGTAAAAAGGTTTACTGACCATTTTTTAACGTAGAATTTGCCAATATCTTGACACATTTCAGAATCAGTAAGACAACAAGACTAATAAAATCACACATTTTAAATCTATGAAAGTATAATTGGTGTCACCCATTTCTTAATTCTTTTTTTTGCCGACTTATAATTTTTTCTGGATATTAATATTACTATACTACTGAAATTTAAATCCCCTATTGATGCCAATAAATTCAAAATGTACAAAGATGGTGTAAGAAAGAATATAATTAGAAGCAGGTAAAACTAAGCTCAAAACTTTAATTGTGTTTAGATAATTTAAAAATAACTCATTAGTAAAATAGGAATAAGGATTGGATGACTTTTATAACTAAAGTATTAGACAAAATGCAATATTTGGTCAATTAGTTTATTTGTTTTTTCTTTTGACAAAAATCTAATTGAAGCTGAGTATATAAATGCATATTAATACCGTAATGGAAAGAAAAATTTGAAAAAGCTAGTTAAAATGATTTAAAAATTAGAACGCTTCAACTTTTTTTATCCATTGGTTATTTTAAAATTAGATGTGCGCAATGGACTATTGAAAAAAAATATTAAATCGTTATAATGAAATCATTGACAGTTACGAAACAACTTTTTCGATTAAATGAATAAAAAAAGAATTTCATTTTTATAAGTTACTTAGGAAGACCTTTAAAAATGTTGCAAAGGCAGGATTTGTTAGCGAACAGTGGTTTTTGAGCGAAAAACGTTTGAACGTTTACAAGGAACACATCGATTTAGTAGGCACTTTGCAAAGATGTTTATTCGTGATAAGTCAATCAGATTCGGGTAGAAATACTGAGCTTCACCCGTAAGTAATATTTACCTTTACAAGTTTGAGACTTGTTCCTGACAATATGTAACAAGGACAGGGGCAAGTACGCCATTTACACCGAAAATTGTGTCTGTTTTATGATTGTAAAAAACCCTGGTTTTGAAAATTTTTACATTGTATTATTTATTGTGAGATCTCGATTTAAAAAATTTAAAGTTCGCAATGGCTACTATTTTTTGAGAGGCGCAAAGTAAACTGTTATCTGCGACAGTTCCAAGTTGTTGAACAAGAATATTGTTGGTTCTTTGACCATTACTTGGAGAATTACCTGTCTATAGTACATTGAGGATAAGAAAAACAAAAAGGTTGTATTCTTTGAATCAAATTTTAACAAGATTGCGCCCAACAAATTTATGAAATGCCATAAGCAACACAACAGAAAAATGATAAATACTAATCAATCATTATGATTCTACCAATAAAATCAAGTCCATCTGGCAAAAAGTTTTATAAGTAAACAGGCCAACAATAGAAGCAAAAATAGTTGTATAAGAAACCAAACTGTTTAAAAATGAGAAGCACCAGACTCGAGTTTTGATCTTATTAGAGCTCGTCAGTGATGCATATCTCACTGCGAATCGAACTCACTACATGCAGTCTTCCACGCAGGAGAACTCGCTACATGGGTCTTCCACGCAGGAGACAACACCACTAGACCACACGAGCCCGACAAAAACTCAATCACAAGCAGCTGGAAATGATTCCCGGCTTTGCCGCGCAAGGAATACACAGAATCCACTGTGTGGTAAGACCAAGGCCGCACCTCATGACCGGGACTTACCCGACAAGCGTTAAGCATCGCGCTTACACTCCTAGAGCTATTTATAAAATCATAAAAATAGTAGTATTGGTCGATGCTTTTTAATTATGAAAAACGTCTTCAATAGCTGCTTGAATGTTTTAATGTTTGTTTTTCAATTTATTTAATTTTCTTAAATTTATTTGGTTATTTTTTACTGGCCTGTTGAACAATATAAGTTCTACACTTTCAAGCTTCATTGAACAAAGCATCATAAACAGTTTTGTTGGTCTTCACCATCCTATCAACTTGAAAACGCTGCAAAAATTATCATAATAAATTAAAAATGATAAAGTACGAGTATTTGCTCACAAATTATGTTCTTCTTGATTCGAATAAGGGATAAAATCGTGAGTAGTTAGGGATGCGTCAAATCTTACACGTTGCGCCGGAGCTGCGCCGGAGCTGCGTCGGAGCTGTGCCGGATCTGACGGGGTATCCTAACCCTAGCTCTAACCCTAATCCTAACTCCCACGAGTTCGATTCTCACCCAAAGCGACGAAGTCGCGTTGAAATATAACTTATGCCGAGCTACGAAGTTGCGAGTATGGTTCCCAGACAGAGCGACGAAGTCGCTATGAAACATAACTTATGCTGCGCAACGAAGTTGCGAGTTTGATTCCCAGGCAGAGCGACGAAGTCGCTATGAAACATAACTTATGTCGAGCAACAAAGTTGCGAGTTTGATTCTCACCCAAAGCGACGAAGTCACGTTGAACACATAGTTTTTGCTGAGCAACGAAGTTGTGAGTTTAGTTCTTGTGCTGAAAAATGTCAGTAATCTTGTCAAAGCTGTTGTTCTTAACTTTCAACTGTTCTTTTACTGTAAAGACATGTCAGTAATCTTTCAGCTGTCGGTAACAAGATTTGAGTAGCTTTCCTTCTACTGCAAAGAGACGTCAGCAATTAAAAAGTCTCCTAGACAACGGTTACAAAACATGATGCGATTCATGACGTCATACGAAGTGGTGTATATAAGACAGCGTGGTTTGGTTTCGTCATTGAAATATGTCACAAGATTCTATCTCTCGAGAGTTAGAAGCTGAAATGTTTCACTGCTTAAACCCGCAAAAACCGCATATGTGTGACAAAGAGGATCGTATGCAAACCTTTCCCAACTCTTGGGTATGATCAGGAAAGTCCAACGCCGCATGAACTGGTTAACGCAGGATTTTATTATATGGGTTCTGGTGACCGTGTCAGTTGTTTCTATTGTGGAGGACAATTATTTCACTAGAAACTGCGTGACAACCCGTGCTACGAGCATGCAAAGTGGTTTCCTTTGTGCGAATTTATTCTAAAGAAACAAGGTGTAAAATATGTGGAGAAAGTATGCCAAAAACACTCAGGTTTACATCGACCAAATATAGAAAATCCAATTCGATCCGCTGCAACGAATCAGCTTCGTACCATGTTGACCAATCAAACACAAAGCACGGTTGCAGCCGAGGAAAAAAATCAAAGATTAGAAGCAATGATGCTGCTTGACCCTCACGTGAAATACGCAAAAAACATAGGCATTGAAGACACCAAGATCCGTTATGCTCTTTTGCAACAAATGGAAAAAAATAACTGCAACTTCTCCAATTGCCAAGAGCTACTCAACCTTGTTTTGGACATAGAGATAGAAGACAAATGCATAAAATGTAAAAACAAGGAAAAAAAACGCAGTTTGCATGCCTTGTGGACACATGATATTTTGCTGGACCTGTATACAAGACATATATTCTTGTTGGTTGTGTACTCAAAGCTTGTCCGAAAGAATCCTCGTCAAACAATGGTAGTAATTGCACAAGAGCTTAAGACATGTTTTTGTTCTTCGAGTGAGAAACATCAAAGTAGAAAACGCGTTTCAAACAAGTTATTTCTATTAAAGTATCTTGAAAATTCACAATGAATATACGTTTACACATTTTTCACGCTGATATTTGTGCTAAGTTCTTAAAACTACGGTGTAAAAGATTTAAATCGTATCTATTTGACAAACAAAGTCTGACATTCTGCATAGCTTTTAATCGGGAAGCTGCAAAATATCCAAAAGAAAAACCGTGAACGTGTTTTTTAAAACGTCAACTGTGGATAGGGCTTGCAAGAAAACTAAAAATTTTTATATTGCTTATACTTCCGAAAAACTTTTGAAAAGTCTGCAATTGTAAACTTATCGTTTCATATTTTGAAACTTTTAGATAAAAATTTGCATTATTTTAAATTCTTCAAACACAAAAAAACCGACAGATTCCTACAAAATTGTGGTTTATTCGAGATTTCTGCTGTTCTTTAACGTTTTTTCAATTTGTATCTACATAGGCGCAACAGAAGGTAAGCTGCAGATTTTTGTGGAAAAACAACACGGATTTAATCTTTTTAATTTTGACTCGAATCTTAAAAGTTTTTCGTGAACGTTGTAATTTTTTCAAATCTCGAAGCTTGGGAGTATGAATTGTTTAAAACATAATAGTTGTTTTTAAACAGGGGCAAAAGCGTTTCAACATTATTTTGCACGGTTTCAGATTTCTTTGTTTGCACTTCGCTCCATTTTTCTTTTAAAAGCGTTACAATATCATGTTATCATATCATGTAAAAAATCATGTTATTACGATGTGTCATAATTATTACAACAATGTAATAACTCAATGATTTTTTAATTTTTTTCTTCAATGAATCAAGAGTAAGTTTTGGTGACAGAACGCTTTTTTTGCGGTGTTTGCAAAAGCTCTATTAAAAGTTTCTTGTTCTGATTTAAAGTTTAAAGTTTAATGTAACTACAAAATGTAATAACCAAAAATGTGTCTTTTCTTATGATAAATTAGATTTTTGTTCGTTAGTAAACTAATCATTAACAAAGGAAATCCTAAGAAAAGCTATGGTTTTTAAGAACGAGCGCGATCTTTTCTTCATTCTATAGGTTAAAACGTTAGTTTTCTTGTTGATTTTGGAAAAAGCTTGTAAACCTTATTTCATAAATACGACTGTTTTGTTTAAATAATCAACTTATAAAATATCCACTAAAAAGTAGGTTATGCAGCGTACTTGAGTTGGAAGTAGAGCGAAGGTTTTGTCTGATTGCAAACGACTTTGTTGTCGCTTTTATTATTACTATTATAAAATTACTTGCGAGCAAGCAATAGTCAAAAACTCTGTGTCTTTCACTCTAAAGCACGATTCTTTCGTAAATCTAAAGTAAAGCTTATCTTCAAGATTCGCGATCACTTCTACTTTTACATAATTTCATGAATGCTTAGTGTAAGTTTTTACAATGTTAACCTTTTTAAAACAGAAAATCGAGACATGATTGAAAACTTTTTTTCTAAATACTTCAACTCGGTGTATACAATAAAGCACAAAAAGTTTAAGACGGTATGTTTTATTTACAAGTCAGAAAAATACAACTGATTTATTTTTCGCTAAACAAAAAATGATCATTCAAATCAGGCATTACAGCGTTTTTGCTATTGGTAGAAAAAGATGCAAGATATTGGCTGATTTCACAAAGTTTCTTCTTTTCGACATCGCTTGCATTTTCGAGGCGAATGCATTCATAAGCGACAAGAGATTCCTTCATGGTTTCCACATACAAAAGAGGAGAAAACAAATTGATATATCTATAATATAGCTTCATTTTATCAGCCAATACTTCTTTTTGCGCTCTTTCAAACATAGCACGAACTGAACACTTGTTAGGGTCGGTTTCGGCAAGAAAAATTATGTAAGCTTTTCGAATTCCTTTGCTGTTTTGTTTTTCGAAGAGTAGCAGACATGTTTGAAAAGGTAGCAGTTTCAATAAAACTTCGCGTAACTGAAGGTAATCGAAATACTGTTGCTTTTCCACTTCAACAAAGAAAGAAATCATTCCCAACTCACTGTCTTCTTGAGGTTTCTTTTTGTATTTTCGCTTGGTCTTCACTGCACAAAACACATTTCGAATCGAAGTGGTGTCTGTTGTGTTGTACGTCGGAGAAGAAAGTAACTTCTTCTTTAACTTTGCTTTACCACTAACAGACATTGGTGCGCTGTATGTTAGGAAAATGAGTATTTCTACTCTAACGAATAATTATAAGGAATTTTTTTTCTTATTCAACCTATTGTCCAATAGCAACTCTATTAAGTTTCTTTTTTCGTCAATTACTTGCTGTTCACTTAAAACGTCTTGACAAGCCTGAACACGCCTGAAGATGTCAAAAACTCGTAAAATGTTTTTAACAAACAAGTGTTTTTATCTTTGACTAAATGTAAATGATGTGTTTTAGTTTGTTGAAACAACCAATTATTTCTTCGAGAAACGGGTACACTCTTAAGTTTTGAAATATTATTTTTAGTAACCAAAACATATGTTTTTGAAATAATATGCTAACAAATTTGAAAAAAAAGATTTTATAAGCTTTTCAAAACTATGTAAAAATGATAAACAACGTCATGTTTAAGAAAAAGCAAAAAATTGGATGACTTTTTAACAAAAAATAAGGTAATTATAATTAAATACTCTAAAAATTAATTTTATTTGTCTTGATATCGTTATAACAAAATGGTTACATTTTCGTGTTAAATTTTAAAATGTAAAGAACTCTTAGTTATGATTTGCAAAAATATTGGCAGTTCTGCAGCGAATTAAAACCAGGGTTGTAGAGTTGTTGTAGGAGTTTTTTTCGACTCCAACTCAGACTCCGTTGTTCAAAAATTTCCGGCTTCAGTACATCGAAAAACGAACCGACTTCGACATGTCTAAAAAGCAACTCCCTTCCGACTCCGACTTCTTCTTAAAACATGCGACTCCGGTGATTTCTACTCCACAATCCTAATTAAATTCGATTTTGTTGTGAACAAACTGACAAAATGTAAAATTGACCACAAGTTTTTTCTTTGTCATTCTTAACCAAAACAGTGAATTGGAACTGAAAAACGTATAATTCAATAAACTCGAAAAGTGTGTGTGACGCAAGTAATGGTTTTTCATCTGACACTGGAGTGCGCCACATCGTATGTTTTGATTAAAATTTTTACTTTTTGTAGACCTTTGATGTCTTAAGAAATAGTTTTATGATTATATACAAAGAATCGGTAGATGGTGGGGTTGTTTTAAATGTTGTCAGCAGCAAACTTTTCAAAGGTTTGGTATAAACAACGAAGATTTTTGCTTCCAAAAAAACTATTTTATAAAAACAGTAAAATTCGCTACAAAACGTAGTTCAGAGAATTTGTTTTTTGTAAATTATAACCTTTATCTGATATTTTACCTTGAGACAAAATTTTACTTATAAATCTTGATGTAAGAAAGTTTTACGTGTTAAATTTTTTGGTCTGAAAAGACGATAAGACAAGAGAATAATTTATTAAAATATACGGTGCAGCTAAAATCACACCTCTATGTTAATACGTCTGCACCTTTTAAAAATCCGAATCGTAGTTCTAGAATAACAAAGTATTGTTTTTTTAAAACAAGACTTAAGTTCACTGACGCATATGTTGAAAACAAAGCGGGTGACACCGTGTATTTTTCATCAGACATGATGTCGAGAAGTTTGCCTGATATAAACTAGATGTTAAAAATTGCTTAAAAACGTATTGTTTTCCTGATTTTTAAAGTATAATGTTCTGTTATAAAATTAATTCAATAGGTCACAAGCTGAAAAAGTTGTTGAAAAAGCGATATTGTTTTGCAAATTGACTGATTTTTTGTTATTTTTCGATCAAGAAGGTTTCAACTTTAAGAAATCTTTGCAATATTCGTAATGCTGACTGTTTTTCTTTTGCAGCGAAACGCGAAATTAGATGTGAAATCAAGTATTGAACCAGTGCAATCTTAGACATAATTCAACTTTGTAAAATAGGTTTTGAAGGAATTAAAAGATTTTCTTAACAAACTGTTCTTTTATTAAAAGTTTTAACCACTATTTTCTTGTTTTCAAAGTCGAAAAAATTATAAAAGTTTTACGTTGTGCTAAAGAGCGACTTCTTGACTTTTAACAAAATTTTTACTTGAAAACAGCCACAATCAAACCGTTTTGAGGTTAGAAAAACTTGAAGAATTTGCATCAATCGTTGTGCAACGTAAAAATGTAAGTTTTTTGCATCAACAAGTCAGGCGGTTTAAAAATTGTGACAGACGCAATAGTTTTTATGAGACGAGCCTAAATATTCTTCGTTTGTTACTTTTCTGGAGGTAGTTTTCAAAAATAATCTTGGAATAAAAACATCTTTACTTTGTTTGGTGAAGAGATAGTTTAAAAACAGATTAACCGGTGTTAAGAAAAAGCGCATTGTTTTTAAACAACTAATAATCTATTGTAACGCTTTTAAAAGAAAAATGGAGCGAAGTGCAAACAAAGAAATCTGAAACCGTGCAAAATAATGTTGAAACGCTTTTGCCCCTGTTTAACCCTGAATTCATATCATGGGTAAAATTTACCCTTGAAAATTTTCTATATTATCATACATCTGGCATTTATAATTGGAAAGAACTCAGTTTCTAGGTATTCTCAGTTGAAGTCAGAGTGTTATAGGTGGTAGATGTCATTTATCTCTACAAGTGAGTATTAAAATTTTCGAGGGTAAAATATACCCATAATATGATATAACTAATTCTTTGGAGGGTAAATTTTACCCATCTTATGATACATGCCATTTTTTGGGGGGTAACTTTTACCCATGAAATGATATAAGGGGTGTCTTTCTGTTAGGTGAATTTTATCCGTATTATTACAATAATTATTTATTCTTGCTTGTAAATCACAATATGTTAGTTTTATTGTTAGTAGCTTATATCCATGTAATTTTATTAGTAACCTATTTCATTTAATTTTTTATTTCCTAAAAATAATTAGCTATATTTACTTATTTCTTTCAGAAATTGTAATATAAGATGCCTAAAAGTAAACCACTTAGGGTTGATGAATTTCAATCGTTACTAGAAGAAGATGCTGATTTTTCGGATGATTTAAGTGATGATTCTAGCATAGAAATTGATGATGTGGATATTTCTGATAGTGATTCAGATAATGTACCATATTGTGATTCAGATAGTGACCAAGTTTATAACTGCCAACCAGCTAAAAAGAGATCGAGAAAAGAAACCATGCCAAGTCAAAGATCTGATAAAATATTTGAATTTAACAGCGATGAAATTTATGGAAGGAATAAATTTGCATGGAAAACAGTTGAAAATACTACTATAGGAAAAACACCAGCAAGAAACATCATAAAATTTAAAAGTGGTCCAACATATCAAGTAGGAACTGCTCAAGAAAGTTTTAATCTTTTCATAACAGACAGTATGCTAGATATTATAGTCAAGAACACAAACAATGAAATTGAATCAAAGCGCACCACCTATAGCAAAGAACACTTTACAACATCAAAAACATGCATTGATGAAATAAAGGCCTTATTTGGAATTCTAATAAAAGCAGCTGCATTGAAAGACAATCATCTCACAACCCTTGAAATGTGGGATACTACAAATGGGCGTATGTGGTATAGATGTATAATGAGCAGAGACAGATTCAACTTTCTCCTTAATTGTCTGAGATTTGACGAAAAAAGTACAAGACTGGAAAGGAAAAAAACAGATTCATTTGCTCCTATTAGAGAAATTTGGGACAAGTTCATCCTAAATTGTAATCATAATTATTGTCCTTCACAGAATTGCACTTTAGATGAGCAATTATTAGCTTTTAGAGGGCGCTGCTCTTTCAAAATGTTCATTCCAAATAAACCAGCTAAATATGGACTGAAAATAGTCATGCTATGTGATAATGAGTCCAAATATATGTTCAATGCAGAGCCCTATCTAGGTAAATCTACAAATACACACGGTCTACCATTGAGTGAGTATTTCACAACAAATCTGACTACGCCAATATTCGGGAGCAATCGTAATGTAACAATGGACAATTGGTTCACTTCAATACCCATTGCAAAAAAGTTGCTTCAAAGTCCATATAAACTAACATTAGTTGGCACATTGAGAAAAAACAAAGCTGAAATTCCCCCCGAATTGCTGATCTTAAAAAAATCCGAGATTGGAAAGGCAAAATTTTGTTTTGCTAATGAATTAACTCTTCTTTCATATCAACCAAAATCTAACAAAAATGTTCTCGTCTTGTCGACTATGCATAGTGGTAAGGATTTCAATGAGACTAAGCCAGAAATCATAAAATGTTATAACTCTACTAAGGGAGGAGTCGATGCATTTGATCAAATGTCATCAGAAATGTCTTGTAGCAGAAGAACTAGAAGGTGGCCACTGTGCATTTTTTATGGAATGCTAACTACAACAATCATCAACTCTTGGATTGTATATAAGGAAAATAATTCAAGATCAGAAATGAAAATTAAAAGGCGAAAATATGCCCTAGAATTAGCTAATGACCTTGCTTCCAATTGGATAAAGAAAAGATATGAAATCCCTAATCTCCCTAGAATGCTCAAACAAGAAATAAAACTTCTTTTAGGTATCTCGCAACCATCAGTTAATAAAGAATTAAGAGAAAAAAAGATTGAACAACAACGAAGATGCACTGACTGCTTAGTAAGAAAAAATGATAGAAAAACAAAAATCCTATGCTTCTCTTGTGAAAAACCAATTTGCCTTGAACACAAACTAAGTGTATGCATTGATTGCATAGAAAAATTAGAGTAATAATATGAGTAAAATTAATAATAGGTTTTTTTTTTGTTTTCTTTACTACTAGGTAAGTACAACTTTTGAGTAATTAGATTTTAACTACTATAATTTTCTGTGCCAAAGGATTATTTGCATTTTATTTCCTTTTTTTGTTAGCTATAATTGCTTTAAATATTATAAATTGCATTGTAAAAATACAATTACATAGTTTTCTTTCTTTTGCTGTCCTAAAAAATAAAAAAAATGGCATTTGGGTAAAATTTACCCATAATATGATAAACGGAATTCTAATCATGATATGAATTAAGGGTTAAAAACAACTATTATGTTTTAAACAATTCATACTCCCAAGCTTCGAGATTTGAAAAAATTACAACGTTCACGAAAAACTTTTAAGATTCGAGTCAAAATTAAAAAGATTAAATCCGTGTTGTTTTTCCACAAAAATCTGCAGCTTACCTTCTGTTGCGCCTATGTAGATACAAATTGAAAAAACGTTAAAGAACAGCAGAAATCTCGAATAAACCACAATTTTGTAGGAATCTGTCGGTTTTTTTGTGTTTGAAGAATTTAAAATAATGCAAATTTTTATCTAAAAGTTTCAAAATATGAAACGATAAGTTTACAATTGCAGACTTTTCAAAAGTTTTTCGGAAGTATAAGCAATATAAAAATTTTTAGTTTTCTTGCAAGCCCTATCCACAGTTGACGTTTTAAAAAACACGTTCACGGTTTTTCTTTTGGATATTTTGCAGCTTCCCGATTAAAAGCTATGCAGAATGTCAGACTTTGTTTGTCAAATAGATACGATTTAAATCTTTTACACCGTAGTTTTAAGAACTTAGCACAAATATCAGCGTGAAAAATGTGTAAACGTATATTCATTGTGAATTTTCAAGATACTTTAATAGAAATAACTTGTTTGAAACGCGTTTTCTACTTTGATGTTTCTCACTCGAAGAACAAAAACATGTCTTAAGCTCTTGTGCAATTACTACCATTGTTTGACGAGGATTCTTTCGGACAAGCTTTGAGTACACAACCAACAAGAATATATGTCTTGTATACAGGTCCAGCAAAATATCATGTGTCCACAAGGCATGCAAACTGCGTTTTTTTTCCTTGTTTTTACATTTTATGCATTTGTCTTCTATCTCTATGTCCAAAACAAGGTTGAGTAGCTCTTGGCAATTGGAGAAGTTGCAGTTATTTTTTTCCATTTGTTGCAAAAGAGCATAACGGATCTTGGTGTCTTCAATGCCTATGTTTTTTGCGTATTTCACGTGAGGGTCAAGCAGCATCATTGCTTCTAATCTTTGATTTTTTTCCTCGGCTGCAACCGTGCTTTGTGTTTGATTGGTCAACATGGTACGAAGCTGATTCGTTGCAGCGGATCGAATTGGATTTTCTATATTTGGTCGATGTAAACCTGAGTGTTTTTGGCATACTTTCTCCACATATTTTACACCTTGTTTCTTTAGAATAAATTCGCACAAAGGAAACCACTTTGCATGCTCGTAGCACGGGTTGTCACGCAGTTTCTAGTGAAATAATTGTCCTCCACAATAGAAACAACTGACACGGTCACCAGAACCCATATAATAAAATCCTGCGTTAACCAGTTCATGCGGCGTTGGACTTTCCTGATCATACCCAAGAGTTGGGAAAGGTTTGCATACGATCCTCTTTGTCACACATATGCGGTTTTTGCGGGTTTAAGCAGTGAAACATTTCAGCTTCTAACTCTCGAGAGATAGAATCTTGTGACATATTTCAATGACGAAACCAAACCACGCTGTCTTATATACACCACTTCGTATGACGTCATGAATCGCATCATGTTTTGTAACCGTTGTCTAGGAGACTTTTTAATTGCTGACGTCTCTTTGCAGTAGAAGGAAAGCTACTCAAATCTTGTTACCGACAGCTGAAAGATTACTGACATGTCTTTACAGTAAAAGAACAGTTGAAAGTTAAGAACAACAGCTTTGACAAGATTACTGACATTTTTCAGCACAAGAACTAAACTCACAACTTCGTTGCTCAGCAAAAACTATGTGTTCAACGTGACTTCGTCGCTTTGGGTGAGAATCAAACTCGCAACTTTGTTGCTCGACATAAGTTATGTTTCATAGCGACTTCGTCGCTCTGCCTGGGAATCAAACTCGCAACTTCGTTGCGCAGCATAAGTTATGTTTCATAGCGACTTCGTCGCTCTGTCTGGGAACCATACTCGCAACTTCGTAGCTCGGCATAAGTTATATTTCAACGCGACTTCGTCGCTTTGGGTGAGAATCAAACTCGCAACTTCGTTGCTTGACATAAGTTAGGCTTCAACGCGACTTCGTCGCTTTGGGTGAGAATCAAACTTGCAACTTTGTTGCTCGACATATGTTATGTTTCAACGCGATTTCGTTGCTTTGGGTGAGAGTCAAACTCGCAACTTCGTTGCTCGCCATAAGTTAGGTTTCAACGCAATTTCGTCGCTCTGTCTAAGAATCGAACTCGTGGGAGTTAGGATTAGGGTTAGAGCTAGGGTTAGGATACCCCGTCAGATCCGGCACAGCTCCGGCGCAGCTCCGGCGCAGCTCCGGCGCAACGTGTAAGATTTGACGCATCCCTTACTACTATTGTGTTTTTTTCTCATACTTTTGTCATTTATTAAAGTCAGTTAGAGTTTTTTTCAAAAGAAATGTTTTCGGCATAAAGTAGAGCAAAAAATGTTTTTGAAAAAAATAGTTAAGAATATAACAGTGTTTCGTACCATTGTTCCTGGAGAGGAGCAAAAATGTAAATTTTGAAGTTATCATTTGAAAATAAAAATCAATTAAAATAATTTTATAGTTTTGTGTTGAGTCAGCATTTTTATGCCCATCATGGCCACTATAATTTGGAAAAAAGCTGTTTTTCTATGAGCGCTTGAATCGTAAGTTTACGTGGTAAAATTATTTTTTAAAAATGCTAGTAAGTCACTAAACTAAGCTTCTATACAATAATTAAGTCAATACAAAACAACTGACGAATTTTTCAAATCTAAACGGTTTAAAATTAGTTAAATTTGAAACTTTGATGCAAAATTTATTTTGACAAATTATTACTAAATCGCAATTTTACTTTAAAACAAACTAATTGATAAAGTTTGTTGTCAGTTTATGAGTAGTTTTGGTTTTTTGAGAACACAAATATGTGGACTGTATGCAATGCTCAATAAATTCAAAACACCAACCCACATTATTTCAAGCGTTTATTTTTATTGCATTGTTTGTATATACTGAACAAGTGTCACTTCCCACGTGTAGAAATATTTTATGATTAAAATTACTCTGTATTACTTTTTGTAATGTTTACTGAAACAAATCAGCAAGAAACTTGTTAATTAATTTTGAGCAAACAATAATTCTATAAAATTATTATGCACCAGTAAAAAGTTTGTCAATTTAGCGCTATTGTGAAATTGATCGTAAAAATTTTTATATATAATGCAACAATTGCTTTATAGGTTAAGCTTATTGGTGAAACAGACAAGCTTAAATAAAATGTAAATATTAATTCATCAAAAAAAAAAAAAATTAAAATTTTTTTGTATTTTGAACACTTGAAATGGAAATTATGTTTGAAATAAAAAAAAAATAGAACAATTTTATTTGTTTAACCCTTATTTACCTAGGCTGTTTTTTCTGTTGACTACCTAAGGGGGAGTCCTCGGAGGACCCTAAGTTAATACATGTCTAATACTCTTATCAGACAATAACTGCGCAGTTGATTTTTTGATATGTTGGAGAAAATTTATTCTAGTTTAGTCAAATGTCTTTACTTTTAATATATTTGCTATTAGTCTTTTCTTATTTTGCATAAAGTTAAAAGTCCCCAAATTTTTGTTGATTGCTTTGTTTTGCTCCATAGTCGGATTAGTCACAGTCTGCTGCAAAAATAAATAACTACTACGTGAGGCAGTAATCTTGACAAATACAGCAAGACGTTCAAAACGTTTTTTGATTTATCTCATGATTTTTACACACAAAAAGTATACAAAAATCAAGAAGTAAGTCAAAAAAGTAGCCTGCTACACTAAAACTACCAAGCGGATTGGCTCAAGTAAAATACCAAAAGATTCAGGAATAAATTTTAGAAAAATTCATAAAATTTTAGGTTTTTATCATCCAAACATTACAAGTTATATTGTTTTTTTTATAAAGGGGGGGTCCTTTGTACAATGGTAGGGGAACAGAAAATATTTATACTTGAATTGTAGGTAAACAAGCAAAAAGGTTTGGAAACCTTTTGCTAACCGATTTAAATTGAAGCAATTTTCCTTTAAGAATTTTGTAGAAATATTTTTTCGGTACCAAATTAAAAACAACTTGTTAGATGCTGTTATTAATGTTTTGACTTTGATTTGGAAATCAGTCGTTAATTTAAGGACGTTCAAATTTGACCAGAAATTGCACTTAGCTTGAAGCAGGTAGTCTTAACTATAATTCAGTAGTTAATTATTCAGTTGGACTACTTGGGTTGAGCCCAACTATCCCATGTGAATGATTAACAATTTATAGCTTTAGGCGATTTTAATTTATTATAAAATTTTAGCCACTATCTTTAGCCTACAGTAATAGTCTACTGTGTAGCTGTTCTGTATTTGCAACTTGTTGCCTCAGTATGAAACATGAGCTCGAGTAAAGATAAAGTCCTGGAGTTGCCCTTGCTACAACTATTCTCAACGGAACCCATCAAAATCTAATACTTGTTAATCTAAATATGAGACCGGTGTCTATCATAAATCAAATTGACAAAAAATAAAACGAACCCTCAAAAATTCATGACGGTTTTACTAATATCACATTTATTCAAAGGTTTACGATATGGACAACGGTACCAAATTAAATCTTTCACTGTCATTTTTGCTTAAAAGTCAACTAATGTAGCGAGTTGAATGTGCCTATAACTGTTCGGTTAGTGACATGAAACAGTTCTATTGATACCCAGACCGGATAAATTTTTTGAGATCAAAATCGAGAGCTGCAAATTTCAAGAGCTACAATTTGAAACCGAAACCATAATATTGTATGTAAAATAAATTTGTTTTTGATGATTCGGTGAAATGATTTTTATTTTAATTTTAGTGCAAAGTTGAATAATTGTAACAAGAAAGTATCTCCTGCTTAACAGGTTAGAAGAGAGCCTTGCTCTGTGTCATTACATCATAACATAAGCTGCAAAAATTAACTCAATTAGAGTAGAAGAAAGATTTTTACAAAAACATGTACAATACAAAATTAAAAAGTTTGAAAAAAAGTAGAGTATTTATTCAATTTTTCCTTTTAGAAGTTTAAAATCTTTAAAAAGCACGGTCGTGGTTAATACTTTCATTTATTTTTACTTCATTTCCATACTTCTTAGGATTTGTAGGAAAGCGAAGAAAGGACAAGCAATTAATTAACCTGTTTCCAAAGATGGCACGATATTGCTGTCCTTATGAATTTTTCTCTTTTTTTTAGTTTTATAAAGATATCATTGAAATTTAGAACTGCTTGCTAAGGCCACCAAGCAGGAGAAAGTGTCGTAAAGTGTCTTTTCCAAGGAAACAAAAAATGACACAAATAAGTTTGAATCAAAAAATTGACGATTACAATCACGACGCTCACAAACAATAAGATACTTTTGTCTAAATGTATTTTATAACCTCTTTTTAGAAGTTGCAATTAACCCTTTAAAGGCATCCATATGGATCCATAATGCTATAATTTTTTTGGAGTTTTTATTTGAAAATATAGAGATAGTTTTACTTAAATTTGTTTTTTTTACCAGTTTCTGTTGTCATTGCTATTGGTATTGCAGCAAATAACGCGTCTTCAAAAAAATTATAAACTGCCGGAATCGATAGAATTTGATCAAAATGGCGCATTTTTTTCTTTGCTTCTTTTATCAGTAAAAAAAACAATCAAAATATAGCAATTTAATAAAAACTAATTATAAAATGCTCATTCATATTGAATAATTCTAAAAAATAATACTTTTGACAAAATGAGTGAGATTTTTAAAAATGGTAATTTTGTCGTAAAGGGCGAAGCATCCATATCAGTATCAATATCAGTATTAGTATCTTTTATTTCTGCTTTGCCACAATAAAAACAGAAAGAAATAAACAAACATATAGGACTATAGCAGAAGAAGAAAAAGGAAAAAGCAACAAAATGTTAAACGTTATAGCATGCACACAGTAATATTTGATTTAGTAGTTAGAAGAATGATGCATGGTTGCAACACCTTACATAGAAACATAGAAACCTCTTATTGGATTCCTCTTATATGGATATCCTCTTGATTATTATTATACCCTCTTAATAATTATAGAAACCTCTTATATGAATACCCTCTTAATTACTTAGTTGTTAATTTTAGAATTGTAATTTTTTTAAAAATGAGCTCATAAAGGTAAAAAAAACGCCTACCAATGTTTAAATTTTTTTCCAACTTTTTCCACTAATGGATCTTAAAGGGTTAATAGGTTTATCGGTAGTGTTTTGATCCAGGATCAAGCAAAACTTCTTAACATTCTAAATTGCACAGTTTCTTTACTGTTTTTTCTGAGAGTGACAAAAAGTTGCTGTTGTATTAACCGGATTAATTAGCTGCACAGTAATTGTTTCGACGTCCTTATTCGATTGGTCTTCGTTTATACACCAGTTTTTAAACTAACAAACAAACTACTTTAGTCTAATACAAATTTTGTTTTAATTGTATCTCCGTTTATAAATATTTTTTGTAATTTTTGCTGTTCATAGCATTATTTTTAATAGTCAAAATTTTTTAAACTCAATATTTAAAATTTGATGTAATTTTTCACCAAATTTAATTAGCTTTAGACATAGAATATCTTGCTTATAACATCAAACAATTCAATCAAGATCCGAAGGTTTTCTTTTAACGCAACTTAAAGATTTACCAAATTTGTAGGTTAAAATGAATTAACTGCAAAACTTAAAACAAAAAAGTACGTCCGCTTTCTTGGGCTTTCTCGGGATAAATATTATACTATCAATTTTCCTGCTGTAGGTTTATTTCTTTTAAATTATTTCTTTTATTGTTCCATAAGATTGGATTTCTAAGCTGGAAAAAACAATCTTTAAAAATATTAAGGTTAGCGGATGTCTTTATTTTCTCATCATCAAGATTAATTTAGTGTTTCTCAAATTTTTGGGTTATTTACACCTAGCCATTTTCCCGCTTTCTTCTTTTTTTGTGTAGATAGACAGTTGAGAAACGTTTCGTATATAAAAGTGTCAAGGTTATTCATCAAAAAAATTTGTTGACCCTCAAAAGGATTGTTGCAACCAGGTTGCAAAAGGTTAGATTAACTTGGTTTGAGTCTGTGAAAGCAAAGACGTAACTGAGAATAAACTTTTAAACCACTGATTTTCGAGATTTTATACATCTCTTCCTTTGTTTTAAGACCGTATTTTCTCCAATACTTTACCAAAAATAAACTGCAAAAAAATATACCAAAAACTTGGCCAAGCTTTAAACAATTTTAAAATGATTTGAAAAAGAAAAAACAAATTTTTATTGTTGGCTTTACCCTAGCTCCTCCTTAGATGTAGCAAAAAGGCATTGCACAAAATCATAATTCTTTTATCATACAGAAATATCAAACTTAAAAAGTAGAAAAATTAATAATAAAGTTTTGACGAAAATGCTTTCTTCTTGATTAATACAACCAAGACCACAAAAATCAAACTTGGTCTTAAAATTTTTATTACTGGTATGTATTAGATACAAAAAAGAAATATGGAGTAATTCAAGTTAAAACTTTTTTTAGATGCTATTATGCTTTATATATTAATTATGAATGCTTACGTATTTTCAAATGTTTTATTTTTTTTGTTATCAATTTTCATTTACTTCATCCAGCTCAACCATGTCAGTGGCAGCCTTATAAAACGGTTGATGAAGGTTCATATTCCCTATCATTTCTCCTAATACGTTTGGAATTTCGTGTTGAGCGTTCAACTGACATTTGCGTCGAAAACAACACGATTTATAATTTTAGAACCTCGCGTAATCTTGTACGTCAGGTGACATCTCATTGGATTTGTCAAATGATTAATAGCTTTGGAGTTTGCTCTGGAAATTGTGTTTCAAAACTGGTTGTTTTTACAATTTCTTGTTTACCTACAACTAACGGTTTTTTACCTTTGACGTCCTCTTTCAACTACAATAATAAAAATTGTGATAAAGCTTATTGGACAAGTTGGAGTCAAGTGACAAACTGCTCAAATTCGAGATTACGTGTGTTTACAAGAATTGCTAAAGATTGTGATCAGATACCGTTTCCTAACAATTATTGTGTAAATGGTTATATAAAGAAAAAGGAAGAACCATGTCAACCATTGTGGAGTGAGTGGGTGACAATATTTTGCAACTCAACTAATAATACTATGAAAGAACAAGTTAGAACGAGGAAATGTTTGTATGGTGATGGAAGTAAAACAAACAATACTGGATTGTGTTCAAATGAATCAGCAATTATTACTGAACAAAAATGCTCTGTTGCAACAACAATGCAAACTGCACATCAAATAACTCGAAGAACTGACAAACATACCGACCAAATTAATTTTTTACCAATAGCGATATCTGCGGTTCTGGTTTTAATATTAATTATTTTAGTTGTGTTTTTTGTAATAGCTTGCAAGCGTAAAGATCAAACTATCGAAGCAACCACACAAATAGAACCTCATTATGTAATCGTTGATCGAAAGTTAGATCATAAAACTGAAACAAAAGTCCTGAGCAATGTTTCAGTTAATCTTCAAGATATCAATAACAAGGAACAAACTCTTTATGAAAATGGAGTTTGGTTTCCTCAAGCAAAAAAAATACAAAATTATAAAAAAAACTTAGATTAATATAAAAATTATAAAAAGATTTGTTTTAAAAAAAATCAATTTAAAAAAATTATATGAGAATTATATTTTAATGAAAGATGTTTAAATAAATTTTATATTTAATAAAAATTTTGATTGTAACTTTTTTATTGTAATAATTTCTTGTTGTTTTTGACTTTCAAAGTTGTTGCGAAATCAGTCCTAGATTCTTCGCCGTAAGAATCTAGGACTGATTTAATCTAAAGCAGTGTGGCTAGCCATTCTCCAACGCTGTTACAGTTATGAGTAAAACTAGAAATCATTGCAATTACAATACAAATATTTACAAAATATTTTTGATGTAGTTATTCAAATTGTATTCTTTTCAAGTTTTGTGAAAAAAATGTCAGGGTGAATTGATTTAAAAAGCTGTTTAGTTTTAGACCTATAAGAAACTAACAATTAAATAACATGTTTAGTGATTGTAAACGAGAAGTAAATTCTAGTTTTTTATTAATTCGTTATTATTCTTTTTACCATTTTTAGATTTCTTTTTATTATTAATAACATTAACTGAAAAATCGACTTTTCCAACTTGATTATCCAACTGCATATCGTTTAAAAATCATGTTAAAGATCTCATCTCCCACAAACCCCACACGATAAATATATACGAGACAAACAAACATTTTTTCATGCTAATTTTGGAAGTCAACAGACACTTCATCTTTGAGGAAATCACAACAACACAAATCATACTTACTTATCTATGCTTGTCTACTAATTATCCTTCACCATTATCACATTCGCAAACAAAACAAATCAAATTGTAAGTAGAATGAAACTTTTTTGAATTCACTGCTGCAAACTAGAAATATAAAATTGTTTTATGATAACTGTTTGTAACTTTTAATCCCTTTTAAAATATGTGAAAGATTTGTTTAACCTGTTAAGCATCAGTTGTTACCTGTTAAACGCTTAACAAGTTAAAGGAGGCTGTATTTAAAATCAATTTGAAAATAAGCAATTTGTTTACATTCTAGCTAAGTATAACTAAATGAAGTTGAAAGCGTGGTCGAATGGTTAAGAGAACCATTGATGGCGCACTTAAATTGACCCGGACATGCTACAAAATCCACTTTGAGTTGTTCTGTTGCATCCTTGGGAAAGACACTTTACGTTACTTTCCTCTACTTAGCGGTCTTAGCAAGCAGTTTTGAATTTCAGTCATATCTCTAGATAAAAAGCTAAATTAGCCAAAATAAAAACTTTTAACCAGACAGCATTATCTTGGCATCTTCGGTAGCAAATCCCTTGGTGTAATCCCTTGAGTGTTTTCCTATGCAAGCTACAGTGCCCCCGTATTTTTCTGTGAGTCAAGTTAGAGGATTAATATAAAGATGATAATACAAAAACAAAGCAAAAACATTAAAACTTAAATAGTTTAACCGAAAAATTTAGAAACGGTTTGAAAAAATATTTGAAAATTGTAACAAATTTAATCAAAAACGCAGAACCGAGTTTGAAAAAAAATTTTAATGCTTTGATAGTTACTTTTTATTTTTTAAGCAAAAGTTGTAACCACAGAAATAAAAAATTAACTTAAAATAGTTTTAATCATACAAAAATGTGAGCAGACAAATTCAAACTATAATTAACTTTTGTTCCGTACTAAACAGCAAATTAATTGGCAGGTGACACAGGATTTTTAATCAAAAGCGCTTTCTGCGTTTTTGATTAAATGTTTTGAGGATAGAAATTTTACTCCTTGCATTGTTGTTGCTGTTGTTTCTGCTCCTTTAAGGCTGTGGCACAGTAGATAACTGGAGTTTTTCTTTTTATCTTTAAGATGTAGTCCTTGCTTGAATCCTAGGTTAACTGACATGAAAGTATTATTGATTGTTTTGCTAATTAGGCAAATAAACGCAGTTACCTTGTGTAACGATTTATTAATTTGTTGATCGTTTACGCCAAGTTTTGAAACGCAGATCTTAAAATCTAATTGATATCGTTTCACCTTAAAGCGCTTAATTTGATCATCATAATTAGTACTTTTTTTATTGAAGGTTTATGCTGGCAGCCAGACATTTAAAATCTTTTTGTTAGTGTTGATCTCTCTTTTAGTTAATCTTGGCGACGTTGTTTTGAGCGTTATCGTTCTTGTTGGTTAAAGCCACAGATTTAATGTACGTATTAAATAAAGACAAGCATTCATATCAATTTAACCAACAAGAAAAGGAAAAAGTACTGAGACCAGAAAGACTAGATGTTAGTCCAAATACTGTTGATGCACCTCGAGCATGGAGGCACTGGCTAGCTACCTTTGAAAATTTCATCGAAAGCCTGCAATGACCAGACGAGAACCTAGATAAGCTACGGATTTTGATAAATTTTGTCGCACCCGAGATTTACGAATTATTTTTTGATTCCAATAATTACGACGAAGCTATCGCTAAACTAAAAGCTGCGTACGTTAAAACTCCCAACGAAATCTTTGCAAGACATACTTTATCGTCACGAAAGCAAAGGCCAGAAGAATCTCTTGATGAGTACTTGCGTGTATTCACCGTTTTAAGCAAGGATTGTAATTTTAAGCCAGTGACTGCTTCCGAGCACCGTGATCAGTTTATAAGAGATGGCTTTCATAAGTGGGCTACTAAACAATCAGATACGTCAACGATTATTAGAAAACAAAGAATTAGATTTGCAGACTGCCTTTGATCAAGCACGCTCAATTGATACGGCTCTGAAAAGTGCAGAATATTATCAGACCCATACCTTAGCAAGCATAAACCCACACGAAGTACAAGAAAAAAGCGTTTCTTTGCGAGAAGATGAGAAAATTGAGACTAAAGATGTATCTGCCAGGTCAGCAAAATCTTATTCTTATTGTGGAGGTTTCTTTCACCCACGCTACAGATGTCCGGCCCGGAATGCTACCTGCTATAAATGTCAGAAGAAGAGACATTTTTACAGTGTTTGTCGCGCAAACAAAAGTGCAGCAGCAATAGTGGAAACGCCATCGCCTACGTTAGCGACAATAGGTCTGCTCGACATTTCGGAAGGCTCAAAAAAGCTTGTATGAAAATTAGTTTAAACGGAAAAGATGTCGTAGCCTTAATTGATTCCGGAAGCACCGATAATTTTATTCATTCTCGCGTAGTTAAAATGTGTTCTCTAAAAAGTACAAATTGCTGTAAAACTATTATGATGGTTACTAAAGATTTAGAAGCTCAGATTAACGGATATTGTGTTACAACAATAATAGTAAATAAACAAACTTATCCAAGAATTAAAATGCATTTCTTTCCCAATTTGTGTGCTGATGTTATTTTGGGTCAAAATTGGCAGGCTCTTCACAAAAGCGTAATTTTTAAATATGGTGGGTCCAAACCCGAAGTTAAAGTTTACAATCTAATGGCTCTTAATGTATCGCCTCCTCCCCTATTTAGTTATTTATCTCCTAATATAAAGCCTATAGCATCAAAATCGAGGATATACAGCGAAGAAGATAAAGCATTTATCAAAGAAGAAACGGACCGTCTGCTACGCGAAGGTATCATCAAACACAGTAACTCACCTTGGAGAGCTCAAGTTGTTGTGACCAAAAACTATCGTCAAAAAAAAGGTTTGTGATTGATTATTCTTTAACCTTAAATAAATTTACTAACTTGGACGCTTATCCATTGCCGAAAATAGATGAAATGGCTAACCAAATTGCGCAATACATAGTGTTTAGTACTATTGACTTGAAAAGTGCCTTCCACCAAGTGCCCTTACGTGAAGAAGACAAGAAGTTCACAGCCTTCGAAGCTGATGGTTGTCTGTACCAATTTCGAAGAATGCCTTTCGGAGTCACGAACGGAGTTGTATCTTTCAACGGATAATGAACGATTTTATTACTAGCGAAGGTTTGCTAGATACTTTTGCATACCTTGATAATGTAGCAATATTTGGTAAGAATCAAGCTCATTATGATTATAATCTCGAATGGTTTCTTAAGCCTGCTAAATCAAGAAATTTAACTTACAATTCCCAAAAATGCATTTTTTCTACGAGAACTCTTAATATTCTCGGAAATGTGGTTAGCGAAGGAGAAATTAGACCCGATCCTGATCGAATGAAAGCCCTGTACGACTTGCCCCCGCCTCGAACCAAAAAAGAGTTAAAACGAATTCTGGGATTGTTTTCCTACTACTCTCAATGGATAAACAATTTCTCAGCAAAAATACGTCCTCTAATTTCTAATATTGACTACCCTTTAAATTGTGAAGCTTTGGACGCATTTAATTTGTTAAAGCGTGACATTGCCAACGCTACTCTGCGTTCAATAAACTGACACATCAGATTATGCAATAGCGGCAACCTTAAGTCAACAAGGAAGACCAGTTGCATTTTTTCCAGATCATTAAACAGGTCATAATTAAAACATTTTACGATTGAGAAAGAAGCAGCCGCTATAATAGAAGTCGTTCGGAAATGGAAGCACTATTTAACTGGTCGAAGGTTTTCCCTGATTACTGATCAAAAATCTGTTAGTTATATGTTTAACATAAAGCACAGTGGAAAAATTAAAAACGATAAAATTATGCGCTGGAGAATCGAACTCAGCACCTATGACTTTGATATTATTTACAGATGTGTAGAAGAAAACATTCCCGCTGACGCTTTATCTCGACTAAATTGCGTCACAATGAATTTGAAGAAACTGGAAGATTTGCATAATTTTCTATGCCACCCAGGAGTAACAAGATTGGCGCTCTTTGTCAAACAACGAAATTTACCTTTCTTTCTTGATCAAGTGCGACAAGTAGTGCGTTCGTGCACAGTGTGTGCAGAAATTAAACCCCAATTTTTTAAACCGGAAACCGTGCATTTAATTAAGGCCACTTGTCCGTTTGAACAATTAAGTCTCGATTTCAAAGGGCCTCTACCATCGACCAATCAAAATCGTTTTTTAATTACCATCATTGATGAGTATTCAAGGTTCCCGTTTGCGTTTTCTTGTAGAGACACCAGCGCTAAATCAATCATGAGCGGTCTTGATTAAGTTTTTTCTATGTTTGGGATGCCCGCTTACATACACTCAGATAGAGGAAGTGCCTTCATGAGTGCTGAATTTAAACGTTATCTTCTTGATAAAGGTATTGCAAGCAGCCGCACAACAAGCTACAACCCTGCCGGAAATAGAAAAGTCGAACGCTTAAACCAAACATTGTGACAAACTATTAAACTTGGATTGAAAACGCATAAATTGCCACTTTAACATTGGCAAGAGTTGTGAAGCGATGCTTTACATTCTGTTAGGAGCTTACTTTGCACCGCAACTCACCAAACCCCTCACGAACAAATTTTTAACTTTCAGTGTAGGTCTACATCTGGCTCCTCCATATCGTCTTGGCTTGCAACCCCCGGACCAGTTTTGATCAAGCGTCATGTTTGGTCCTCGAAATTCGACCCTCTAACAGAAGTGCACTTGATCGAAGCAAATCCACAATACGCGCACGTACTATATCCTAACGGAAAAGAAGACACCGTGGCTTTAAAGCACCTGGCTCCTAAGCCAACATCAAATGATGAAATTTTAGAAACAAATCGAGTTGTGGAATTTGACTTGGAAAATCCAGCTAATGACGCAGCGCCAGCAAATGAAAGTTTTACAACCAAAGATGTGGACGCCGAACCCTTCCAAAACAAAAGTTTAAATGATCCTTCCTGTGAAACAAAACTACGTCGCTCCCAGCGCGTTCGAAAACCTCCTGAGCGCTACGATCCCGCAAATTATTGATACACTTGTTAATTATTTTTTTACGCGGAGGAGATTGTAATGATTTATTAATTTGTTGATTGTTTACGCCAAGTTTTGAAATGCAGACCTTAAAATCTAATTGATATCGTTTCGTCTTTAAGCGCTTAATTTGATCATCATAATTAATAGTTTTTTTATTGAAGCTTTATGCTGGCAGCCTGACATTTAAAATCTTTTTGTTAGTGATGATCTCTCTTTTAGTTAATTGTCGTCGTTTGAAGAGTATCCACTCCAGGTCAGACACAAACAGGACTGGGGCCGAGAATTTATCCTTTTACTACACCAGACTGCTGTACTGCCTGGATCAGACGCTGCCAGTGATGTCATTAAGCCAGCATTGAGTTTCGTCATCCAAAACCGTGCTCCATGTGGTGCCCGATGTATAGGGCACGCTGTTAGCACGTGGTCTGCAGTTTGGTCAGAGGCGCCACACTCGCAATTCGGTGAAGGAGCAAGACCCCATTTGTGCATGGACGAATGGAATCGCCCAACACCAGTCCGCAGGCGGTTGAGCTTAACCCAAGCTGCTCGGTGTAAGCCCATCCCAACAGGCCTGGCACCGGTCCGGGCACAAAAGCACGGAGCCTGGAAGCATTTTCACAGTACTCCGCGTTCCATTTGTGATTTTTTTATTCAGAGGCGCGGATGCCAAGTCTGGCAAGGTTGTCCAAGAGATTCCGCGCAGCTGGCACAAACGGGTGTTTGGATCTTAGTCTCACTTGGCGAGTATCTGAGGACCCACTTAAGAGACCATGCAAGATATGATCGGGGTCCAGAGATCCACGGTGAGCCAAGGAGAGTGTCGCTCCCATTCGGCGAAGCTCAGCTGGCTGGATGCCTGAGAGTACAGGTAGGTGGTCCGTTGGAGTGGGACGCAGGCATCTAGTAACCATGCGCAAGGCGTCGTTTAAGACACTGTCAATGAGACGAGTGTGAGCACTGCCACACCAGACTGGCGCACAGTACTCAGCTGTTGAGTAGACTAGAGATAAGGTGGCTATGCGTAGTGTTTTAGCACCAGCACCCCATCCCGAGCCCACGAGTCGCCTCAACAGTGTGACGCGCGATGATAGTTATTTGTGCAATGCCACTAAATGGTGACGAAACGTGAGCGATCTGTCCAGTTTTACCCCAAGATAAGTAGGGGTTGGACAGAACGGTAAAAGTCTATTGTTGTTGTAGGCCTTTATCTCACGTTTGGCCTCTCGGTTATTTAAGTGAAAAGCTGCCGTCACCGTCTTAGTGTGACTGAGCTTCAACATCCAAATCTGGAGATACACTAAGAGTGTAGATATGTCTTGGCTTAATGTCCCCTCCAAGTCCTTCCAGTTTCCAGAAGAGTGCAACAATGCTAAATCATCAGCATAAGCAAACTTTCTGGAAATCATGGAAGCAAGATCGTACGTATAGATGTTAAATAGGAGGGGAGCCAAGACCGATCCCTGAGGAACGCCGTTTTTAAGATGGCGTAGCCTGCTTTGCTTGCTGTCACCGGTGGTAAGGGTGAAACTTCGATTTTGGACAAGCTCCATAATCATTCTGACCATGTGCTTATCCGGAAGTAGTCTCAGCAGCTTGCAGGTAAGGCCACGGTGCCAGACAGTGTCATAAGCAGCTGTCAGATCGATAAATACGGCACCGGCCTTCATTTTTGCCTCAAAAGAATCCTCGATGTTCTGGGTTAGCAGAACAACTTGATCTACGGTTGACTTCCCGCGTCGGAACCCAGCCTGCTCTTTAGGGAGCAGTGGATCGATTAATGGTTCAACGCGGGCGTAGTAAGCCTCTCGAGGATTGTAGGGGACACAGAGCAGAGATATCGGTCGATAACTCTTTGGGTCCCCCACGGGCTTTGTTGGTTTTGGGATTGTGACTACAATCGCTCTTCTCCAGATCTTGGAAATTTTGAGTGGCGCAAACAGAAAGAAATGAAGTCACGTAACTAGGACTTCAAAGCAGCTCCGGCATGGAGTATAAGCTCGGGGAAAATGGAATCAGGTCCCGGAGCTTTACCTGGTTTTAAATGTTGAAGGGCAGCAGCAAATTCTCTCTGTGAAAAATTGTCAGAGATATTTACTGCGTCTGGTGTTGTGGCCCTCCAAAGGTCAGACACTTCTTTACAGACAAGTCGAGATGACTTGCGATCAACAGCCTTGTATTTCCCATTTCTAGCCAGCTGAGATGCAATAGCATTGGCTGAAACGGGACAGTGACAAGGAGATTATCGTGACCTACCAGTAAAGTTGTTCAAAATACTTTACGCTTTTCAACTAGAGTGTGAGAAGTCAATGCTCCGAACTGCTTCGGACCATCGATCTCTCCGATTTCTGTCAAGCTTGGAAAGCAGAGGTGTAGCAGCCAAACTGGAGTCGTCTCCTTGAGGAGACTGCAGAAAGGTTTTATAGAGGGACTCACACTCTGCATCCCAACACGAAATACAGTTATTTCAATACCCGCGTGAGATAGTCTTTTTGGCTGCTTTCTTAATGGTGTTACAAAAGTCCTGGTAAGCCGCATCCACATCAAGTAAATCATGCGGCAACAAAGTCTTTGCGAATTTATTTGTCAAAGCAATGTAGTGACTTCATTTGGCCTTGCGGAAGTTCCATCGCTTAACAGGCATGCTTGGCACTGCCATAGCAAACCTTGGTGGTGTAATAAGCGAAGGTCGATGTTGTGACCTGGGGAACTTTTCAAGGACACGTCTATCCGGTAAGCGACTGTTTGGACCTACGCTAGCGAAAGCTAGATCTGGATTGGTGCCAGTGTTCCAGCGGCCGGAATAAAAACTGGCAGCGTCCTTGGCATTATATAGGAGGGCAAGACAATTAATACTTGCCCAGCCACCAAAGCACTCACCGTCCGGACTGTTGTCATTGTAACCCCAGTCAGCATGACGACAGTTAAAATCGCCAGCGTACAGACAGGGATGAGGAAACACTGGGAGATCCAGGGTTCGCAATCGCGTTGGCGGTGGTGTGTAGACGTTGACTATTTTATAGCCATCAACGTCCACGCACAATCACTCGATCTCCGATGTCGGTGGAGATTGGTCCAAAAGCGTGTATTTCAGTCGCTCGTGGACGAACGTGGTTTTCCGAATTTGGTCTAGGTCTCAGTCCCGACGTTAGTGGTCTCGCTTACATCACTATACATTTAAATCAAGGTCCGAAACAACCATTTTAATTTCTTTTTAGAACAACTTTTGGCAGGCGTACTAAATTTTGAGTTAGACGACAAATTGTAGCTTAACTGTACCAAACAACATTTCATGTTTGCTTTCTGGGACTACTGTTGCATTTAGGTTAAATTAAAGTTACGTGATTTTTCTTGCTTTTACACCTTTAGTATTTTTGTATTACTTCTTTCGTTCTTCTGTTGAAGCTTGTCTTTTAACTAAAAAAACTAGTTTTAAAAATATTTACGTAATCAAGTTACTTGATTTTTCTAAAATTGGATTAATTTGGTGTGAATGTTTTGCAAGAGTGCGAGTAAAAACGTTCAAAACATTACCAGACTTGTTTGTTGTCAAAAGAAAAAATTAAAGAAAGTTTTTTTGTAATCGGATTAGCTTGTAACACATGGCCCAAATTGCAATAAAAATCGTTATTGGAAGAAACGTAAGAATGTTGCAAAACTAAAGATAAAAAAAGCTTGGCTCTAACTTTTTTATCACTTCAAATTGAGCAAAACTGGTCAATTGAGTGTTTTTTTATAAGCAAATTGCAAACTTCATTACAATCAAGTAACAAAAATATCAACAAATGTCCGGTCTCGAGACCAAATTGAAAAACACAAGACCGATACCACAAAAAATTGGTCTCGAGTCTAGTTTTAAGACCTGTATCATTAATAGAAAGTCAGGATGTATGAACGTTGAATGCTAAAAATTATGATGACATGAAACTTGTAAAAAAATTGATTTCAATTTTGACACCTTGTTAAAAATTCCAAACAAAAATAATACAGTACTTCAAGATGCGGCAGAAGAAATGGCAAATCATTTCAATCCAGTGTAAAGTGATGATGTGCGACAGTTCAGAAAATAAAACATAATGCAGTACGTTAAAAGTAAAATCAATAAAGTAAAAAGTTTTTTTAATTCTTTTCGGTAAGCAATGACCCTGACATGTTGAAAAATATCGAAGCAACACTTATTTTATATTTTAGTAAAAAGTTTTTTTAATTCTTTTCGGTAAGCAATGACCCTGACATGTTGAAAAATATCGAAGCAACACTTATTTTATATTTTACCCAATTTTTAAAACTTATTCTGTGCAATGAAAGATTAAGTCGCAATCAATATCATAGACAAGACACTTTTTTAAGGAAAATATGACACTTTGTTTTATCAGCATTTCAATCAGATGTAACACAAAATAGATATTGTTTTACTCCGTGCAATTTTTTAGAAGTTATATCTTTAGTTTTGTTTGACTTAACAATTGTGGCTAGTTAACTATTGTTAAGTCACAATTATAGAAATTCTATAATTATATAAATTTTTACTTGAAGTAAAAGATTTCATAATCTTTTCTCTCATTGGTTGACTCTTTCAGCCAATGAGAACTCTACTTTCTTCCTTTATAAATTAGTTCGGTTTCAATTCTACTTCATTCTGACTATTTCCCCTGAAAAGTGTCAGATGAAAAGCTTTGGGAAGAAAAATCTTTTACTTCAAGCAATCTTCAAATTCTGTACCACCAAATGTTTATATAAATTTTTACAAAAAAATTTGAGTAATATGTTGATACAAAAAAGTAATTTATCAGTTTAGCAAAAGAAAATTGTATTTTTTTGTCAATAATAAGATAAAAATCTCCGTTTATTTTGTCCATTAGTAATCACAATTAATGACACTACTAAAATCTGTTATTCTACTAATTAATTCGTATAAAAAGTTCAACGTACATTTAAAAAAATGATTTTAAGCAACAGCAATTTTACTTCGATGGAATTATTTCTACAACAAATATGCATAAAAAAAATTGTCTTTTTACTTATTATGTGCTTAGCTGTCTGCTACTTTGCGCCACACTTACCGGCCGCCGTAGAAGCCACACCCCATTTGTTCGTTTCTGAGCGGAATAGGCCAACTCCGATTAGGAGGCAATTAAGCTAGAAACGTGCAGGTCTGGAGAAAGCTAATTCCCTGTGGCGTTGGATTAAAATCTTTAATAAATGAATGGAATCGTGAGGCATTTTCTTACCACTCTATGCTTTCATTGATATTTCGCTTATCGTGTGTCCTGATGCCTAATTAGGCAGTGTTGTTCAGCAGTTCCGGTGCAGCTGGTACAAATTGTCTTGATTTAAGTTGCCGCAGCTGTTCACGAATTAGAAACAGAAGCCTTTCATATAGAAGGTGTTCTGGCTTTTAAGCGCGACGAGCGAGAGCCAGTACGTATTTTTGGACGCAAAGACCAGTTTTTTGTTTGCTTGATAAAATAAGAAGGTTTTCCGTTGGTCTGGGACGCAGGCACCCGGTCACTATGCGCAAAGCATAGTTAATAGGCTCATTGAAAAGGAAAGTCTGGGCCTGCGACAACAAACAGATGCACAGTACTCAGCCGTGGAATGCACTAAGGCAAGGGTGGCTGTGCCGAGTATTGTGGCATCCGCAACCCAACTTGATCCAGCTAATCGCTTTAAAATTCTAACGCGATCTGTTAACTTTTTGCGCAGTGACTCTAAGTGTCGGCAAAACGTAAGTTTTCTATCTAATTTTATGCCAAGATCTTGGCATAAAGCTAGATAGGAATTCAACAAAAAAGGGTAGGGCCTATTCGTTGGCAAAGATGTGAAGCTCACGTTGCGCCTTTTTGTTGTAATGATGAAAGGCTGCGGACACAGTCTTTGTTGTATTGATCTTGAGTTTCCATTGGTAAAAGTAGAAGGATATAGTTTCCATGTCCTAAGAAAGAGTCGCTTTTAATGCCTGTTTGTCGCTTGTGTAGTTCAAGATGGCTAGGTCATTAGTAAAAGCAAATTTCTGGAAACTGTTACTGGCATATCATATGTACAGATATTAAACAAGAGGAGAGACAAGACTGATCCTTGTGGTACGCCATTCTTAAAGCGTCGTAACCTGATTTTTTTTTCGGAACCGGTAGAAAGGGTAAAACTTCGATTACAAAGAAGTTCCATAATCAATGAGACAATTTTCCAGTCCGGAAGAAGACAAAGTAGCTTGCAGGTAAGGCTGCGGTGCCATACAGTATCGTAGGAGATTGACAAACACAGAGCCGGCTTTTTTTTACCGAAAAGCTATCCTGAAATTTTTAAGTTAGAAGAGTAACTTGATCTACGGTCAACCTTTCGCGCCAAAACCCAAATGGCTTTCTAGATAGCAGTGATTTAATAATTGGTTCGACGCGAGCATAGATATGTCTCTCCAAAATCTTGAAGGGGACACAAAGCAAAGAGATAAGTCTATAGCTCTTTGGGTCCTCTAATGGCTAATTGGGCTTTGGGATGGAAACCACTAATGCTCTCTTCCAGATTTTTAAAACATTAAGTTAGCGCATGCAAAAAGATCGAAACTTGTTTAACCAGGACTGCATAACAGAGCCAGCATGGAGTATTAGCTCTGAGCTGAGAGTGAGGGCCCGGAGCTTTTCCAGACTTTAACGGCTAGTGAGCATTGGCAAATACTTCCATAGAAAAATCTCCAGAGATACATTTGTCAGGCGGTGTTGGAATCTTCAAGAGTTAGATACCTCTCTATCGACAGATCTGGCTGACTAGCAGTTTGCAATTGCGTTGGCGGTACTGGGAAGAGGCGGCGTGTGTGTCTCATTCTGCCGGTCAAGTTATTAATTATATTTCATGCTAGCCAACTGGAGTGCATGAAGTTGATGTTATTCAAAGCCTCGGCCCAGCAATCTTTTTGTTTTTCATCAAGATGGGATAGCAAGATAGAAGCAGCTGAAATAGTTGCTTCACCCTGTGGGTCCTGAAGAAAAGAGATGTTTGCACTTTGCATCTCAACACAACCTATAGGTATTTCTGCAGCCGCGTGGAATTGAGAATTTTATTGCTGCAAAGATGATATTACAGAAGTCCTGGTATGCTATATCATTAGAGTTAGAGTCAGGAGATATTAAATCCTGAATAGCTGGTTGGTGATGAAACTGTATAGTTTCTTTTCCAGTCAGTGTGCTGACAGTTAAAATCATATGCATAAAAACAGGGGTATGAGTGCGCTGAGAAAAATTCTTTTTTCATGTAACAAGCTATTGAAACAACTTGAGAGACAATATAAAAGTTTTTATACGCTTCTTAAGAAGAAAGCGATAAGACCAAACAGTCATCAAATCCACTGGAATGGCTGTTAGCGTGAGTTGCGAGGTTGGTGGTTTGTAGCCTTTGATAATCTTACCACTTTCAATGTCCACACACAACCAATCGAATGCTGATTTCTCCGAGAATTGATCTACAAGGGTCCAGTTGAGTGGTTAAAGCGCCATGGTTAAAACGCCATTCCGTTGTGTCCTTGAGAAAAAAATTTACGACATTTTTTCTGCTTGGTGGTCGGCAGTTCAAAAGTTTATTGATATCTCTATAAAATTAAAAAAACAAAATAAAACTTTCAACCGGACAGCAAAACCTTGGGATTTTTGGAAGCAGGTTCGGGTAATTGCTTGTCCTTTTATTAGCGCCTCGGTCGGTTTCCTGCAAATCAGGAAGATAAATATAAAGATAAAATAAAATAATAAATAAAAAAAAAAAATATTGTGGTATTTCCAGTGGCTGGTTAGGTTAATTGCTTGATAAGCCTTCGACGTTGTCCTGTGAGCCAGAAGGATAAATATCAAGATAAAAATTTAAAAACTTAATTGAGTTTATAGTACAAAATTTTAAATAGATAAACATCTTTAGCATATAGATCAAGGCTTCTTAAACTGAACATTGCACACCTCAGGGTGGGAAGCAAGGAAAATCTTCAAACAAGAAAAAAAATTGGTGGTGTTTTGAAAATTTTTATTTTATTATTTTATCTGTATATTTATTGTCGTACTGTAGCCTGCAGGAAAGCGACGGAAGTGCTTTACATAGGGCAAGCAATTACCCCCACCTGCTTCAAGAAATGCCCAGGTATTGCTTTTCGGTTTAAACTTTTTAGGTTAGTTTTTTAGTTCTAAGTGATATAAATAAAATTTGCCAACACCGCTAAGCGTGGGAAAGTGACGTAAAGTGTGTTTTCAAAGGACACAACAGAATGGCGCGAGTAGATTGTGAACCAATCGATTACAATCACAATCACGGCGCTCTAAGTACTTGACTACGTGGCCTGTCTTCAAACTTTGTAAAACTTTTATTTCAAATTCAAAACTTATAAAGAAAGGAAAGGAAAACGTTTAAGATTTTCGCTATAAAGTCGCAATCTAAGTCGCAATCTGCAAGATGCATTTGAACAGAAAGAATTTCTAGTTGATGTATTTCTTGATTTGTCGAAAGCTTTTAACACTATTAACCATAAAGTTCTTTTTAATAACTTACATCAGTGTGGTCCAAGGCTAAGAACATGAAGGGCCGCATTAAGGTTTGAAAAACTTCGCGGGCCGCAAAGATAAAATCTAGGTCAGGGTGGTCCAACTTCTCCACTCTTGTGGGCCACTTTTTAAAATTATTTGAGTTTGCAGGCCTCAACCGGCTAAAAACGCTTATTTTCGTTCCAAAATCAGGGTGTTCTCTAAAAAAAAAAAGGTTTTCAACTGGAATCGATCTCTGAAATTCCTATTTTGGTCCCAAAATCAGGGTGTTCTCTAAAAAAAAAAAAAAAGGTCTTCAATTGGAATCGATCTCTGCGAAGTTCCTATTTTCGTCCCAAAATCATAGCGTTCTTCAAAAAAAAGGTTGCCGCTGCTTGTAATTGACAAGACTTGTGCGAAATTGTTCCGCGGGCCCGTAGTTGGACCACGCTGACTTACATTATTATGGTATCAGAGGTTGCGCCTTATATTGGTTTCAAAATGATATATCTAATTGGTTGCAGCAGGTAGAATACAGGGATAATTTGTCATCACCTTGCCGTTTATATGATAGAGTCCATCAAGAATCTATATTTGGACCTCTATTATTTTCAATTTATGTAAATAATTTTCAAAACTGTTTGCAGAAGGGAAAGGCTTTAATGCTTGCAGATGACACCACTATAGTTTTTCAACATAAATGTTTTTCTGAATTAACTTTGACAGCAAACACTCAATTAGAAAATATTTTTTCAAATGGCTGATTGCTAATAAATTATCAGTAAACATTACCAAAACTAACTATATAATTTTCCAAACCCCTCGTTGTAAACAAAGCTCCAAACAATTAAATATTATTTTAAATAACCACGCATTACAAAGTGTTTTTGCCACAAAAGTTTTTGGAGTCGCTATTCAGAGCATTTATTAATATTTTGGAAGCCACACATGGAGTATTTGCTAAAAAAGATTAGAAATAGCATTTATTGCATTCAAAAAATAAAACCTTTTCTGGATCGTAAGACTTTGTTGCTTTTATATCACACACTGTTTAAAAGTCATATTTTATACTGCATTACTTCATGGTGTTTTGGCAATGAAACCATGATTAAGAAGCTCCAATGTGCAGTGAATAAATTGATGCGCTCTATATTAATGTCGGCAAGTGGCAGACGGTCTCATACTCATATGTCATGAAAGATAACAATCTACTGACAACATGTCAAATTAGGGACCTAGAGACAGCCAATTTTGTGTATAAATTTATGAATAAACTACTACATTTGCCATTTGACCACTCTTTTACATGTAAAACTGCGTTCAAAATTACAAAAAATACACGTCACAATCCCACTTTATCCATCGTTTTGTAGAGTGCATATTACAAAGCAAGCTATGAGATATAATGGACCATTTATTTGGAATGATATTCCATTTAATCTTTAACAAGATTCTAAATCATTAAAGTCATTCCGTTCTGCAGTTACAAAATTTTTTTAACTAAACCTTTGGAATCCTAAAACTATATAGCTTCCATTTTAGCAAAATATTTCATTGTTGTTTGTTACATTACTAAATTATGATAAATATTAAATATTTTATTCATATATTTTAATTACTCAAAATTCTGGTAACTTTTGAATATATTACTTGCTGTCTGCTTTTGTATTGCTGTTGCATTGTGTCATATTATTACAGTTAAGCAGACCAAAAAGACTATTTTAAAAGCAGATTTTGTAGCGTAAGCGCAAAATCTTAAAATTTGTCTATTATATCAGACCTTTCATCAGAAGTTGCTAGTGCAGATCATAATTAAAATTTTTTTTGTCTCAAACCTTTCATCAGAAGTTGCTAATGCAGATCATAATTAAAAATTTTTTTTGTGAACCAAACCTATAATTCCATTTGTATTTATTATGACTTACACACACAATAATTTTATAATTTGCATGCGATAAAAATAATTCTTATTTGTAGGCGTATATGGTTTTGCATAAATACTCATCACAAGTCTTAGAAGCTAGTTCTCCTTGTTTGTCCTTTTCAAGTTTGTCTGTTTTGTCTTTTTTTTTGTTTGTGTTTTATTATTTTTAAGATGCAGTGAGCATGCGTGCAAAGTATAATGACTTTGTTATATCTATACAATGTATTGCTTGCATAACTTATATCGTTTTTTACTGCTTTCTTTTTTTCAGCTTTTATTGTGTTTTTGGGCTTTGATTTATGCTGATCCGGCTGAGAAATAAAAAAAACATACATACATACATACATACAGAAAGATTTTAGAATATCTGGTAAAAATTGTCACTCGACAGTAGCTCAAACAACAGTTGATCGATCGATAATGGATCAAAACAGCAATTAATTAAAAAGACATCTGATCTAACAATAAAAAAGAAAATTTTGAACAAACATTGCAAAGCCATCTTAATTTTTTGCTAAGAAAAAATAAAAAGAATAATTTTTAACAATTATATCGAGTAATTTGATATTTATAAAAACGTTTTTGGATTTTTTTACTTAACAATAATTTAACTGAAATATCTTCAATTTGTCCTGTTTCAATTAAGTGTTTGGGAACCAGGTTTAAAGAAAAGCTTTGGTCCTAATAACAAAATTTTTGTTAGAATTGACAATAGCCAAATGCTTTTGATAACATGTAATAGATTAAACCATCTTCTTTTGCAGTTTTTGCACCCAAAAGATAGGTTAACTTTATTGAAACATTTTTGTTATATAAATAATTGCGACCGGAAAATTTTAAATTCTGCTAACCATGAAAAAACCGATAACACAAATAGAAATATTCAAAACCAGGTTAAACTATATTGAGATTGAAGGAATGGAAAGTGAACGTCCTGTTTAAACAACGATTCTATAATTTTTCTGAGTTTTTATTTATGCGAAAGTGGGTGCGATTCTTGTAAAATAGCTAATGGTCACTTGATCTTAATCTATTTGACAAAGATTACATTGATAAAATAAACAATTAAAACAATTATAAAACAGCTTGTAAATAAAAATTTAAATTAAGTGGGATTTACGGATTTTGCAATTATTACTTTGCCATGAAAATATTATATCATAAAAAAAATTTTAAACTACTGAAAAAGACAGAAAATTAACAATGGATTTCTGAAGTTAAGATGATATTGCGAATAATGTATGACATTGCCTAAAAACTCAAATGAAAAATTACAGAGCAGAAGTGAACCGAGAAAACCGAAATTTTGTATTGGTTAATTGCTAATGTCGAGTTTCTGCTACACCTAAGATTTTACAAAAACTTGTTCTTAATTGCTTTATTTACTAATTATCTAAACTGGAATGATAATATTGAAATTCTACAAAATGAAAAATATTCACACGAACAGTATAAGAAAACCTTCAGAACAAAACCGTCAATAGATAGTAATAGATTTATAGTGTTAGGTCTTTCCAAAATGACGTTTATACACTGACAAAAACACACTCAGTCATAATTGAGAAACAAATTTTATAAAACTTTGACTTGCATCAAAAATTTTACTTATTGTTAGTAAATATTTTGCTGATTTATCTCGGAAATATGTGTTTGTTGTTGTTCATTTTCTTGAAATGCTTAATGCAAAGAGATTTTGCGAAATAATTTTGTTTAAGTCTGAACATTTTTTAGTTATATTCAAAGCTGTTTTTGTCCCATTTCTAAAATCTTGACTGTTTGAAAAAAATTAATACAGTTTTATAATGGTTTTATGGAATTTTTGATCATTTGTAACTATACAGTCGTGGCCAAAAGTTTAGGACCACCCCTCAAAATTCTGATTTAGACAAAAAATCGGATATTTAATTGTTAATAAACATATGAATTCGGTTTATTATTGAATATCACAAATGACAGGGCGTTTTCAAATATAAATCACATACGTTCAACACAGAATTTTTAGAAAAGTCAATATTTTGTTGTTTCTCCTTTGGATTTAATTACAGTCTCCAAAAGTTTTGTCATGCTTTCCACCAGACTTAGCAGTATTCAGCTGAAAGTTCAGAACCCAGACTGATTTGATTGCTTCTTCCACTTCCTATTGCTGCACATTAGATGGTTGTTTCTCAGACACTTTGTCCTTCAAAACAGTCCATAAATTCTCGATAGGGTTCAAATTTGAACTTTTTTTGGGCTAATCCAGGATTTGAATTTTCTTTAACTTTAAAAACTAAGTAACAATTTTGGAGCGGTGACATGGTACACCATCCTGCATAAAAATCTTGCATTTATGAATGGCCATGTGCAGTTCCAACTTGTCCTTCAGCAAATCAACGTATTTGTGGCTATTCATGGTTGTTCCTGGTGGTACAAAAAAACATTCCGGCCGTTTTGTTTACAAACATTCCACTCCAAATTATGACACTTGGGAGGTGTTTCATTGTCTGCGTGGTGTACCATTCATCAGATCGCTTTCCGGCGGGTGTACTGACATAGCGCTTGTGCGTAGTGAACTGCTGTACTGTAGATTCATTAAAAAAAACACTTACTGCCATTGTTGAATTGTCCATTTCGCGTGCTTTTTAGCAAAGCCCAAACGCTTAGCTTTCATGGCCGGTGTTAGCCTGTTTTTTTTCGCAGGTGTACAGGTTTTCAAACCAAAACCGATGACCAGACGCTGACTTATGGTTCTCCGACTAATGTTCGCACCTTTTGCAAGCAGTACGGACCGTATCTTGCTTGCGGAACTCATTGGAAACCAAACTGCTGTCCGCCTAATGATGTGGTCATCTCTTGGCGTGCATTTTCGTACGCGACCAGAACCTTTGGCATCTGAATAAGTCCCTGTTTTCTTAAATTTCACGACTGCATTGTGAACTGCATTCTTGTTTCGCTTTATTTGTTCACTGATTGAACGTTCAGAATATCCTTTCTTATAAAGAGCCACAATTTGAGCATGCTGAACATCAGAAAGTGACAATTTTTTACCCATTATTGTGGGTTTTCTAAAACTCAAAAACAGGCAAACATCACTCACAAGATGGTGCTTACTGCTTAAAAGTAAAAAAAAAATGATTATAATCGACCGGCAGATGAATGACACAATCTGATGCAATCAATTTGATTTCTGTTGCAATCATCGGGCTTAGGAGCAAAACTATTAATTTGTGCATGGTGTTCCTAAACTTTTGGCCACGACTGTAAAATTAACATGCTTTTTTGATGCTCAGTCTGTCTGAATGATAAAAAATGATTTTGAAAAAAGCAATTTTTTAAAGGATCAAGCTGTTTACCAAGAATGACAATAAAAACAGAAATAAGAAACCAGTTCAACATTATTTTAAACTATTAAGCCATGATAATAATAATCAAATTGAAAATATGAAGAAAAAGTTTAAACGCTGATTGTGGAAAGTTTAATAATCAAACAAAAGCACGCCGAGTGTATTCGCTGGGTATGCACCAAATGTACACTAAGTCTTGCAGTATACATTAGACTAATCAGTTCGTTCATAGGTAAGCTTTTGCATAATACATTTATAAAACAATGAATTAGCGAGTTGTTGTTGAAGCCATTAAACAGAATTCTGAAAATTTCAAAAAATTGATAACTAAATGTATTTAAAATGATACTGAAAAAATTTTTGGGAGTACTAAAAAATGACAGTAAAACTTCACTAAACAACCAACATTATAATTAGAGTTATCATCCAGATTAACTAAAAAGCACGGCTAATTACTCATAATAAAGTATGCAGGCACCAAAACTTGCGACTTGCAAGATTTGTTTTGAATCTGTTTTTACAGGCAACGTCAAATGAAGACAAAAAAATGCTTTAATTATGTTTAACAAAATATAAACAACAATAAAATAAAACAAAGACCGTTTAATTTCTATTTTTTCTTCACTTGATAATGCCAATAATTAAAATATTTTCTGAAAATGTTATTGAAAACTAAAACAATGAACATTAAACATTTTACTCCAAAATAAACACGCTTCATACAGTAGAAATACGTAAGCATGTTAGGATTCTATGAGATAATGCTCATAAAAATAAGAAAAAACGATAACCCTGATTAAAAGAAGAGAATTAATTAAAAAGTTTTATGATACGTTTGATACAATATTAACAATAGAAGTATTGCTAATTTTAAACTACGTAGAATTAGTATCAGGGATCAAAATGTTACCGAAAAGTATAACAACATTTTGTTCTCTATTAAACTTTTTCTTTTTCGTCATTTTAATAAAGCAATATATATCAAAACAAATGAATAGCAATAAATGATAAAGATGTCACAAATAATCAAAAATTAACAAAATAAAATTTTCTGATCTATTTATGAAAAAATTTATCGTATAAATTTTTGACGCAGTGTTTGTTTTTCTACAATATGGCTGACTCACTAAAGCGATTACTCGGAGTACAGATTTGCACAACTAGGAAAAATTATCGAAATGAATTATTGCATAGACTATAGAAAACGCCTAGATTAAAATTTTTTCCCTTTTGTTTCTTCTAGGAACAACTCGTACATAAAAGCAGAATTAAAAAAACCTTTTTTAGAATTATATTAACTGGTAACAAATATATTTTTAAAACTTGGAAATTTAAAAAATCTATTTAAATTACATACCTCGCAGCATACAAATAAGTTAGACATAGCCCTAATGCTACTTCTAGTATTAGTCGTAAGAAAGCCAATAAATTAAGTTGCGCTAAAAATTTCGTACATGCCATCGTCTTTAACGTTAAACTTTCCATTAGAGATTGTCGTATCATTGCTTCCTGTTTGGTATTGAGTAGTAACTTGATTCTGTTCGTTCCGTTTTTGTTTTTTTGTGACTACTGCATATAGATCATCGTTTACTTGAATGTGATTTGTTTTGCTTTTTTTATGACCTCGATTTCGAAAAATCAACATCAATATTCCAATTATAAAAAAAACTAGAGAAAAAACAGCTACACCAACGTAAATAATGTTGTTATTTTCATTAATTTGTTTTGTGGAGCTTTTTTTTGTTACATCTAAACATTTTTGTTCGTTAATAATTGCTGATTCATTTGAACACAATCCAGTATTGTTTGTTTTACTTCCATCACCATACAAACATTTCCTCGTTCTAACTTGTTTTTTTATAATATTATTAGTTGAGTTGCAAAATATTGTCACCCACTCACTCCACAATGGTTGACATGGTTCTTCCTTTTTCTTTATATAACCATTTACACAATAATTGTTAGGAAACGGTATCTGATCACAATCTTTAGCGATTCTTGTAAACACACGTAATCTCGAATTTGAGCAGTTTGTCACCGGACTCCAACTTGTCCAATAAGCTTTATCACAATTTTTAATATTGTAGTTGAAAGAGGACGTCAAAGGTAAAAAACCGTTAGTTGTAGGTAAACAAGAAATTGTAAAAACAACCGGTTTTGAAACACAATTTCCAGAGCAAACTCCAAAGCTATTAATCATTTGACAAATCCAATAAGATGTCACTGGAGGTACAAGATTACGCGAGGTTCTAAAATTATAAATCGTGTTGTTTTCGACGCAAATCTCAGTTGAACCCTCAACACGAAATTCCAAAAGGAATAGGTGATATGAACCTTCATCAACCGTTTTATAAGGCTGCCACTGACATGGTTGAACTGGATGAAGTAAATGAAAATTGATAACAAAAAAAATAAAACATTTAAAAATACGTAAGCATTCATAACACTGGTCAACACACAAATTTTTGCCACAGATATTATTTTGATTTTAGGGTATATCAGGTGCGTAGATTTCAAAAATGACATTCATTTTTGCTAGTTGGCTCTAGTTTTTGAGATAATTGCATTTTTTTGTAAAAATATTACTTAGACTGTGTTATATGGCATTGTTGTTCATTTAATGCTATTTAATCAATACTGTACGCTTCGATCTTCTTTTGTAAACGCAGTAAAACAAAAATGCAAAGCATCCATGCAAACTACCATGCTAAAAAAGGATGCAACAGCAATATTTACCGTTAGTTTGCAAGAAACGTATTGGAACTAAAACCCAGTATTACAGCGTATACATATATGTTGCCGTTATTTATTTAAACAAACGAAGCTTGAACATACTGAGCTTTAACAACTACCATTCTGTCAAATCTACGAAACCAATCGCCTCTTGTAAGACTTTCTAGCGTGAGGAGCAAATGGCTTATGTCGTTAAAGATTCCAACAATAGTCCGCCATCATGTGGGTGTCCCATCGTCCTTGATACCTTTCTTCCATTGCTTTAATGTCCTGATGGAATCTTTCTCCTTGCTCTTCACTTAATTCCCCAAGATTTTCTGGAAATCTATCTAAATGACTAAAGAGGTAATGAATCTTGATGCTCATCTTTGCTCCCAAACTATTGAAATTTTGAAAGCATATCTTCAACTATCTGAATGTAATTGTTTGCTTTATTGTTTCCCAAAAAGTTTTTTACAACCACAGTAAAAGAAATCCAAGCAGCAAATTCCTTCTCAGTCATAGATGCAGTGAAGTTTGGATCGTTCATCAGCTTTCGAATTTGAGGACCATCAAATATTCCTGCTTTTAGTTTTTCATTTCTCATTTCTGGAAATACTCTGCAAATGTAATTAAAACAATTTCTGTGTACTGGCAAAGCTTTCACAAACTGCTTCATTATACCCAATTTGATGTGTAGAGGTGGCAAAATGATTTTTTCTCTTGGGACAAGGGGCTCATTGATGACATTACATTTATTAACTGTTAGTGTAATTCTTTCAGGCCATTCCTTCTTCACCCAGTGGTCACTGCGAGCACGGCTGTCCCACAAACAAATAAAGCACGGATATTTAGTATAACCACTCTGCTGACCAAGCAAAAAGTTGACCATTTTCAAATCAACACATATTAACCATTGGTGGTCACAGTAGTTCAATTTTTCTAGCACTCGTTTAATATTGTTATATTTTTCTTTGAGCAATGTAGAGTGGCCAATGGGAATCGAGGCATACTTGTTATCCATTGTGCAGCAATACACACTTTAAACTTCTTTTTGAACTGTCAATAAATAAACGACAATCTTGAGGTTTATATTCAGGTATTCCCATTTTTAAAAGAAGTCCTTCAACATCTGAGCAGAAAACAAGCCCTTCTTCTGAACGATAGTACGGAAGTAAGTCGCTGTCCCTTGTGCGGTAAAAGGTTACTTTCGTACCAACACTAAGGCATTTCTTGTCTTTAAGCCTGGATGCCAATACTTCAGAAGCTTCTTTAGATAGATTAAGATCTCTTATGAGATCGCTCAGTTCCTCCTGATTAAACTGCTTCGGACTGGTCGAACTTTCTTCAAAAATGCTTGAAACATCACTTTCACTACAGCTTTCTGAAGCTTGGTGGACAAAGTCCCATTCTGATGGTTTTTCTGGAAGATGACTAAATTGTGGCACGGGTATATCTTCACAGTGGGGTACAGGACGCCTAACAGATTCTAAGTCCGGGTAAATCCATGATTTTTTCTTGTGACGATTAAAACCCTTCAAATCTACCATACAAAAATAACAATCATCAAAGTGGTTTTTCTGTTCTCGCCACACCATTGGCACACCAAATCTAAAGCTTTTAGTTTTTCCTTTTGTCCACATTCGTAAGTGCTCAACACATGATTTGCAGACAACATGTGGAGCCCATGGCTTGTCTGGGTCACCAAGTTTAACTCCAAAGTAAGCACGGTATACTTTGCGAACAAAATCTGTAATAGACCTTTTATACTCTTTAAGAATATATTCTCCACATATGTAACAGAAACTGTCAGGTCATTACAACAACTTCTTCTTCTTGAACAACTCATAGCAGGCAACATAAAGCAATAATTAAAACTGAAAACATGAAAACCTAAATATAGTAAAAGTTACTGCATTTCAACTTTTCATTAGAATTTTTTTAGACTCCAAGATTGCTAATGGTCAGTTATTGACTTCTCTGCTTTGTTAACCTTTCTAAAAATGAGACAACTGGTCCTTTATTGCGAAACAAAATCTCCTTGTCAGCACAATTGCCTCTTACGTGTAATTTATATGGCCGTTATCTGAGCTTTTATAGCCAGTTATTGTGTCTGCATTATCTCAAAAACTAGAGTCAATTCAGCAAAAGTAAAGTCATTTTTGGAATCAGCGCACCTGATATACTATAAAATCGTTGAAAGATCTATCGCAAAAAGAAAAAATATTTTTTTGTTGAGCTGTGTAATTAATATATAAAGCACAATTATCTAAAACAAAATTTTTTTCAATAATGGTTTCATTTATTAACCCTAATTAGTGCTCTAAAATATACATTCGTAGAGGAGCGTTTGACTATCTTTTGTAGTTACGGTTGAAAAATATCTTTTTTACTGCCACAGATATATATTTTTGGGACCAATGTTTATTGTTTGATCCCGTAATTATTCCTCAATTTCTTTTTTACTCTGTGATCATTTTCAAATAAAACATTTTTTATTTGTCATGAAATAATGCAATAAAGCAGTACAAATACAACAAGTTTTAAGTCACTGACACAGTTTTTGCATTTTCATATTTTCATAATTAAAAAATATTGCGAGCGGATATGTAAAAGCGCTATGATTGTAATTGACAAGGTCTTGGTCTATTCAAAGTAAATTGTAGGTTATGAACTAAAAATTTCAAAGCTACCAAACTTTTTTGGCTTTTTTTAGTTTTGAACTCCTTTAGTGCTTACTTGCTTATTTTAGTGAGCCGGTTCAAAAATCTGATCTATAATGGTCTTGCCAGCAATTAAGAAAAACACGTTACCTTCTTATCATCACAGCTGTAAAACGCTGCTTTTTCTCAGTTGAACCACTTGTTATTGTTAACACCCGACAGCTCTTACCAGCGATTAAGAAAGACGTGTTACCTTCCCATTATCACAGCAATGTTATTTACCAATTTATGTGCCACAGCGATAATCCGTACGTTGGTCACACGTCTTAACGCCCAGAGAAGAGCGAATTAAACAACACATTACTAGATCCATCGCCAATCCTCCCGCCTCGCACAACCGCCTAAGTCTTTCCCGCTCTTGCAAAGCCAACACACGCCCACAACAATTTTACGAATCCTCCATTGGTCAACATCTTTTTGACAACGCCCAATGCGCTCTTCACTACACCAACGAAAAAATTTTTTATTCTCGCTTGAGATCGCTCTTCTTTTCACCTTTCTGCTCTTGAAGCAACTTTTATTAAATCTCTCAATCTCCTTCTGTGTAAGTAAAAAGAATTCGTCCACTCTTTGAAAATTTCTTAATCTTTCTCTCATTGGCTAACTTTTTTCAGCCAATGAAAACTCTGCTTTTTCCTTTATAACTCAGTTCGGTTTCAGTTCTGCTATATTCTGACGATTTCCCCTGAAGAGTGTCAGATGAAAAACTTTGGGAAGAAAAATCTTTTACTTCACGCAATCTTAAAAATAAATTTACTAAATAACTTATATTTGATAAAAAACATTTTACAAACAGTTGATTAAACACAATGATGTTTGGCAACGTAGCATTTTGTCTTAATTACAGCGAGACTCATACATTCGATATTAAATTGGATTTATTCCAGTTTTGCAATTGTTTATTCAGTCAGTTATAAGACAGGTTAGTCGAAGTTTTTCATTTTTGTAGGGCAACCTTTCTAAAATGTTAGAACTTGCTGGCTGCAGTTGATTCTTAAAAACTTACAGCTTAAATGGCTTACTAAAAAAATTTTCAAAGTAGATTTTTGCCAATTTTTGACACTTTTAAAAAACATTAAGACGATATGATTGATAAAATTGCACATTTTAAATTTAAAGAAATATAATTGATTTTTCCAATTTGTCTCCATTTCTTAATATTTTTTCTTTTGCCAATTTATAAGTTCTTTTTAATGTAATACTTTTTTCTGGATATTAGTACTAATGTACTTCTGAAATTTAAATCATCTGTTGCTTGTTATCGTTTGGTTCTTTTAAAATTAGATGTGCGCAACGGACTAGTGTGCAAAAAATAATGAATCGTTGCGATGAAATCACTGAAGCTTACAAAACAGCTTTATCAATTAAATGAATAAAAAAGAATTGTATTTTTATTTTTTACTTAAAAGGGTTGCGAAGGTAGGATTTATTAGTAGACATTGGTTTTTAAGTCAAAAAGTTTTGAGTATTAACAAGAAACATGCCGATGAATAAATAATTGATACCATATTTAGTAGTCACTCTGCAAAGATGTTTATTCATGATAAGCCAATCAAATTCGAGTACAAATACTGAGCTTCAGCGTTAAGTGATACTTACTTTTAACAAATTTGAGACTTGTTCAAGGATAGAGGCAAGCACGCCATTTACACCGAAAATTGTGTTTGTGTTTTTGATGCAAAAAAACCCTGTTTTGAAAATTTTTATGTTGTATTATTTGTTGCGAGAGTTGAATTTAAAAAATTTAAAGTTCGCAATGGCTACTATTTTTAAAGGTCGCTAAGAAAATGTTACCTGCTACAGTTCCAAGTTGTTGAACAAGAGTAGTGTTGATTTTTTGACCATTACTTGGACAATTAACTGTCTATAGTACATTGCGGAATAGAAAAACAAAAAAGGTTGTATTCTTTGAATTAAATTTTAACGAAATTCATCCTAGCAATATTATGAAATTTCATAGCCAACACGACAGAAAAAGGATGAATGTTAATCAATCATTATGATTCTACCAATAGAATCAAGATATAAAAAGCGTGAATTTGGCAGAAAGTTTTCCAAGTAAACAGGCCAACAATGCAAACAGAAAAAGTGACATTGGTTGATGTTTTTCAACTATAAAATATATTGACAGTAGCTGCTTGAAGGCATTGCTTTAATGTTTGTTCTTCAACTTTTTTAATTTTCTTGAATTTATTTGATCAGTTTTTGCTGACTTGTTGAAAAATGCAAATCCTACATTTTCACGATCCAATAAACAAAGCATCATAAACAATTTTGTTGGTCTTCACCAACTTGTTAACTTGGAAACGCTGCCGAAATTACCAAAATAAATAAAAAATGACAAAGTACTTGCTTGCATTTTATGTTCTTCCTTAATTAGCATAAGGGATAAAGTCGTGTTTCTTTCTTATATTTTTGTTATGTATTAAAGTCATTTTGTGTTTTTTGCAAAAGAATTGTTTTCAGTATAAAGCAGAACAATAAGATGCTGTTGAAAAAAATAGTTAGTGATAGGTGAAGATTTTGAACCATTGTTCCTGTAGAGAAGCAAACATGTAAATTTCAAAGTTATCATTTGAAAATAAAATTCAAGTAAACTTTGAAAAGCCTCTTCAATAATAAGGAATTATTTTTACAAAAAATGGAAGTAAAATAATTTTATATTTTTATGTTGAGTCAGCATTTTTGTGCCCATCATGGTCATTATGACTTGGAAAATACCCGTGTTTCTGTAAGCGTTTGAGACAGAAGTTAAAGTGGTAAAATCTTTTTTTTTGAAAATGCTAGTAGGTTACTAAATCAAGCTTCTATATAAAAAATTAAGTCAATACAAAACAATTGACGAATTTTTAATTCTATACGGTTTAAAATTAGTTAAATTTGAAACTTTGATGCAAAATTAAACTTTGATAAATTATTACTGAATCGTAATTTTGGTTAAAAACAAACTAATTGATAAAGTTTGTTGACAGTTTATGAACAGTTCTGCTTTTCAAAGAGCAAGATTATGTGGACTGTATACAATGCTCAAGAAATTCAAAACACCAACCCACATTATTTCAAGCGTTTATTTTTATTACATTGTTTGTATGTACTGAACAAATGTCACTTCCCATGTGCAGAAAGATTTTATAGTTAAAATCACTCTGTATTACTTTTCGTAATGTTTACTGAAACGAATCTGCAGAAAACTTGATAATCAATTTTGAACAACCAATAATTTTATAAAATTATTATGGAGTAGTAAAAAAGTTTTTCGATTTAGTGCTATTGTGAAAAATTGATTGCAAAAATTTTAAATATAATGCATCGATTGCTTTAGAGGTAAAGCCTATTAGTGAAACAGTCTAACTTGAATAAAATGTAAATATTATTTCATCAAAAAAAATTGAAATTTTTTGTGTTTTGAATACTTAAAATGGAAATTATGTTAGAAATTAAAAAATAAAACAAATTTTTTTCAATAAATATTTATATTTTGTTTAAAGTAATGCAGCTAAAAATCAAAAAGCATTTCAAAGTTTTTCTTTTCCTTTTTCCAATGGTATACATTTTAGATAAAACAAAAAAAGATACAACACAGTTTAGTTCTAATTTATGCTTTTAAGTAAAAAAAAATAAAACTAAAGAAAATCTTGTCTCTTATCTTCATTGTTTTCCCATTATGAGGATACGCTATTGCTAATTGTAGCTCTTTAAAAATAAAATAGAATAAAATAATGCAATTGTCAAAAAAATCCTTTAGTTATTTATAAGTTCTTTTAGACTTCAAGCATGATTTAATACTAAAGTATTGAAATTTTTAATTTAGTCAAAAGAATGTACTGTTGCAAAAATAATGAAAAAGCATTGTGCTAGGATGGACATAAAATCTTAAATTTGAATCGGGAGTGGACAAGCAAAAAAGTTTGGAAACCTTTGTTGTAACCTGTTTTAATTAAAGCAATTTCACTCGAAGAATTTTGTAGAAATATTTTTTTTGTACCAAACTAGAAACAACTTGGTAGATCCGGTGACTAATTCTTCTAACTTTGATGCGGAAATCAGTGGTTGATTTATGGACGTTCAAATTTGATCAGATATTGCACTTAGCTTGAAGCAGTAATTTCAACTACAAGTCAGTTGCGACTCCAAAACTCGGGCTACTTAGATTGAGCCCGAGTATTCCAAGTAAATAATTAACAGTTTATAGCTTTAGCCACCATATATTTTAATTTATTAGAAACTTTGTGCCACTATCTTTAGCCTACAGTAATAATCTACTGTGTAGTTGTAGTGTAATTGCAACAGTTGCAATAGTCTCTTGCAGGACCAATTACTCTTGCTGAAAACGAACTACTCTTCCAAGACAAAAGATTAATATTTGAAATGAAGAGTTTTTTTTAGAGATCACCTATTTTTTGGGGAAAAAATTAAGAAATCAAAGACAAATGTAAAGTGAAGACTTTTTTGTTGTAGCTTTCAAAATAATTTGGTGACAAAATTGAGAAATTGACACGGATTGGAAACAAAGTTTTTTTTGGTCTTCACTCTAAATATTGGACGAATTTTCTTCTCATTTGCGTGAAGTGCCGGACGATTTTGCCAAACGTCAAAAAATTTAAGCAAAACTGTATTGCTCTCCAACATTTTTTTGGCTGGTGCGGTTATGGCAGTATTCTCAGATAGAATTAAAAAATTCACAGACAAACGGAGTAAAGACGCAAAATCGTTTTTGAAGATTTATGAATGTTTTGCATCAAAATTCATTAAAAAATTTTAAAATTACGTATTATATACTTAGAAAAAGATGTTGCAAAAATAATAAAAGTTTTATTAACTTCGATTCTTTATTAGCAAATAAAAAAAATTTATAACCTATTTTAATATCATTTTTTTATTAACTTTAAAATAATGTTGGATTTTTAATCGTTTACTCTGATTAAACTGTAAATCAAATTTGCATAAATTATATTCTTTGTTTTTTTCCATTTCCGTCTCACTTAAAATTTTTCATTAATAAGTTTGAGCACCAAATCAATTTCTACGTTATAGATTAAAAAAATATTTCCTTCTTTTTTTGCATAAAAACGTTTAATCGACAAACCTCCTCATATCTTCTTCTGTAATTATAAAGAATTACAGTTTGTTCAATACTGATTATTAAGTTACTTGTGAAGTAGTTTTGAAAAACATTACAAGGTTTAAAAAAGGAAGTATAACGTGATTTTAATTATAAATCTTCCCACATGATCAGCAAAATAACGTGTATGTTTTGGTATATTTAACTTCTTTGATTATCCACTAGAAAGTGTTTAATGCCAAAAAATATATTTCCTAACCTCTGAGTTCGACTTGAGCATTTTAAAATATTGCCCAAGTCAGCTGATGTTTACTTAGGTACTTAAAAAGCAACTACAAGTGTAAAAATTCAGCATAAACTGACAAGTCAGTTTTCAAAATGACTCCCTTACACTGCATACAGTTATTTTGTAGACTTAATAGGCTATTGCAATATGCAATTATTTTAGTTTTATAACCCTGAGTTTATTAACGAAATAATTACAATTGCGGCACACTGTTCATTTTCATGTTGTAGAAAAATTATTGTTAAATTAGGTCAACCAATAACAAACCGGTAGTTTGTAAACAGCCAATAGGATAATTTTATAGCATGTAATCAAAGGTGCTAGCAAAATTTCTATGGACTAACATATACTAAAGTTGGGATGCTAAGCTCATTTACTGCTATTTGACGCTTGTGTTTAGTTTCATGTTTTTACTGCTGTTTGACGCTTGTGTTCAGGTTTCCATTTCAAACTAGTTTCACGCTTGTGTTAGTTTATTCAAATAGCTTATTTACTGATAGGTTATGTGACTCATCTAAGCAAATAAATAAACTACTTTTTATGTGTTAAAGTTAATCCGAAAATTTTTTAAAGAAAATCTGTAGATCTATTACAATTACAATAAAATTGTAATTGAAAAATTGATTAATTTTCACTTTTTTCCTGAACTTCATTCAAGAAACTTATATTCTCAAAACATATTTTTAAATTCTATTTTTGTTGGAATATCAACCTAAGTTACGTTGCCAAGTCAGCATAAATCAGTATTCTTATGCCTAAATCAGCAATTGTATTTGTTATAGAAATGCTTATGACGAAATGTGTTTATCACACACAGTTTTACATTGCTCACATTAAATGTCACCTACTCGATATATTATGACAAATGTTTCCAGAAAAAACAATAATTTTTTCTTAAATAAAAAAATTTGTTTCGTTTTCTCAAAACTTAAAAAAATAACTTGGGCATTTATTTTATTAGGCTGTCGATATTGAAGTTTACAGCCAGAGTGGCCGACAAAGATAAAATGACATGTTGATGGCAAAGGTAATTAATATGGTTGCGGTTCAAAATTTACTCACATCGTTCTATTGTATTTTGTTAAAAAGCTGTTTAAGATACTTTTCTCGGCTTGAAGGTTTTAAAAAGCTCGAAATCTAAATCAGATCTTTAAAAAAAAAAAAACCTTCAACCAGGCAGCAACATTGTCGCATCTTTGAAAGCAGCTCATGGCAATCGCTTGACCGTTACCCTAAACTTATCACCTACGACGTTTTGCTGCGAGTCAGGAGAACAAATGTAGATGTTGAATAAATAAATATTTGCTTTTCCATCTTAAATTCTTTAATCACACTTGATTATAGCAGTTGATTTCAGGCAAAAAAAATCACATAAAGCTTTAATAATGACAAAAATAAATTTTACTAAAAAGCTTAACTCAGATGAAAAGCATTTTACAAACAGTTGATTCAACACAATGATATTTTGCAACGTAGCTTTTTGTGTTAATTGTAGCAGCACTCATACAATTGATATTAAATTTGATTTGTTCCGGTTTGCAATTGTTTATTTATTCAATTATATGACAGGTTGGTCCAAGTTTTCCATTAATGCGGCTTGTCATTAATCATTTAATGCGGAAATGATTTCATTAATGCACATTAATGCAAGTTTTTCATCAAGACGTTTCTAAAGCGTTAAAACTTTTTGGCCACAGTTAATTTTTACAAGCAAAAAGGTTTACTGACCATTTTTTAACGTAGAATTTGCCAATATCTTGACACATTTCAGAATCAGTAAGACAACAAGACTAATAAAATCACACGTTTGAAATTTATAAAAATATAATTGGTATCACCCATTTCTTAATTCTTTTTTTTGCCGACTTATAATTTTTTTAAAATGTAATAATTTTTTCTGGATATTAGTATTACTATACTTCTGAAATTTAAATCCCCTATTGATGCCAATAAATTCAAAATCTACAAAGATGGTGTAAGAAAGAATATACTTAGAAGCAGATAGAACTAAGCTCAAAACTTTAATTGTATTTAAATAATTTAAAAATAACTCATTAGTAAAATAGGAATAAGGATTGGGTGACTTTTATAACTAAAGTATTTGACACAATGCAATATTTGATCGATTAGTTTATTTGTTTTTTCTTTTGACAAAAATCTAATTGAAGCTGAATATATAAATGCATGTTAATACCGTAATGAAAAGGAAAATTCGAAAAAGCTAGTTAAAATAATTTAAAAATTAGAACGCTTCAACTTTTTTTATCCTTTGGTTATTTTAAAATTAGATGTGTGCAACGGACTATTGAGAAAAAATATTAAATCGTTATAATGAAATCATTGACATTTACAAAACAACTTTTTCGATTAAATGAATAAAAAAAAGAATTGCATTTTTATAAGTTACTTAGGAAGACCCTTAAAAATGTTGCAAAGTCAGGATTTGTTAGCGAACAGTGGTTTTTGAGCGAAAAACGTTTGAATGTTTACAAGGAACACATCGATTTAGTAGGCACTTTGCAAAGATGTTTATTCGTGATAGGTCAATCAGATTCGGGTAGAAATACTGAGCTTCACCGGTAAGTGATATTTACCTTTACAAGTTTGAGACTTGTTCCTGACAATATATAACAAGGACAGGGGCAAGTACGCCATTTACACCGCAAATTGTGTCTGATTTTTTAATTGTAAAAAACCCTGGTTTTGAAAATTTTTACATTGTATTATTTATTGTGAGACCTCAATTTAAAAAATTTAAAGTTCGCAATGGCTACTATTTTTGAGAGCCGCAAAGTAAACTGTTATCTGCGACAGTTCCAAGTTGTTGAACAAGAGTATTGTTGGTTCTTTGACCATTACTTGGACAATTACCAGTCTATAATACATTGAGGATAAGAAAAACAAAAAAGGTTGTATTCTTTGAATCAAATTTTAACAAGATTGCGCCCAACAAATTTATGAAATGCCATAAAAAACACGACAGAAAAAGGATGAATACTAATCAATCATTATGATTCTACCAATAAAATCAAGTCAATCTGGCAAAAAGTTTTATAAGTAAACAGGCCAACAATAGAAGCAAAAATAGTAGTATTAGAAACCAAACTGCTTAAAAATGAAAAGCACCAGACTCGAGTTTTGATCTTATTAGAGCTCGTCAGTGATGCATATCTCACTGCGAATCGAACTCGCTACATGCGGTCTTCCACGCAGGAGACAACACCACTAGACCACACGAGCCCGCAAAAACTCAATCACAAGCAGCTGGAAATGATTCCCGGCTTTGCCGCGCAAGGAATACACAGAATCCACTGTGTGGTAAGACCAAGGCCGCACCTCATGACCGGGACTTACCCGACAAGCGTTAAGCATCGCGCTTACACTCCTAGAGCTATTTATAAAATCATAAAAATAGTAGTATTGGTCGATGCTTTTTAATTATGAAAAACGTCTTCAATAGCTGCTTGAATGTTTTAATGTTTGTTTTTCAATTTATTTAATTTTCTTAAATTTATTTGGTTATTTTTTACTGGCCTGTTGAAAAATATAAGTTCTACACTTTCAAGCTTCATTGAAAAAAGCATCATAAACAGTTTTGTTGGTCTTCACCATCCTGTCAACTTGAAAACGCTGCAAAAATTACCATAATAAATTAAAAATGATAAAGTATTTGCTTACAAATTATGTTCTTCTTGATTCGAATAAGGGATAAAATCGTGTTTTTTTCTCATACTTTTGTCATTTATTAAAGTCAGTTAGAGTTTTTTTCAAAAGAAATGTTTTCGGCATAAAGTAGAGCAAAAAATGTTTTTGAAAAAAATAGTTAAGAATATAACAGTATTTCGTACCATTGTTCCTGGAGAGGAGCAAAAATGTAAATTTTGAAGTTATCATTTAAAAATAAAAATCAATTAAAATAATTTTATAGTTTTGTGTTGAGTCAGCATTTTTATGCCCATCATGGCCACAATAATTTGGAAAAAAGCTGTTTTTCTATGAGCGATTGAATCGTAAGTTTACGTGGTAAAATTATTTTTTTAAATTGCTAGTAAGTCACTAAATTAAACTTCTATACAATAATTAAGTCAATACAAAACAACTGACGGATTTTTCAAATCTAAACGGTTTAAAATTAGTTAAATTTGAAACTTTGATGCAAAATTTATTTTGACAAATTATTACTAAATCGCAATTTTACTTAAAAACAAACTAATTGATAAAGTTTGTTGACAGTTTATGAGTAGTTTTGGTTTTTTGAGAACACAAATATGTGGACTGTATGCAATGCTCAATAAATTCAAAACACCAACCCACATTATTTCAAGCGTTTATTTTTATTGCATTGTTTGTATATACTGAACAAGTGTCACTTCCCACGTGTAGAAATATTTTATAATTAAAATTACTCTGTATTACTTTTTGTAATGTTTACTGAAACAAATCAGCAAGAAACTTGTTAATTAATTTTGAGCAAACAATAATTCTATAAAATTATTATGGACCAGTAAAAAGTTTGTCAATTTAGCGCTATTGTGAAATTGATCGTAAAAATTTTTATATATAATGCAGCGATTGCTTTAGAGGTTAAGCTTATTGATGAAACAGACAAGCTTAAATAAAATGTAAATATTAATTCATCAAAAAAAAAAAATTAAAATTTTTTTGTGTTTTGAACACTTGAAATGGAAATTATGTTTGAAATAAAAAAAAAATAGAACAATTTTATTTGTTTAACCCTTATTTACCTAGGCTGTTTTTTCTGTTGACTACCTAAGGGTGGGTCCTCGGAGAACCCTAAGTTTACATGTCTAATACTCTTAACAGACAATAACTGCGCAGTTGATTTTTTGATATGTTGGAGAAAATTTATTCTAGTTTAGTCAAATGTCTTTACTTTTAATATATTTGCTATTAGTCTTTTCTTATTTTGCATAAAGTTGAAGGTCCCCAAATTTTTGTTAATTTCTTTGTTTTGCGCCATAGTCGGATTAGTCACAGTCTGCTGCAAAAATAAATAACTACTACGTGAGGCAGTAATCTTGACAAATACAGCAAGACGTTCAAAACGTTTTTTGACTTATCTCATGATTTTTACACACAAAAAGTATACGAAAATTAAGAAGTAAGTCAAAAAAATAGCCTGCTACACTAAAACTACCAAGCGGATTGGCTCAAGTAAAATACCAAAAGATTCAGGAATAAATTTTAGAAAAATTCATAAAATTTTAGGTTTTTATCATTCAAACGTTACGAGTTATATTGTTTTTTTATAAGGGGGGGGTCCTTTGAGGACCCCATTAGGTAAATTAGGGCTAAAGTAACCCAGCCAAAAGTCCAAAAGCATTTCAAAGTTTAGCAAACAAATGTTAAAAAATTTTTAAATATTTTTGCAAGTTTTTTTCACTTCTAATATAACAGTTAAATCATGGATTTGATTTTTAACAAAAGCACTAGTAAATCTAAAGGCTATGTGCTTAGCTTTAACTTAAAAAAAGGTCATTTAAGGGTTGTAATCCAATAATTCTCAAAGTGGTTTATATTGATCCTCATTTAATCGGATCATTCAAGCGATCAAACGAGTATCAATAAAAAACCTAAAGGTCGATATAAATAAATGTTAAAAAATACTAGAGCAATAAAGCAGTGTTTTTTCTTTTTCCAAAAGTACAATTTTAGATAAAACTAAAACAAACTACAACATATCTTAGTTTTAAATCATACTTTTAAGTAAAAAAAGTAAGATTTAAAGAAAAGCTTGTTTTTTTATCTTTATTGTTTTCCCATTATGAAGATACACCATTGTTAATTGTAGCACTGGAAAATGAACATAAATTCAAATAACGCAAATGTCAAAAAAAAGTTTTTAGCTTATTTATAAAGTTAGTCAAAAGTATGCACCGTTGCAAAAATAGTGGAAAAGCACGATGGTAGGGGGACAGAAAATATTTATACTTGAATTGTAGGTAAACAAGCAAAAAGGTTTGGAAACCTTTTGCTAACCGATTTAAATTGAAGCAATTTTCCTTTAAGAATTTTGTAGAAATATTTTTTCGGTACCAAATTAAAAACAACTTGGTAGATGCAGTTATTAATGTTTTTGACTTTGATTTGGAAATCAGTCGTTGATTTAAGGACGTTCAAATTTGACCAGAAATTGCACTTAGCTTGAAGCAGGTAGTCTCAACTATAATTCAGTAGTTAATTATTCAGTTGGACTACTTGAGCTGAGCCCAACTATCCCAGGTGAATGATTAGCAATTTATAGCTTTAGGCGATTTTAATTTATTATAAAATTTTAGCCACTATCTTTAGCCTACAGTAATAGTCTACTGTGTAGCTGTTCTGTATTTCCAACTTGTTGCCTCAGTATGAAACATGAGCTCGAGTAAAGATAAAGTCCTGGAGTTGCCCTTGCTACAACTATTCTCAACGGAACCCTTCAAAATCTAATACTTGTTAATCTAAATGTGAGACTTGTGTCTGTCATAAATCAAATTGACAAAAAATAAAACGAACCCTCAAAAATTCATGACGGTTTTACTAATATCACATTTATTCAAAGGTTTACGATATAGACAACGGTACCAAATTAAATCTTTCACTGTCATTTTTGCTTAAAAGTCAACTAATGTAGCGAGTTGAATGTGCCTATAACTGTTCAATTAGTGACATGAAACAATTCTATTAATACCGAGACCGGATAAATTTTTTGAGATCAAAATCGAGAGCTGCAAATTTCAAGAGCTACAATTTGAAACCGAAACCATAATATTGTATGTAAAATAAATTGTGTTTTTGATGATTCGGTGAAATGATTTTTATTTTAATTTTAGTGCAAAGTTGAATAATTGTAACAAGAAAGTATCTCTTGCTTAACAGGTTAGAAGAGAGCCTTGCTCTGTATCATTACATCATAACATAAGCTGCAAAAATTAACTCAATTAGAGTAGAAGAAAGATTTTTACAAAAACATGTACAATACAAAATTAAAAAGTTTGAAAAAGAGTAGAGTATTTATTCAATTTTTCCTTTTAGAAGTTTAAAATCTTTAGAAAGCATGGTTGTGGTTAATACTTTCATTTATTTTTACTTCATTTCCATACTTCTTAGGATTTGTAGGAAAGCGAAGAAAGGACAAGCAATTAATTAATCTGTTTCCAAAGATGGCACGATATTGCTGTCCTTATGAATTTTTCTCTTTTTTTTAGTTTTATAAAGATATCATTGAAATTTAGAACTGCTTGCTAAGGCCACCAAGCAGGAGAAAGTGTCGTAAAGTGTCTTTTCCAAGGAAACAAAAAATGACACAAATAAGTTTGAATCAAAAAATTGACGATTACAATCACGACGCTCACAAACAATAAGATACTTTTGTCTAAATGTATTTTATAACCTCTTTTTAGAAGTTGCAATTAACCCTTTAAAGGCATCCATATGGATCCATAATATTATAATCTTTTTGGAGATTTTATTTGAAAATATAGAGATAGTTTTATTTAAATTTGTTTTTTTTACCAGTTTCTGTTGTCATTGCTATTGGTATTGCAGCAAATAACGCGTCTTCAAAAAAATTATAAACTCCCTAATCGATAGAATTTGATCAAAATGGCGCATTTTTTTCTTTGCTTCTTTTATCAGTAAAAAAAACAATCAAAATATAGCAATTTAATAAAAACTAATTATAAAATGCTCAGTCATATTGAATAATTTTAAAAAATAATACTTTTGACAAAATGAGTGAGATTTTTAAAAATGGTAATTTTGTCGTAAAGGGCGAAGCATCCATATCAGTATCAGTATCAGTATTAGTATCTTTTATTTCTGCTTTGCCACAATAAAAACAGAAAGAAATAAACAAACATATAGGACTACAGCAGAAGAAGAAAAAGGAAAAAGCAACAAAACGTTAAACGTTATAGCATGCACACAGTAATATTTGACTTAGTAGTTAGAAGAATGATGCATAGTTGCAACATCTCACATAGAAACCTTTTATTGGATTCCACTTATATGGATACCCTCTTAATTATTTAGTTGTTAATTTTAGAATTTTAAGTTTTTTAAAAATGAGCTCATAAAGGTAAAAAAAACGCCTACCAATTTTAAAATTTTTTTCTAACTTTTTCCACTATTGGATCTTAAAGGGTTAATTGATTTATCGGTAGTGTTTTGATCCAGGATCAAGCAAAACTTCTTAACATTCTAAACTGCACAGTTTCTTTACTGTTTTTTCTGAGAGTGACAAAAAGTTGCTGTTGTATTAACTGGATTAATTAGCTGCACACGTAATTGTTTCGACGTCCTTATTCGATTAGTCTTCGTTTATACACCAGTTTTTAAATTAACAAACAAACTACTTTAGTCTAATACAAATTTTGTGTTAAGTGAATCTCCGTTTATTTTTTGTAATTTTTGCTGTTTATAGCATTATTTTTAATAGTCAAAATTTTTTAAACTCAATATTTAAAATTTGATGTAATTTATCACCAAATTTAATTAGCTTTAGACAAAGAATATCATGCTTATAACATCAAACAACTCAATCAAGATCCGAAGGTTTTTTTTTAACGCAACTTAAAGACTTACCAAATTTGTAAGTTAAAATGAATTAACTGCAAAACTTAAAACAAAAAAGTACGTCCGCTTTCTCGGGCTTTCTCGGGATAAATATTATAGTATCAATTTTCCTGCTGTAGATTTATTTCTTTTAAATTATTTCTTTTGTTGTTCTGTAAGATTGGATTTCTAAGCTGAAAAAAACATTCTTTAAAAAATATTAAGGTTAGCGCATGTCTTTATTTTCTCACCATCAAAATTAATTTAGTGTTTCTCAAATTTTTGGGTTATTTACACCTAGCCAATTTCCCGCTTTCTTCTTTTTTTGTGTAGATAGACAGTTGAGAAATGTTTCATATATAAAAGTGTCAAGGTTATTCATCAAAAAAATTTGTCGACCCTCAAGAGGATTGTTGCAACCAGTTTGCAAAATTTTAGATTAACTTAGTTTGAGTCTGTGAAAGCAAAGACGTAACTGAGAACAAACTTTTAAACCACTGATTTCCGAGATTTTATACATCTCTCCCTTTGTTTTAAAACCGTATTTTCTCCCATACTTTACCAAAAATAAACTGCAAAAAAATATACAAAAAACTAGGCCAAGCTTTAAGCAATTTTAAAATTATTTGAAAAAGCAAAAATAAATTTTTATTGTTGGCTTTGCCCTAGCTCCTCCTTAGATGTAGCAAAAAGGCATTGCACAAAAACATAATTCTTGGGCAACTTTCTGTGGCCAGAACCTCAAATATATACCTCAAATGAGGTTGCAGTGATAGATCGAGAAAGAATAATAATTACTCAAAAGAGTCAAAGAAAACTTGCATATGAAAAAAATAATTGAGAAGAAGCGTATTTAATTTTGTAATGAAGAAGTTTTCGTGGTATAACTGAGAGATCGCACAGTGTTGTTGACACAAATATCTGCGGGACTGGTGCTTGAGGCGGTCTTTGATTGATTGTTTGTTGATTTTAAGTTTAACATTGTTGAATTTACATTTTTCACTTATGTACAATATAATTCACACTTGATAATTAAAATTGCGTTTAATTAACTAAAATCTTCAAGAACCTGCAATTTAAACTAATAAAAAAACACAAAAAACGAATTAACCTTTAGAATATCGGCACACAATTAAACTGTCAACTTTGATTTGGGCTAATAACAACAGTTATGTGTTGGTGAAGTTATTAGAAAAGCGTTGATACTTCCCAAAAAAGAGCTTTGCCTTTTGTTGTAAAGTTTAAACTGAAATATTTATTTATCATACAGAAATATCAAACTTGAACAGTAGAAAAATTGATAACAAAGTTTTGACGAAAATGCTTTCTTCCCGATTAATACAACCAAGACCACAAAAATTAACCTTGGTCTTAAAATTTTTATTACTGGTATGTATTAGATACAAAAAATATGGAGTAATTCAAGTTAAAACTTTTTTTAGATGCTATTATGCTTTATATATTAATTATGAATGCTTACGTATTTTCAAATGTTTTATTTTTTTTTTTTATCAATTTTCATTTACTTCATCCAGCTCAACCTTGTCAGTGGCAGCCTTATAAAACGGTTAATGAAGGTTCATATTTCCTATCATTTCTCTTAATACGTTTGGAATTTCGTGTTGAGCGTTCAACTGAGATTTGCGTCGAAAACAACACGATTTATAATTTTCGAACCTCGCGTTATCTTGTACGTCCGGTGACATCTTATTGGATTTGTCAAATGATTAATAGCTTTGGAGTTTGCTCTGGAAATTGTGTTTCAAAACCGGTTGTTTTTACAATTTCTTGTTTACCTACAATCAACGGTTTTTTACCTTTGACGTCCTCTTTCAACTACAGTAATAAAAATTGTGATAAAGCTTATTGGACAAGTTGGAGTCCGGTGACAAACTGCTCAAATTCGAGATTACGTGTGTTTACAAGAATCGCTAAAGATTGTGATCAGATACCGTTTTCTAACAATTATTGTGTAAATGGTTATTTAAAGAAAAAGGAAGAACCATGTCAACCATTGTGGAGTGAGTGGGTGACAATATACTGCAACTCAACTAATAATACTATGAAAGAACAAGTTAGAACGAGGAAATGTTTATATGGTGATGGAAGTAAAACAAACAATACTGGATTGTGTTCAAATGAATCAGCAATTATTAACGAACAAAAATGCTCTGTTGCAACAACAATGCAAACTGCACATCAAATAACTCGAAGAACTGACAAACATACCGACCAAATTAATTTTTTACCAATAGTGATATCTGCGGTTCTGGTTTTAATATTGATTGTTTTAGTTGTGTTTTTTGTAATAGCTTGCAAGCGTAAAGATCAAACTATCGAAGTAACTACACAAATAGAACCTCATTATGTAATCGTTAATCGAAAGTTAGATCTTAAAACTAAAACAAAAGTCCTGAGCAATGTTTCAGTTAATCTTCAAGATATCAACAACAAGGAACAAACTCTTTATGAAAATGGAGTTTGGTTTCCTCAAGCAAAAAAAAAATAAAAAATTATGAAAAAACTTAGATTAATATAAAAATTATAAAAAGATTTGTTTTAAAAAAAAATCAATTTAAAAAAATTACAAGAGAATTATATTTTAATGAAAGATGTTTAAATAAATTTTATCTTTAATAAAAATTTTGATTGTAGCTTTTTTATTGTAATAATTTCTTGTTGTTTTTGACTTTCAAAGTTGTTGCGAATAGGCCCTACGGCGAAGAATCTAGGACTGATTTAATCTAAAGCAATGTGGCTAACATTCTCCACCGCTGTTACAGTTATGCGTAAAAGTAGAAATCATTGCAATTACAATACAAATATTTACAAAATATTTTTGATGTAGTTATTCAAATTGTATTCTTTTCAATTTTTGTGAAAAAAAAGTCAGGGTGAATTGATTTAAAAAGCTGTTTAGTTTTAGACCTATAAGAAACTGACAATTAAAAAACATGTTTAGTGTTTTTAAACGAGAAGTAAATTCTAGTTTTTTATTAATTCGTTGTTATTGTTATTACCATTTTGAGATTTCTTTTTATTATTAATAACATTAACTGAAAAATCGACTTTTCCAACTTGATTATCCAACTGCATATCGTTTAAAAATCATATTAAAGATCTCATCTCCCACAAACCCCACACGATAAATACAGTATATACGAGGCAAACAAACATTTTTTCATGCTAATTTTGGAAGCCAACAAACGCTTCATCTTTGAGGAAATTGCAACGACACAAATCACATTTACTTATCTATATGCTTGTCTACTAATTATCCTTCACGATAATCACATTCGCAAACAAAACAAATCAAATTGTAAGTAGAATGAAACTTTTTTGAATTCACTGCTGCAAACTAGAAATATAAAACTGTTTTATGATAACAGTTTGTAACTTTTAATCCCTTTTAAAATATAAGCTAAATTATCGAAACAAAGATTTGTTTAAAAGTTAAAGGAGGCCGTATTTAAAATCAATTTGAAAAAGAGCAATTTGTTTACACTCTAGCGAAGTATAACTAAATGAAGTAGAAAGCGTGGTTGAATGGTTAAGAAAACCATTGATGGCGCACTCAAATTGACCCGGACGTGCTACAAAATCCACTTTGAGTGCTTTCTACTGTTTTTTACTTTCACTTTCTGATTATCTTATGCATGTTTTAACGCCTGACGTTGTGCTGCTTCTTCCTTTTCTTGATCTTTCCAATATTTATAACTTTTAGTGTTAAACTGTTTACTAATGATTGAGAATAAAATGAAATGAATGAATGAATGAATGATTCTGTTGCATCCTTGGGAAAGACACTTTACGTTACTTTCCTCTACTTAGCGGTCTTAGCAAGCAGTTTTGAATTTCAGTCATATCTCTAGATAAAAAGCTAAATTAGCCAAAATAAAAACTTTTAACCAGACAGCATTATCTTGGCATCTTCGGTCGCAGATCGGTGTAATCGCTTGAGTGTTTTCATATGTAAGCTACAGTGCCCCTGCATTTTCCTGTGAGTCCAGTTAGAGTATTAATATAAAGATGATAATACAAAAACAAAGCAAAAACATTAAAAATTAAATAGTTTAACCGAAAAATTTAGAAACGGTTTGAAAAAATATTTGAAAATTGTAACAAATTTAAGCAAAACGCACAACCAACTTTGAAAAAAGATTTTAATGCTTTGATAGTTACTTTTTATTTTTTAAGCAAAAGTTGTAGCCAGGGAAATAAAAAATTAACGTAAAATAGTTTTAATCATACAAAAATGTGAGCAGACAAATTCAAACTATAATTAACTTTTGTTACGTACTAAACAGCAAATTAATTGGCAGGTGACACAGGATTTTTAATCAAAAGCGCTTCCTGCATTTTTGATTAAATGTTTTGAGGACAGAAATTTTACTCCTTGCATTGTTGTTGCTGTTGTTTCTGCTCCTTTAAGGCTGTGGCACAGTAGATAACTGGAGTTTTTCTTTTTATCTTTAAGATGTAGTCCTTGCTTCAATCCTTGGTTAACTGACATGAAAGTATTATTGATTGTTTTGCTAATTAGGCAAATTAACGCAGTTACTTTGGTTTACCTTTGTTAACCCAATAGAGATTCCAACTGCCAAGCAAAAAATTTGATATTTACTATTTAATTGCATTTGTCGTAATTCCCTAATTATTCATAGCCAAGACTCCGATATGGCAAGTTGTTTGAAATGTAAAATAAAAAAGAATGACTAATACAAATTTTTTCTCGCAGAAACCATTTAATGTTGGCAAGGAAGCATTGGGAAGAATAAGTGATATTGTAATCTAAAAAAAATAAAAAAACTGAAAAAATCAGTGTATTTTTTATTTTCATTTATTTTTAGGCTACAGTACTTCAAGTAATCTATTCTACTCTTTGCAGCATTTTCTAAAAATTATGACTAGTAATGTATTGTATGTACAGTAAACTGACCGATCGTTTTGATACCGTGAAATAAATGTTTAAATCAGGTTTGGGCAGAAATGAGATAGGTTTCAATCTCGGTTCTGTTTGCGAAAAAAATTCCCAATTTGGTCTAGGTCTCAGTCCCGACGTTTGTGGTCTCGCTTACGTCACTATACATTTAAATCAAGGTCTGAAACAACCATTTTAATTTCTTTTTAGAACAACTTTTGGCAGGCGTACTAAATTTTAAGTTAGACGACAAACTGTAGCTTAACTGTAACAAACAACATTTCATGTTTGCTTTCTGGGACTACTGTTGCATTTAGGTTAAATTAAAGTTACGTGATTTTTCTTGCTTTTACACCTTTAGTTTTTTTGTATTACTTCTTTCGTTCTTCTGTTGAAGCTTGTCTTCTAACTAAAAAAACTAGTTTTAAAAATATTTACGTAATCAAGTTACTTGATTTTTCTAAAATCGGATTAATTTGAATATTTTAATCGCAAGAGTGTGGGTAGAAACGTTCAAAACATTACCAGACTTGTTTGTTGCCAAAAGAAAAAAATTAAATAAAGTTTTTTTGTATTCGGATTAGCTTGTAACAGATGGCCCAAATTGCAATAAAAATCGTCATTGGAAGAAACGTAAGAATGTTGCAAAACTAAAGATAAAAAAAGCTTGGCTCTAAGCTTTTTATCACTTCAAATTGAGCAAAACTAGTCAATTGAGTGTTTTTTTATAAGCACATTGCAAACTTCATCACAATCAAGTAACAAAAATATCAACAAATGTCCGGTCTCGAGACCAAATTGGAAAACACAAGACCGATACCACAAAAAATTGGTCTCGAGACCAGTTTTAAGACCTGTATCATTAATAGAAAGTCAGGATGTATGAACTTTGAATGCTAAAAATTATGATGACATGAAACTTGTAAAAAAATTGGTTTCAATTTCGACACCTTGTTAAAAATTTAAAACAAAAATAATACAGTACTTCAAGATGCGGCAGAAGAAATGGCAAATCATTTCAATCCAGTGTAAAGTGATGATGTGCGACAGTTTAGAAAATAAAACATAATACAGTACGTTAAAAGTAAAATCAATAAAGTAAAAAGTTTTTTAAATTCTTTTCGGTAAGCAATGAGCCTGACATGTTGAAAAATATCGAAACAGCACTTATTTTACATTTTACCCAATTTTTAAATCTTATTCTGTGCAATGAAAGATTAAGTCGCAATCAGTATCATTTATGGAAAATATGACACTTCGTTTTATCAGCATTTCAATCAAATGTATCACAAAATAGATATTGTTTTACTCCGTGCAATTTTTTAGAAGTTATATCTTTAGTTTTGTTTGACTTAACAATTGTGGCTAGTTAACTACTGTTAAGTCACAATTATAGAAATTCTATAATTATAGAAATTTTTACAAAAAAATTTGAGTAATATGTTGATACAAAAAAGTAATTTATCAGTTCTGCAAAAGAAAATTGTACTTTTTTGTCAACAATAAGATAAAAATCTCCGTTTATTTTGTCCATTAGTAATCACAATTAATAACACTACTAAAGTGTGTTATTTTATATACTAATTAATTTGTATAAAAACTTTAACGTACATTTAAAAAAATGATTTTAAGCAACAGCAATTTTACTTTGATGGAAATATTTCTACAACAAATATGCATAAAAAAAATTGTCTTTTTACTTATGTGCTTAGCTGTCTGTTACTTTGCGCCACACTTACCGGTCGCCGTAGAAGCCACACCCCACTTGTTCGTTTCTGAGCGGAATAGGCCAACTCCGATTAGGAGGCAATTAAGCTAGAAACGTGCAGGTCTGGAGAAAGCTAATTCCCTGTGGCGTTGGGTTAACATCTTTAATAAATGAATGGAATCGTGAGGCATTTTCTTGCCACTCTATGCTTTCATTGATATTTCGCTTATCGTGTGTCCTGATGCCTAATTAGGCAGTGTTGTTCAGCAGTTCCAGTGCAGCTGGTACAAATTGTTTTCTTGATTTAAATTGCCGCAGCTGTTCACGAATTAGAAACAGAAGCCTTTCATATAGAAGGTGTTCTGGCTTTTAAGAGCCAGTACGTATTTTTGGACGCAAAAATAAGTTTTTTTGGATGCTTGATAAAATAAGAAGGTTTTCCTTTGGTCTAAGACTCAGGTATCCGGTCACTATGCGCAAAGCATCGTTAATGGACTCATTGAAAAGGAAAGTATGGCCACTGCGACAACAAACAGATGCACAGTACTCAGCCGTGGAATGCACTAAGGCAAGGGTGGCTGTGTCGAGTACTGTCGCATTCGCGACCCAACTCGATCCAGCTAATTGCTTTAAAAGCCAAACGCAAATTGCTAACTTCTTGCGCAGTGACTCTAAGTGTCGGCAAAATTGTGAGTTTCCTATCTAATTTTATGCCAAGATCTTGGCAAAAAAGGGTAGGGCCTATTCGTTGCAAAGATGTGAAGCTCACGTTGTGCTCACGTTTTTGTTGTAAAGATAAAAGGCTGCGGACACAGTCTTTGTTGTATTGATCTTGAGTTTCCATTGGTTAAAGTAGAAGGATAGAGTTTCCATGTCCTAAGTAAGAGTCCCTTTTATTGCCTATTAGTCGCTAGTAAGTTCAATAATCAATAAGACCATTTCCCTGTCCGGAAGAAGACAAAGTAGCTTGCAGGTAAGGCTGCGGTGCCATAAAGTATCGTAGGTTGGTGTGAGATTGACAAACACAGAGCCGGCTTTCTTTTTACCAAAAAGCTATCCTGAAATTTTTAAGTTAGAAGAGTGACTTGATATACGGTCGACCTTTCACGCCAAAACCCAAATGGCTCTCTAGATAGCAGTGAGTCAATAATTGGTTCGACGCAAGCATACATATGTCTCTCCAAAATCTTGAAAGAGACACAAAGCAAAGAGATAAGTCTAAAGCTCTTTGGGTCTTCTAATGGCTAATTGGCTTTGGGATAGAAACCACTGATGCTCTCTTCCAGATTTTTAAAACATTAAGTTAGCGCATGCAAAAAGATCGAAACTTGTTTAACCAGGACTGCATAACAGAGCCGACATGGAGTATTAGCCCGGAGCTTTTCCAGGCTTTAACGGCTGCAGGGCATTGGCAAATACTTCAAAAGAAAAGTCTCCAGAGATACATTTGTCAGGCGGTGTTGGAATCTTCAAGAGTTAGATACCTCTCTATCGACAGATCTGGCTGACTAGCAGTTTGCAATTGCGTTGGCGGTACTGGACAGAGGCAGCGTGTGTGTCTCATTCTGCCGGTCAAGTTATTAATTATATTCCATGCCAGCCGACTGGAGTGCATGAAGTTGATGTTATTCAATGCCTCGGCCCAGCGATCTTTTTGTTTTTCATCAAGATGGAACAGCAAGGTAGAAGCAGCTGAAATAGTTGCTTCACCCTGCGGGGCCTAAAGAAAAGAGATGTTTGCACTTTGCATCTCAACACAGCCTATAGGTATTTCTGCAGCCGCGTGGAATTGAGAATTTTGCTGCTGCAAAGATGATATTACAGAAGTCCTGGTATGCCATATCAATAGAGTTATAGTCAGGAGATATTAATTCCTGAGGTAGCTGGTTGGTGATGAAACTGTATAGTTTCTTTTCCAGTCAGTGTGCTGACAGTTAAAATCATATGCATAAAACAGGAGTATGGGGGCGCTGAGAAAAATTCTTTTTTCATGTAACAAGCTATTAAAACAACTTGAGAGACAATATAAAAGTTTTTATACGCTTGTTAAGAAGAAAGCGATAAGACCAAACAGTCATCGAATTCACTGGAATGGCTGTTAGCGTGAGTTGCGAGGTTGGTGGTTTGTAGCCATTGATAATCTTACCACTTTCAATGTCCAAACACAACCACTCGAATGCTGATCTTTCCGAGAATTGATCTACAAGGGTCCAGTTGAGTGGTTAAAGCGCCATGGTTAAAACGCCATTCTGTTGTGTCCTTGGGAAAAAATTTACGGCATTTTTTCTGCTTGGTGGTCGGCAGTTCAAAATTTTATTGATATCTCTATAAAATTAAAAACAAAATGAAACTTTCAACCGGACAACAAAACCTTGGGATTTTTGGAAGCAGGTTCGGGTAATTGCTTGTCCCTTTTATTAGCGCAACGGTCGGTTTCCTGCAAATCAGGAAGATAAATATAAAGATAAAATAAAATAATAAATAAAGAAAAAATAAAATATTGTGGTATTTTCAATGGCTGGTTAGATTAATTGCTTGATAAGCCTTCGGCGTTGTCTGGTAAGCCAGGAAGATAAATATCTAGATAAAAATTTAAAAACTTTAGTTTATATTACAGAATTTTAAATAGATAAACATCTTTAGCATATAGATAAAGGCTTCTTAAACTGAACATTGCACACCTCAGGGTGGGAAGCAAGGAAAATCTTTAAAAAAGAAAAAAATTGGTGGAGTTTTGAAAATTTTTATTTTATCATTTTATCTGTATATTTATTGTCATGAAGCCTGCAGGAAAGTGACGGAAGTGCTTTACATAGGGCAAGCAATTACCCCAACCTGCTTCAGGAAATGCCCAGGTATTGCTTTCCGGTTTAAACTTTTTAGTTTAGTTTTTTAGTTTTAAGTGATATAAATAAAATTTGCCAACACCGCTAAGCGTGGGAAAGTGACGTAAGGTGTGTTTTCAAAGGACACAACAGAATGGCGCGAGTAGATTGTGAACGAATCGATCACAATCACAATCACGGCGCTCTAACTACTTGACTACGTTGGCCAGTCTTCAAACTTTGTAAAACTTTTATTTTAAATTCAAAACTTATAAAGAAAGGAACGGAAAACGTTTAAGATTTTCGCTATAAAGTCGCAATCTAAGTCGCAATCTGCAAGATGCATTTGAACAGAAAGAATTTCTAGTTGATGTATTTCTTGATTTGTCGAAAGCTTTCAACACTATTAACCATAACGTTCTTTTTAGTAACTTACATTACTATGGTATCAGAGGTTCGCCTTATATTGGTTTCAAAGTGATTTATCTGATTGTTTGCAGCAGGTAGAATACAGGGGTAATTTGTCATCACCTTGCGGTTTATCTGATGGAGTCCGTCAAGACTCTATTTTTGGCCTTCCATTATTTTTAATTTATGTAAATATTTTTCAAAACTGTTTGCAGAAGGGAAAGGCTTCAATGCTTGCAGATGACACCACTATATTTTTTCAACATAAATGTTTTTCCGAATTAACTTTGACAGCAAACACTCAATTAGAAAATATTTTTTCAAATGGCTGATTGTTAATAAATTATCAGTAAACATTATCAAAACTAACTATATAATTTTCCAAACCCCTCGTTGTAAACAAAGCTCCAAACAATTAAATATTATTTTAATTAACCACGCATTAGAAAGTGTTTTTGCCACAAAAGTTTTTGGAGTCGCTATTCAGAGCATTTATTAATATTTTGGAAGCCACACATGGAGTATTTGCTAAAAAAGATTAGAAATAGCATTTATTGCATTCAAAAAATAAAACCTTTTCTGGATCGTAAGACTTTGTTGCTTTTTTATCACACACTGTTTAAAAGTCATATTTTATACTGCATTACTTCATGGTGTTTTGGCAATGAAACCATGATTGAGAAGCTCCATTGTGCAGTGAACAAATTGATGCGCTCTATATTAATGTCGGCAAGTGGCAGACGGTCTCATACTCGTATGTCATGAAAGATAACAATCTACTGAAAACATGTCAAATTAGGGACCTAGAGACAGCCAATTTTGTGTATAAATTTATGAATAAACTACTACATTTGCCATTTGACCACTCTTTTAAAAATGCGTTCAAAATTACAAAAAATACCACGTCACAATCCTCATTTTATCCATCGTTTTGTAGAGTGCATATTACAAAGCAAGCTATGAGATATAATGGAACACTTATTTGAATGATATTCCATTTAATCTTTAACAAGATTCTAAATCATTAAAGTCATTCCGTTCTGCAGTTACAAAATTTTTTTGACTAAACCTTTGCAATCCTAAAACTATATAGCTTCCATTTGGGCAAACTATTTCATTGTTGTTTGTTACATTACTAAATTATGATAAATATTGAATATTTTATTTGTTTATTTTAATTACTCAAAATTCTGGTAACTTTTAAATATACTACTTGCTGTCTGCTTTTGTATTGCAGTTGCATTGTGTCATATTATTACAGTTAAGCAGACCAAAAAGACTATTTTAAAAGCAGATTTTGTAGCGTAAGCGCAAAATCTTAAAATTTGTCTATTATATCAAACCTTTCATCAGAAATTGCTAGTGCAGATCATAATTAAAAATTTTTTTTGTGAACCAAACCTATAATTCCATTTGTATTTATTATGACTTACACACACAATAATTTTATAATTTGCATGCGATAAAAATAATTCTTATTTGTAGGCCTATATGGTTTTGCATAAATACTTACCACAAGTCTTAGAAGCTACTTCTCCCTGTTTGTCCTTTTCAAGTTTGTCTGTTTTGTCTTTTTTGTTTGTTTGTGTTTTATTGTTTTTAATATGCAGTGAGCATGCAAAGTATAATGACTTTGTTATATCTATACAATGTATTGCTTGCATAACTTATATCGTTTTTTACTGCTTTCTTTTTTTCAGCTTTTATTGTGTTTTTGGGCTTTGATTTATGCTGATGCGGCTGAGAAATAAAAAAACATTCATACATACATACATACAATCAGAAAGATTTTAGAATATCTGGTAAAAATTGTGACTCGACAGTAGCTCAAACAACACAGTTGATCGATCGATAATAGATCAAAATAGCAATTAATTAAAAAGATATCTGATCTAACAATAAAAGAAAAAATTTTGAACAAACATTGCAAAGCCATCTTAATTTTTTGCTAAGAAAAAATAAAAAGAATTATTTTTAAGAATGATATCGAGTAATGTGATATGTATAAAAACGTTTTTGGATTTTTTTACTTAACAATAATTTAACTGAAATATCTTCAATTTGTCCGGTTTCAATTAGGTGTTTGGAAACCAGGTTTAAAGAAAAGCTATGGTCCTAATAACAAAATTTTTGTTAGAATTGATCAATAGCCAAATGCTTTTGATAACATGTTATAGATTAAACCATCTTCTTTTGCAGTTTTTGAACCGTAAAAATAGGTTAAGTTTATCGAAACATTTTTGTTCTATAAATAATTGCGACCGGAAAATTTTAAATTCTGCTAACCATGAAAAAACCTATAACGCAAATAGAAATGTTCAAAAACAGGTTAAACTATATTGAAATTGAAGAAATGGAAAGTGGACGTCCTGTTTAAACAACGATTCTATAATTTTTCTGAGTTTTTATTTATGCGAAAGTGGGTGCGATTCTTGTAAAATAGCTAATGGTCACTTGATCTTAATCTATTTGACAAAGATTACATTGATAAAATAAACAATTAAAACAATTATAAAACAGCTTGTAAATAAAAATTTAAATTAAGTAGGGATTTACGGATTTTGCAATTATTACTTGGCCATGAAAATATTATATCATAAAAAAAATTTTAAACTACTGAAAAAGACAGAAAATTAACTATGGATTTCTGAAGTTTAGATGATATTGCAAATAATGTATGAGATTGCCTCAAAACTCAAATGAAAAATTACAGAGCAAAAGTAAACCGAGAAAACCGAAATCTTGTATTGGTTAATTGCTAATGTTGAGTTTCTGCTACACCTAAGATTTTACAAAAACTTGTTCTTAATTGCTTTTTTTACTAATTATCTGAACTGGAATGATAAGATTGAAATGCTACAAAATGAAAAATATTCTCATGGACAGTATAAGAAAACCTTCAGAACAAAACCGTCAATAGATAATAGATTTATAGTGTTAGGTCTTTCAAAAATGACGTGTATACACTGAGAACAACACACTTAGTCATAATTGAGAAACAAATTTTATAAAACTTTGATTTGCATCAAAAATTTTACTTAAAGTTAGTAGATATTTTGCTGATTTATCTCGGAAATATGTGTTTGTTGTTGTTCATTTTCTTTCTTGAAATGCTTAATGCGAAGAGATTTTGCGAAATAATTTTGTTTAAGTCAGAAAATTTTTTAGTTATATTCAAAGCTGTTTTTTCCAAAATCTGTTTTTCTAAAATCTTGACTGTTTGAAAAAAAATTAATACAGTTTTATAATGGTTTCATAGAATTTTTAATCATTTGCAACTATACAATCGTGGCCAAAAGTTTAGGACCACCCCTCAAAATTCTGATTAAGACAAAAAATCGGATATTTAATTGTTAATAAACATATGAATTCGGTTTATTATTGAATATCACAAATGACACGGCGTTTTCACATATAAATCACATACGTTCAACACAGAATTTTTAGAAAAGTCAATATTTTGTTGTTCCTCCTTTGGATTTAATTACAGCCTCCAAAAGTTTTGTCATGCTTTCCACCAGACTTAGCAGTATTCAGCTGAAAGTTTAAGAATCCAGACTGCTTTGATTGCTTCTTCCACTTCCTTAGTATTAGATGGTTGTTTCTCATACACTTTGTTCTTCAAAACAGTCCATAAATTCTTGATAGGGTTCAAATCTGAACTGTTTCCGGGTTAATCCAGGATTTGAATTTTCTTTAACTTCAAGAACTGAGTAACAATTTTGGAGCGGTGACATGGTACACCATCCTGCATAAAAATATTGCATTTATGAATGGCCATGTGCAGTTTGAACTTGTCCTTCAGCAAATCAACGTATTTGTAGCTATTCATGGTCGTTCCTGGTGGTAAGAAAAACATTCCGGCCGTTTCGTTTACGGACATTTCACCCCAAATTATGACACTTGGGGAGGTGTTTTATTGTCTACGTGGTGTACCATTCATCAGATCGCTTTCCGGCGGGTGTACTGACATAGCGCTTGTGCGTAGTGAACTGCTGTACTGTAGATTCATAAAAAGAAACACTTGCTGCCATTGTTGAATAGTCCATTTCGCGTGCTTTTTAGCAAAGCCCAAATGCTTAGCTTTCATGGCCGGTGTTAACCTGGGTTTCTTCGCAGGTTTGCAGGCTTTCAAACCAAAACCGATGATCAGGCGCTGACTTATGGTTCTCCGACTAATGTTCGCACCTTTTGCAAGCAGTACGGACAGTATCTTGCTTGCGGAACTCATTGGAGACCGAATTGCTGTCCGCCTAATGATGTAATCATCTCTTAGCGTGCTTTTTCGTGGACGACCAGAACCTTTGGCATCTGAATAATTTCCTGTTTTCTTAAATTTCACGACTGCATTGTGAACTGCATTCTTGTTTCTCTTTATTTGTTCACTGATTGAACGTTCAGAATATCCTTTCTTATAAAGAGCCACAATTTGAGCATGCTAAACATCAGAAAATGACAATATTTTACCCATTTACCCATTTATTGTGGGTTTTCTAAAACTCAAAAACAGGCAAAACTCACACTTGCTGCTTGAAAGTAAAACAAAAAAGTGATTACAATTGACTGTCAGATGAATGACACAATCTGATGCAATCAATTTGATTTCTGTTGTAATCATCGGGCTTAGGAGCAAAACTATTAATTTGTGCATGGTGTTCCTAAACTTTTGGCCACAACTGTAAAATTAACATGCTTTTTTGATGCTCAGTCTATCTGAATGATAAAAAATGATTTTGAAAAAAGCAATTTTTTAAAGGATCAAGCTGTTTACCAACAATGACGATAAAAACAGAAATAAGAAACCAGTTCAACATTATTTCAAACTATTAAGCCATGATAATAATAATCAAACTGAAAATATGAAGAAAAAGTTTAAACGCTGATTGTGGAAAGTTTAATAATCAAACAAAAGCACGCCGAGTGTATTCGCTGGGTGTGCACCAAATGTAAACTAAGTCTTGCAGTATACATTAGGCTAATCAGTTCGTTTATAGGTAAGCTTTTGCATAATATAAAACAATGAATTAGCGAGTTGTTGTTGAAGCCATTAAACAGAATTCTGAAAATTTCAAAAAATTGATAAGTAAATGTATTTAAAATGATACTAAAAAAATTTTTGGGAGTACTAAAAAATGACAATAAAACTTCACTAAACAACCAACATTATAATTAGAGTTATCATCCAGACTAACTAAAAATAAGCACGGCTAATTACTCATAATAAAGTATGTAAGCACCAAAACTTGCGACTTACAAGATTTGTTTTGAATCTGTTTTTACAGGCAACGTCAAATGAAGACAAAAAAATGCTTTAATTATGTTTAACAAAATAAAAACAACAATAAAATAAAACAAAGACCGTTTAATTTCTATTTTTTCTTCACTTGATAATGCCAGTAATTAAAATATTTTCTGAAAATTTTATTGAAAACTAAAACAATGAACATTAAACATTTTACTTCAAAATAAACACGCTTCATACAGTAGAAATACGTAAGCATATTAGGATTCTCTGAGATAATGCTCATAAAAATAAGAAAAAACGATAACCCTGATAAAAAGAAGAGGAATAATTAAAAAGTTTTATGATACGTTTGATACAATATTAACACTAGAAGTATTGCTAATTTTAAACTAAGTTCAGGGTTCGAAATGTTACCGAAAAGTATAACAACGTTTTGTTTTCTATTAAACTTTTTCTTTTTTGTCAATTTAATAAAGCAATATATATCAAAGCAAATGAATAGCAATAAATGATAAAGATGTCACAAATAATCAAAAATTAATACAATAAAATTTTCTAATCTATTTATGAAAAAATTTATCGTATTAATTTTTGACGCAGTGTTTGTTTTTTCACAATATGGCTGACTCACTAAAGCGAATACTCGGAGTACAGATTTACACAACTAGGAAAAAGTATTGAACTAAATTAATGCATAGACTATAGAAAACGCCTAGATAAAAATTTTTTCCCTTTTGTTTCTTCTAGGAACAACTCGTACATCAAAGCAGAATTAAAAAATCCTTTTTTAGAATTATGTTAACTGATAACAAATATATTTTTAAAACTTGGAAATTTAAAAAATCTATTTAAATTACATACCCCGCAGCATACAAATAAGTTAGACATAGCCCTAATGCTACTTCTAGTATTAGTTGTAAGGAAGCCAATAAATTAAGTTGCGCTAAAAATTTCGTACGTGCCATCGTCTTCAACGTTAAACTTTCCATTAGAGATCGTCGTATCATTGCTTCCTGTTTGGTATTGAGTAGTAACTTGATTCTGTTCGTTCCGTTTTTGTTTTTTTGTGACTACTGCATATAGATCATCATTTACTTGAATGTGATTTGTTTTGCTTTTTTTATGAGCTCGATTTCGAAAAATCAACATCAACATTCCAATTATAAAAAAAACTAGAGAAAAAATAGCTACACCAATGTAAATAATGTTGTTATTTTCATTAAGTTGTTCTGCGGAGCTTTTTTTTGTTACATCTAAACAATTTTGTTCGTTAATAATTGCTGATTCATTTGAACACAATCCAGTATTGTTTGTTTTACTTCCATTACCATACAAACATTTCCTCGTTCTAACTTGTTTTTTCATAATATTATTAGTTGAGTTGCAAAATATTGTCACCCACTCACTCCACAATGGTTGACATGGTTCTTCCTTTTTCTTTAAATAACCATTTACACAATAATTGTTAGGAAACGGCATCTGATCACAATCTTTAGCGATTCTTGTAAACACACGTAATCTCGAATTTGAGCAGTTTGTCACCGGACTCCAACTTGTCCAATAAGCTTTATCACAATTTTTATTATTGTAGTTGAAAGAGGATGTCAAAGGTAAAAAACCGTTAATTGTAGGTAAACAAGAAATTGTAAAAACAACCGGTTTTGAAACACAATTTCCAGAGCAAACTCCAAAGCTATTGGTCATTTGACAAATCCAATGAGATGTCACCGGACGTACAAGATAACGCGAGGTTCTAAAATTATAAATCGTGTTGTTTTCGACGCAAATCTCAGTTGAACGCTCAACACGAAATTCCAAACGTATTAAGAGAAATGATAGGAAATATGAACCTTCATTAACCGTTTTATAAGGCTGCCACTGACAAGGTTGAGCTGGATGAAGTAAATGAAAATTGATAAAAAAAAAAAATAAAACATTTGAAAATACGTAAGCATTCATAATTAATATATAAAGCACAATTATCTGAAACAAAAGTTTTTCCTTTCAATAATGTTTTCATTTATTAACCCTAATTAGCGCTCTAAAATATACATTCGTAGAGGAGCGTTTGACTATCTTTTGTAGTCACGGTTGAAAGACATTTTTTTACTGCCACAGGTATATATTTTTGAGACCAATGTTTATTGTTTGATCCTGTAATACGTATACATGTATATTCCTTAATTTCTTTTTCACTCTGTGATTATTTCCAAATAAAACATTTTTTATTTTTCATGAAATAATGCAATAAAGCAGTACAAATACAACGAGTTTTAAGTCACTGACACATTTTTTGCATTTGCATATTTTCATAATTAAAAAATATTGCGGGCGGATATGTAAAAGCGCTGTGATTGTAATTGACATGGTCTTGGTTTAAAACCGACTATTCAAAGTGAATTGTAGGTTATGAACTAAAAATTTCAAAGCAACCAAACTTTTTTGGCTTTTTTTGGTTTTGAACAGCTTTAGTGCTTACTTACTTATTTTAGTAAGCCAGTTCAAAAATCTGATCTATAATGGTCTTATTTGCAGACGAAAAAGATATTTTAAACCTACTGTAATTCGATCAAATATTGCATGCAAATATTAACTGAATTGCAGTGACCTGATTTTCCAGATTGTTTTTATTTTCTTTTGGTCAATGATTTCTATGTCTAAAGCCTCCAGTCACTTAAGTCTTTTTTTACCAAAGATCAATTAATTTTAATTAAATTTTTTAAGAAAGTGTTTTGTTGTTTTAGCATGCTTTAATTTGTTTTGCAATGAACATACATATGGTCTTATTTTTGGAAAAAATAGAATGACTGACTTTTGTTGTTAATCGCTCCTCAACGTAACTTTTTTGAATTACTCGAAACATAAAAAGGTAATCAAACTTATTTTTACTAATACGAAACTACGCATTAGAGGTGATCGGATCCACATAAAGTAGGATCCGGATCCGGTCCGGGTCTGCAAGAAAAAGAACCGAGTCCGTACCGGATCCGCCTTGCCTTAATATTATGAGATCCGGATCCGGTCCGGGTCCGGGAAAAAGTCAAATCAAATACTGCAATAAACATGTGTTTTTGATCGATTAGATCTATTTTTGGTAAGCAGCTGTTTCTTGCATGGCTCAATAAAAAGGCAAGATAAGCAGATTACGAGAAGTCAATTGCCATCTTACAAAACAAGAAAGCAATGGAAAAACATGGCCAAGTACACATGAATAAAAACACC